>CAUJNA010000546.1:5000-12500 GCA_963377175.1 Effrenium voratum | reverse complement strand
TTTTAAAAATTATTAAAAATTCTGGGATTCAAGATTCAAGATTCAAGAATGTGAGAAAATATTTTCTGGGAATCTTGAATCTTGAATCTTGAATCCCAGAATTTTTAAAAATTATTAAAAATTCTGGATTCAAGATTCAAGAATCTGAGAAAATATTTTCTGGGAATCTTGAATCTTGAATCTTGAATCCCATAATTTTTAAAAAGTTTTAAAAAATTCCAGGGTTGTCCCAATACTCTCGGTGTTCAATAAGATTCTCGGAAAAGTTTTCCGTGAAATAGTCCAATCCAGTGGTAACGGATGTTCGAGGTGATAGAACAACTTGAACATTTTAGGGGTTGACCAGGATGGATGATTCTCAGGAAAGTGGTGGTTTGTGGGCTCCTCAATATTGAATCCCCAATCCAGTGGTAAAGCACTTTCAAGTGTTAGAAGAACTTGAATGCTATTTGGGTTTGGCCAGGATTGACAATTCTCAGGAAAGTGTTCTGTGTAATCTTCAATATTGAATCTTCCATCCGATAGTAGCAAATTTTCAAGTGCTAGCGATCCAGTGGACACACTTTCAAGTTGTTGGTTAGACAAACTTTCAAGTGCTTTTGGTGAGCTTCATGTCAGCTATGCTCATGTTGCCCCCTTTCCAGGAGGCAAACAAAGGCAGGTGCAACGCTCAAAAATACTGCATTTTCCAGTATTTTATGAGGAGGCGCAGGATCATTGGGGGTACTATATATGTGTGGATGTATGTGTATATATAGATATACATATGTATGTACGTTCACACACCGTCCCCCACCCTCTTCAACTACCTGTCCACATTTGCTCATCTACTACCTCCACCTTTTGACATAAAATTAACTTTCCTGCGCAAATAGAACTTTAAATACAACGGTTTAGCTAGAATCCCTGTTTCGAGATGGTTTTAGATTTTGAACCTCTCTTCCCTTGAAATTTCCCTTTGGAAAACCGTCTAACAAGTTCAATGTCGGACCTTTCTTATGCTACAAAAAGGCCAGAATGTAAACAACACAAATCCTATTTTTAATTTCCAAATGTTTAGCCATATTTAATATGAATTATATTTGAGATGTAGTCTCTATTCACTTGATATTATCAAAAGCAAATGGAGTTGTGTTCGTCTTAGATTATACTTACCACTTGGATTATATTTGGGAACAAACTTCCATCTAACTTCTTGTGTTATAGATTAGTTGGAGTTTAGCCGAAAATATATATATTTACATTTTCATGTAGCTGCTATTTGGAAAGGATTTGTTTGTTTAAGCTGTAATTGAACATAAACACATTTTGGAAAACTATATCCATACTAAACTATATTCAAAATTCCGATTCTAGTTGAAGTAACATCTTATGTGCAAAGGGTATCATACTGGGACATTGTGGAGGACTCCGGGCTCCAAATTATCACGCTTTGAAAACCCACAATTGGACATTTCGAGAGTACAAATTTGGAAATTCTAGATTTGCCATCCCCAAAAGGCAGTAAAACCAGGGTCCATGGGGGGGGGGGGGGTTGCATATATATATATATATATATATATGGCGGTGCAATCAGATTAAGAGCCGAACGCAGGTCAAACACCACTTCCAGCCATGCTACAATTGATCCCTGGCAAGAACTGAACATGTTCTGAAACTGATCCGATGTGTAATGGCAGCACTCTGGTGGACATTGTTGGTGGCCATGACGAAGTAATCCAATATAGGAGAGACAACAACACAGGTGGCAGACGTTTGATGTCATTTGGGCCCAGGCTGAGTGGCAAACTAAATACACGGCACCGAACGCAATTACCTAAGCGGCCACTGTAGAAGAATCCAATACTTCAGAATTTAAGACTCTGAGCATCCCGGGCACATCCCCAGAACCAACGCTAGCTGGTTCCACAATGTCAGCGCCGCTGACCCGCAAGCCGAAATTGATCATCCCAGAACCCGCCGTAGCTTTTCAAGCCACTCACTCACCCACCCACCCACCCACCCACGCACGCACGCACTCCCTCCCTCCCTCCCTCCCTCCCTCCCTCCCTCCCTCTCCCACCCTCCCTCCCTCCCTCCCTCCCTCTCCCACCCTCCCTCCTCCCTCCCTCCCTCCCTCCCTCCCTCCCTCCCCTCCCTCCCCCTCCCTCCCTCCCTCCCTCCCTCCCTCCCTCCCTCCCTCGCTCAGCAAGTGCACACTGGCATGGCTTTACACCCTCCGTGGTGAGAAATGTTTATCTGTGCATACCTCTGCAATCTCTGCCGATCTATTCCTTTGAGCCTCGTGGTGAGTCAATCAAGCGCCCTTTTGAGCAGTCTGCTCACTGCGATTGTTATCCACAGGTCTTTTCTGGCTGAAGTTCCGCCAAATTTTGTTGTTCACAGTAAGTACGTTCGAATTTAGAGAGTCCCCTATAGTTTTCCCATGGTTTCAAGCCCCCAGAGCTATATGGATGTCCAAGTGGAGACTACTTTCCTTTTCCGTACATTCTGATCACGTTCAGCTGTCCAACGAGGCTGTAGTATGACTCTACCGAATTGTGGAATCATAGCTAAAGATCATAACTTACGAGTAAGTCTGTGAATTTGCAAGTATATCCCAGGAAGAGCTCCTGGCCACAAAATTCAGAGGGTTTTGGCCGCCAGGGGCTGTACCCTGGACCCTACATTGGGTCTCCTGATACGGCCAACACTCCAATATGGCTCTCTTTCCCTTGCAATTCCCGCAAACCACGCCAAAAAGGAATTTAAAAGAAGCCACACCCGATAGGACATCAAGTATCCTGGCTTTCCCTTAAAACCGGTACTCAAAATTGTTGATTTTCCCCGTTCCCTCAAAAGAGGGAAACCACCGCAATGCTTTGGCTTCCTTTCTGTTGACTCCCTCCTTTGCAGAATTCCCTTTCAGGAAAAGTTCGAGGGTCTTCTTGCGACCAATTCTGTTTGCTGAATTCCAGCCTGTCTTAAGCTGGTGGTCCAGGCACCTGCAAAATTGCTGTAGGACCCTAGGGACCCGACTCGTATCAGCGCCTCAAAAAAAAAAAGAAGCTCGGGCGTCTTTCACCGCGCGGTCCTCGAAGTCGCAGTTCAAAGGGACGGTCCAGGTTGGAAGCTCAGTGCACTGGTACACGTCCAAAATCTGCTCAATGTCGCCTATACCAAGATGCGAAAGGTTGAGAAACTCACCGTTACAACCGCCATCCGGTATTTGCAGTGTGGAGACCCGCACGCCTGCTTGCACAAACCGAGATCACCTCTGTTTGTTTTCGTTTCTCACTTGGTGATAGTTTTCTTTCTGAAGAGGGGTTTCCTATTGTTCGTGAAGATATTGGGCTTTCAAATGAGTTTATCCATGCATGCAGCTTGCTAAGCTTGCGCCCGCCCTACTGATCTTTGCGTCCATGCTACGCAGGCTTTAGGAGTTCAAGAAGGGGCAGGCCATCAATTGTGGCAACAATACAATGCCACCTGGTAGTGTTGATGATGTCAGTTGAACACATGCGAAAACAAGCGGTAGATTTGGGTGTTTGGAGTTGGTACCCCCTTTCGGTTGGTGTTAAAGGGTAACCAAAAAGAAAACCGATGCCGTTTTGCTGGTCCCTCAAAAAAGACACACCCATTCACCCTTGGATGAGGAATCCGGAACTGTCGGGAGTCCGCGAAAGCATTTAGAAGTTCAATACAGTACACCGCCCCTGGACAGCCTACTAGTGACCACAAAACCTGGGGACATGTTTTCTTTTTTTGCCGGTGGATCCCCCGGTTGAATATGGTTACCTTCTTGTTGGTGCTTTTGAAACCACCACAAGGGGGGCACTAGCCAAATAATATCAGCTTCCCTCTTGGTGGTTTGAAGCCCGGTTTGGAGGTGTTCGGGTGGGAATCCCCATCCCACCAAAACCAGGACTGAACAAACCAACAAACCTCGGTTGCCTTCTGCTCCCCTGCTAAAAAATGAACAACATAACGTTTCGTTTCATGGAAAACCCCATCGTTTCGTTGGCAAGAAGCCGTTCAGTCCTAACCTCCCTTGGCAAAATGCAAACCGAAGAACCCAATCCACGAACCCAACCCATAAAAAAATTCTTCTGGAAACCGTTTTTTGCCCCTTGGTGCCTTGGAGTTGAAGCCCAAAAAACAAAGAAATTTCGCTGGAAACCCCCTGAATCCAAAGGCTTCGCTGGAAATGCGGCTCGACATCAGGGTCTAGCGGAGATCCACCAGAAACTCGAGAATGCCCCCTCCACCACCCGACCGTGACAAGGAGGGGGAGACGAAAACCCGAAAATACTCTGGTCGTTTCGAGCTTCCCCCCCAAGGCCACAACCTGTCAAAACCACAAACCCATCAAACCATTCTCCCAAGTGAGCGGCAAAAGATTCACCCAGCTAGCAAGCACCCACTTACACACGTAGCTGCACCCTTCTTGTCCTTCTTTCTTCGTCCTTTCCTGATCTAACCATCCCCCAACCAAAATGGTCTACGGACTGTTTGTTGAGGAGCTGCCCTTTTGCTGCGGCACCGTCTTGGAAAGGACACCCAGAGGGAGACAGTCGTGTTGGGCTCGTTTCGGGGTCCCCAAAACCAATCAAACCATTTTCCGAGAGCCACCACAACTCGGCGAGCTGCCTGTCGTGAGATGCTTGCGGTTGCCCATCAGGTTCTCGTTCTCCGCGGGGTCCGTGTCCCATGCGTCTCCTTGACTGCACAGAAAATCAGATGTTCAGATTCTGTGTCAGAATTTAAGTCAACCCAAGATAGGCAACAAATATTGCATGACCCCAGAAAATTCAAGCCTTTCGCTTTCTGTGGTGGATTCAGTCTGGCAAGGACACTCCTGCCCCGTAGTGCATGATGCTCTGGTAGTCATATGGCGCGTAGCCCGAGAAGGGATCGTCCGCACCTCCGATTCTGAGCTGGATCGGGTTGGGTGCAAGCAAAACCCACTTCACCTCCCCCAAAGTTGAACCATTTCTCCATTTCCATAACCCTTGGGATTCGGAGCTGGATCTTACTGCAAGCAAAAGCCCAGAGAAGTGAAAGTGGGCTACCATGAATAGAACTCCAGGGTCGACTTCCCTCCCCCAATCCCTTTCGCTTCGTTTGACCACAAACCCAAGAAGGTACCCTCAAAAACGAGACACGCCCAAAGATCCCCAGAAAAGAACGGGTATTTGGAGTAAGGGGTGGTTTGTTGATCCCTTGCGGAAAGTTGCTCACCTTTGGTGGGATACTGCCAGTGGACGAAATCCTGCACCCCCTATACTAAGAAACCCTGGTTTCTGATGATTCTCCCGTAAATAGCAACGAACAATGCTTTCAACCATGGATTGATTTTGTGGTGCGAAATGGATTTCGTCCATCCACAGTTTGTGCTTTGGCATGTGACACTCATCCCATCTGCCGCAGACCTGGAATTGAGGGTCTCAAAACAAAAATCCGGGTGGCTACGTGTTGGTTGCCCTTTAAAACCATCCAAGAGGGGGTCCTCACTTGCCAGATTCCTTGTTCACAGTCTGGCCTTCCGACTTCCCTTTGAAAACGATCCGCGCCTTGGTTGGAGGAGCCGATGTAAGACGCAGAGTCCGGCAAGTATTGGCTCACCCAGTTCGAGGCGATGTTCTGCCTGTCTTTCAAGTTCAGACACCGACAGTGAGTGGATGCTAACACCCATCAAGACGCGTCCCTGAAGTGGGTGGTAGGGTAAGTCCTGCTTGGGAATGAATCCTGCATAGGGTTTCTTTACAACTACCCTTCGTCTGTATAGTAGCAAAAAACTCTGCTTTTTGCAGCCCCTACTAAACATGAACAGAACCAAAAAGCCAAACACCTAAAAGCTTGACAACAACAGTGAAGATTAATGACCCTAGTTAAGAATTACTTGTTCCCCCAAACGACATAGGATGCAGAAGAGGGTTGTCCGTTGCCCCCCTAGTGGTTGTGGGAATTTGGGTTATCCAACAGTAGACCACCGACTATGCTCACAGGACCTCGATAAAGGATTGGCAAAAAAAGAAAGACCCCGGCAGAGCAAAGGCCTTGCCCAACTTTCAAATCGCTGACTTCTGAACAGTCCTGTTTTTTTTGGTACTGCAACTCAATCTGGGATCCAAAAACAGCTTTCCTAGAAGGGGATTCTGCTGTTGCGGGTGCCAAATTCATCTGCAAGAGCAGGGGTACGTGAAAATTGCCTGACTCCCCGTTAACACTGATATAGTCACCATGCGGCGCTGGCACTACATGGGCAACTGCAAAAAAAAAATGGGTGGCGTCCCTTTAGCTTGTCCACGTCAATTCCAAAAAAGGATACCCTCCAAAACACGACCCAACACTCAGGTAGCGTGTGAGACCATCCTTCCTCCGAGGGTGTGCCGTGTGCCTGCCAACGTGAGGCTCAACCCAAGGCCAGACATGCATTCCAACAAAATGGCTTTGAGATTCATGATGTGATTTAAAATAATAAGGATGTGTTGCAATGTTTGTTTGTTGTTGCTGTTTCTTTTTATTCAAAAAAAATGATGGTTTTGTCATTCTCCAATTTAAGATGACTGATGCGACTTGAAGGCAATGTTAACCAGATGAGCAATATTTGGTTGTTGTAAGAAAGACCATAGGAATCATGAAGCTGATAAGAGAAGAGCAACACAAAAGGTGAACAATCACCTTGATGACCTTGAACCCACTCTCATCCCAAGACCCGACAGCACCCGCGTCACGCGTCTCATCTCCTTTCAATGCAAATCGAGCCGAGCCGCCAGTGCATGATCAAGTGAGGCCCGTGGCCATTGTATGCCTGCGGCTTTGGCCAAACCACTTGTTTCAGTCGAGCGAATTCTCACCTTGAGACTTAGACCAGCACCCTGCCAAAAGTTAAACACTTGAAGGAATAAATTGAAGGAAACCCAAAAAAGGAAAACTGGTCAGCCTTTCGTCTGGCAATTTCACCTGAGTAGGTTGGCCCGGGAAAATAAAGTCCGAACCATTTGCTTGCCTTTCTTGGGTCACAAAACCTACCAGAAGCAACCTCAAAGTTGTGAGATGTTGTGAGAGGAACGTGGTCTTGGGTTGCGCCGGGGTTCCATGCACAGGTCACCTGTTGCAGAACAATTGATGGGCGTCCCTGGTAGATGGCACATAAAACCAATCTAAACCACTGGAACCCATCTATATCTAACCAACCTACAAAGGACGCCTATGCACAACCCACCCCACCCCACCCCCACCCCACCCACCCCCACCCACCCCACCCCAGCCCACCCTGAAATGAGCAAAGTCGAGAAAAGTACTCCCGGCCGGGACTTCCATGGGCCCAACCTTTCAGGGAATCCTCCAACCGACTGAGGCACGCCAGCCATTGGGCTCGGGGGCGGGGGCCTGTTGGGATTCTCTGGTTTCTCCCTTGTTCAAATGGGAAAAACTAGGGAAGCCTACAGGGAAGCCCTCTTGGAGGGGCACGACTAGATCCATTTTGGAGGTACAATTTGACTAGGTTTCTCTCTG
>CAUJNA010000545.1:72500-200216 GCA_963377175.1 Effrenium voratum | reverse complement strand
AACAAACTTTAAACCATTAACACTTGTAGAAAGATTAAGGGATTTAAATAGAGATAATACACGAACACATGTAAAATGTCTGTGTGGATGTTTCATTATTAGGAGTGTCAGAGTTAGACCTGACTATTTTGAGTATAACTGGATTACTTCAATTTATAATATGATTGTACCAAAATATATAAATGGTTATGTCCTCATCAATGACAACACTAACAATTGTAATCATACTCAATCAGACCTTGATGAAATAGTAAAAAGAAAAAACGCAAAACTATTTTCATATTATTGTTATGATACAACGTAAGAAATATGACAATGAAACAACGGATGATATGATTAAGAATGAAAATAAAAAGTATAAGAAAAGTACATATGAAGAAATTAGAGAGATTGTTTTAGAGAGAGAAAAAGGGAATACTCCAGTTGAAGATAAGATTAAGAAAAAGAACATGAAAATATTTAAAAATAATAATAATTCTAATCAAAAGGATTACACTAAATTATTCAATTTGTAAATCATAATTCTTAATTATGATTTAGAAATTAATGAAATTACAATTTCATCAATTTGTAAAAAATGTATTTTTTAGAAACTAATGAAATTACAATTTCATCAATTTGTAAATCATAATTCTTAATTATGATTTGGAAATTATTGAAATTACAATTTCATCAATTTGTAAAAAATGTATTTTTTAGAAATTAATGAAATTACAATTTCATCAATTTGTAAATCATAATTCTTAATTATGATTTGGAAATTATTGAAATTACAATTTCATCAATTTGTAAAACATATATAAAATATGTTTTAGAAATTAATGAAATTAAAATTTCATCAATTTGTAAAACATATATAAAATATGTTTTAGAAATTAATAAATGTATAAATTTATCAATTTAGTTTAGTTTAAATTATTTCTAAATTAAATTATATATAGCAATGGAAACTTTTAGTGCCGAAGATATTCTAATTGACAACCTCTCATTCAAACTAAATAAAGGTGCAAGTTATATCAACGACCGTCGTTCAGTCTCGTTTTTCCCTTCTGGGAGTAATATCTACACCCCTTCATCTGGTCAACGTGTGTTGAAAATAGCTTTAAATGCTGAAGATAATACTTGGCTTGACCCGCAGAGTGTAATGGTTTATATGACTGTTGAAAACACTGACTCGTCAGACAATAAACGCTTACGTCCTCTGTCTCCTGCTTATTCCTTTTTTAGAAGAGCAAGACTAATTGCTGGTAATCAACTTGTTGAAGACATTGATTATTACAACCGAAATCATCACATGAAGAGTTGCATGATGTCAAAAGGAGCAAGAGACAATGAAGACGCCCAGAGTTTTGGTTATAGATATGATGATGATTTAAACACACGTCGTGCAGTTCCTGCATCGGGTCATATTGGACCTGCATATGACGCTTACACAATTCCAGGCTATAACAGAAAAATGGTTGTAGGATTTAAACCGATGCTTGGTTTATTCAATCAATTTAAGTATATCCCGTTAAAAGCGTGTCCTCTTGTTTTAGAACTTGAATTAGTTTCAAATTTTACTGATTGTGTTGTTTCAGCGGGCGGGTCGAGGTTTCCAGAAAGTGGCAACGCAGACTCAAGCCTTCATACACATGAGCAGTTCTCAATTAGTAATGCATTCCTTCAAACTGATTTGGTAAGCTTGGACAACGACCTTCATAATAAATATGTTGCACACCTACTTGATGGGAAAGAATTACCTATTACTTATAATACTTACATTTGTCAATCTAATCACGTTCCCGATGGTTCGTCGTCAATTAACACTACTGTTGTTCGTTCAGTGTCTAAACTCGCTACCGCGTTCATCTCTTTCAGTAAAAGCGGAGTAGGTGATATTCACGTTATGAAAGTATACAACAACTTCTATCATCCTATGTATTATTTGAACTACCAAGAAAGCGGATACTACAATCACGAACTTGATTTAGAATTTCAACTTCAATTAGGGTCAAAACTATATCCTGAGTATCCATGCCGTTCATTAACACAAGCATTCTATTATTTACGAAAAGCATTAAATTTACCATTGTTCCATCAACACCATTTATCGATTGAATATTCTGCTTATCGTGTTGATAAGTTTATCTTTGCTATGGATTTCGAAAAGGTTCCCGATAGTTCATATACTGGAAATAACACAAAAGCAGGGCAACAGCTTTTAATTCGTGTGAAACCTGTTGGAAATATGGTATCAGCAAATATGCCAGACACGATATATATAACATTAGTATCATAACAAATATTATCCATTCGCGATGCAGGTTGCCAGATACTTGATTAACTCATTCATTTTTACTTGAAAACATATATAAACAAATATCATCTTATAATATATTATAAGATAATATGCCAGTTAAACCCATAGATTACACAAAAACTCATTTTTATAAGATTGTTTGTAAAGATTTGAATATCAAAGATTGTTATGTAGGACATACAACCGATTTTACCAAAAGAAAGTCAAACCACAAACGAGCATATACAAATGAAAATGATAGACACTACAATATTTACTTATACCAGTTTATTCGTGAAAATGGAGGACTTGATAATTTTGATATGGTTTTGATACAAACAGTGAAATGTGAAAATGGAATGGAGGCAAGAGCAAAAGAAAGAGAATACATTGTAGAACTAAACGCTACATTAAATAAAGTGCAAAGACCCATAGTATCACAGCGAGAGGAGCAAGAGAGAAAAAAACAATGGAAGGAAAACAATAAAGGATATGTTAAACAAAGAGACCATCAATATTATGAAAACAACAAAGAAAGATACGCTGAAAACTCTAAACAATATAGAGAAAAACATAAGGAAGAACTGAAAGCAAAGAAAAAACAATACTATGAAGACAACAAACCTGAACTATTAGAAAAGCACCGGGAGAAATACCAAGAACAAAAAGATGTAGTCAATAAACGAAGTAAGAAATGGAGAGACGAGCATAAACCAGAACAACAAGAATATTTCAAACAATATAGAGAAAAAAACAAAGACAAAATGAAAGAATGGAAAGAGACTAAAATCGAATGTCAATGCGGGTCTGTTTATAGACAAGACCATAAAGCACAACACGAAAAGACTAAAAAACATCAAGAATACATTAACAATAATAATTAATATAATTAATTTCTACAATTAATTATATCGATTATGCCTTCAATAAATTTAACAAACTTTGAGAATGTTGTAGCGCACACAATTAGCGAAATCAATTCTACAAGTGGGATAACAAACATTAGAAACATATATGCTAATCAATCAGATATAATTGATTTACTCAACAATAAAGCAGACCAAGTAGATACTTACACAACAGCACAGATTGACGCTAATTTTTATGATATAAATCAATCATACAATAAGACGGAAGTTAATGTATTATCAAATAATATTAGTTCAAATACATTTTTAATAGGTAATCTAACAATAACTTCAAATACAAATTTTAATAATATTTCATCAAATACAAATTTAATAAATAATTTAAATTCTACTATAACATCTAATTTTAATAATATTTCTTCAAATACTAATTTAATTAATTCAAATATTAATAATATTTCATCTAATACACATTTAATAAATAATTTGAATTCTACTATAACAACTAATTTTAATAATATTTCTTCTAATACACATTTAATAAATAATTTAAATTCTACTATGACAACTAATTTTAATAATATTTCTTCAAATACTAATTTAATAACAGGATTAAATAGTACAGTCAGTTCACATATTTCAGCCATATCAGATTTACAGAATGGAGGTTCACTTAATGAAGCAGATTATTATAATAAAATAACGACTAATAATTTATTATCAAATAAGTTAAATACATCAATATTAAATAATACATTAATACATAATATAACAACTAATTCAACTTTCAAAATAGCAGAATTTGGAAATTATAATTATTATCATGAATTATACAATAATTATATTGATACTTATGTTTATGGAAGTTTAACAGGAGCGACAATGTTTTTAAATCAAAGAGGTTTTGGAGATGTAGAAATTAATAATTCTTCAACTTTTCAAAATGATAAAATAATATTAAATCATAATACTACAATATTAAGTAATTTACAAGTATCAGGTTTATTTTCGTGTTCATCTATTTTAGATATAGCAGGTTCTGATGCTCGTTATGTTTTACAATCAGATGGATTAAGTGGATTAATAACGGGAAATACAAATACAATTAATTCAATAATTAAAAATGATAGCGCACAAGATACAGTAATAAGTCAAAAATTAGACAAAGTTAATACAACATTACAGACAGTGAATTCGCCATTAATTATTAGTTTAACAGATAATACTAATCCTATATTAAGAATTCAAGATGCTGTAAGTAATCAACGTTTAGAATTTAAAAGAGGTTGTCAGTTGGACTCTTATCAAGGACTAACAGGTGCTACGCCTTATCGATTATTACTTGGGTGGAATACGGGAGATGTCATTATTGGAAGGCCTAATAATGCTTCAAGAATTACAATTAATGGTAATGTTCATACTTCATATAATTTTGCGCAGATGCACGGAACATCATATTTTGAAGGTGCTGTTTATATGAAAGGAAATTTATTTACAAATAATGATTTTTCAACAGATATTAAAACAAAAATAGATAATATCAATACTTCAATAAATGGATTAGAACCATATTTAGAAACATATACACCAGATGCAACAGAAGGTTTTTATATGCATCATCCTAATTTTGTAGCGTGTAGTGTAGGAGATATAACTAATGCTTCTAACCAATATTTTATGGCTGATGGGCTTGTAGGAAAAACAATTTTTTCCAAGCCTATTGATGTGCTAGGTAATATTTATACGAATGCTGATGTTAATTGTGATAATGTTAATATTGCTACTGATGGTAAATTAACAATTGATACAAACTGCGAATTATATAGATATGTTAGTGCTTTTTCATCTTTTGATATGAGGAATAGCGATGCTAATTCTTCAATTAGATTTATTTGTGGAGACCCCGCTGTTCAGTCTAACATAGTCGGGGCAGTTAATATTACCAGTGGATGGACTTTTAACACAAGCACTGTTGATGTTATGGGCAATTTATTTGCTGACGATGTTTATATTAAAACCAATGGAGCATTAAGAAGCAATCATTTATCACCCAACGGTGGAACATTAATAACCGTTGATACTAACTTAGCAGTTCAAAATGCTTATTTAGCAACTAATACCATTCAATCATTTGATTTAACAACGGTTTCATTTTTGAATAATATTTCAATGACTACTGGAACAGACTTAAAGCTTGGTACGAGCGAAATATCAACTTATTACGATGGTACTAATTTAAGCACAATTGATGTAATATTCAGAACGTCAAATACAGCTTTTAGAGTTTCAGATAGTTCAACTACACCTTCAGTTTTATTATCTATTGATAAGACATTTGGAACAACAGTAAATACCGGAAGTTTTACAAATAATGCCTCATCAACATTCAATGAAAATGTAAAAGTTGCAGGAACGAAGAAATTGTTATGTAATTTAATTGAGCCAGCAACAGGGACAAATATAGATTTAACAGCAACAACCGTTACGATTAACGGAACATTTGTGGATTCATCTGATTCGCGGTTGAAATATGACATAGACAATGTCAAATCTAACTGTATGAATATTATTAAGAAATTTAAGCCAAAGAAGTTTAAGAGACACGATAGAAATGATGGTGGTAAAACTCATATAGGATATATCGCAGATGAAGTATTGAAAGCAATTCCTAAAGAGTTTGAAAATATTGTATGTCAGGACAGAGAATATTTAGGATTAAATTATTTAGTTTTACCCGTGTTGGTTCATAAAGCAGTATTAGAATTAAATGATAAAATAGATAAACTTGAAAAAGAAGTTATGGAATTGAAAAAAGAAAAATCTAAATAATAATATATAATGGGTATTGGTCAAAGCAAAAACGAAGAAAATAACAGTATGGAAGACATCAAAAATTTAAGAGTAGATGAAAAAACGAGAGCGGATACTTTAATAATAAAATCTATTCAAGAATGTGTAGCGAGAATAGAAAAGTTAGAAAATCAAAAATCGGACAAACTATTATATAAATTACCTGCGTTGAATTTATGCAACGCTTCATTGATTTAAATTAATAATATTAATATGATTCATTAACATTATTAATTAAACAAATATGAATAAAATTTACTAATAAAACTTTGTATTTCTTAATTGATGACTTTAATGGTTATTTTTCTAACTTGTAATGAAATAAAATTAACCACATTGTCCCTATACACTAAATTAGTTTTATAAAGGTCTTTATTAAGAAAATAATAAATATCAAATAAATTATTTGATGTTAAAGTACGATTACGAAGATGATTAAAAAAAGTAAATGAGGTAGATTTAACAAATATATCATATTCAATTAATAATTTTAATGGTTTATGTTTTTGATGTAATTTATCTAACTCGCTTAAGTTAAAAATATATGATATGCCGTTTTTGATAATATTTTTCATAATGATATTATCAATTTCAAAATACTGTGAATTCTTTAATTTGTAAGACTTATACACTGGTTTAAATTTACTAATATAATTTTTAATAATATTATTATTTTTTATTTTTAATAATCTAACATCACCTAAATTATAAGATAATACAAGGTTTTTAATGTCTAATGGTAAATCATAAAATATCATAATATATTTCAATCTTTATTTTATTTTAAATGCTTTTTCAAATCTAACATAAAACATATTATTAACATCTTTGGAATTCATATTAACATAAAAGAAGGAGTATGGTTTATCATCTACCGCTTTATGATACATATTTAACAGTTGCTCTTTATCAACAATGGCGGAGTTTTCCTCAATGAATGACATTAACTCTGATACATTCTTTAACTTAAAGATATACAACGAACTAGAATTCAACCTAATGATTGGAGCAAGGACACGATATTTTTGAACACTTAAGCAAAAACTAATGGCGTCGTGTCTGCCTCTCGTTGCCAGTCCATGTAATAACTTGCTGTATCTAACAAATTTAGGGTCGTCTGCAAAATCATCAACAATGATTAAAATTGAATGTAGTTTCTTCATCTTCTGTTCTTTCATATAATGAATTATCTTTCTTTGTGTGTTAATTATTTCTTCCAGTTCTTCAGGTTGGTAGGTGTCATAATATAACTTTTCTTTTTCATCATCAACCTTCATATTATCTTTTTGATATTTCTTGACTTCAACGAAGGTAGGGTCATTATGAACCGACGGGCTAAAAATGAATATACGGGCGAAGCAGTCCCTATAAACATTTAGGATAAGGTTTTGAATTAAAACTGTTTTGCCACCCGTTGATGAAGCAACAACAATTGAGCGAAAAGGTAGTTTTGGTACATGTTCATATTTGGATTGTTTGAAATCGTAATCAGTTATATTTATTGGTTTTATTATTGGAACATCAGACATAATAAAATAACATTAAAGTTATTTAGAAAATATTTTATATTTATTATTTTATATGAATAGAAGTTATTCGGATTATATTGATATAATAGATAAAGTAGAAAATATAGAACAAGTAATAATAACCGATAATAAAATTAAGAAATGTTGTTATTATTCATTAGAATTAATTAAGTTAGGAATACAATATATTAAAAATATAAATATTAATATAGATGGCAAGGAAAAAAAGCAAAAAGAATAAAACAGGTTTAAGTATTTCTTCAACTGATGAAGAAAAAGAAGAAATTGTTAAAGAAACATCAGTTATTGAGTTTGCTTGTCCGATGTGTAAAAAGATGTTAGAAATGAAGAATGAATTAGAAATACAAAAGAAAGGAAATTGTAAATGCTCGTGTATTCCAACAAGTTTCAAAATAAGTAAGAATGATAAGAAAATGAATATTGATAAAACTAAAGACAGTATAAACTTAGAAACAGATGTTCATAATATTGCTATCAAATGGGGAAGGCATGCATCACCTTCCGATAATGGTGATAAGGAAACACAAGAAACTGTTAAACAATTAATGAAAAATTAGTATTTAAAGAGTAGATTTAACATAATTGCAACATTTAGTTTTAAAAGTTTAGTTTTATAATTTAGTATATATGGAAGAACATTTAGCGAACATTGACAGTAGTTTAGAGTTGTTGTTTCCAAGATTAGAAAAAGTGTTGGAGCAAAATGAAAACATACTGAACATCTTAAAGAGCATGAATATTAAACCTACATATAATAACAATAACAATTATCAAGCAAAAGAAGTAGATAGAGACAGTAGCGAATACAAAAATAAACGAAACATTTATGTTAAAAAACTGAATGAAAAAGTCATAAAAGAACCTAAACAATCAAGTCTGGATTACTATCAAGTCAAGTATAAAGAAGATACCAAGAAATACGTTTAATCATTAACTAACAAAATTTCGTGTCTCAAAAGCGGTTTGTTTATTCCTGCTACTTTGTAAGTTTTATTACCCATAATATCATATTCAATTTTATCGATATTGAATATTTTATTAGACCATTTAGAGTTATACTCCTTTCTGTCGGTGTAATTACCCCTTTTCTTTTGAAACACTTTTACCTTGTCGTTCTCCACTATTCTGGGATACTTTCTTTTGTTTTTTTCTCGTAGTTTAAGATTGACCTTTACATTTATTTCATTCTCGTCCTTGTGTGCTTCAGACGGTGTCATCCTTGTTGATGAGTGAGATGTGCTGTTATACTGTTTCAATGCCGGCGTTAGGGCGTCGGTCCATTTCATGTTGTTAAACCTAACTCTATCGTGAATTTTGTTTTTCATCGTTCTAATAAAACGCTCGGCCACATTTGCGTGGGTCTTCGTAACGATGTGGTTTATTCCTTCACTGTTGAAGAAATCCTGAACGTGATTTTTAGTTGCAAACGCTCCGTCGTCATCAGAATACACGGACATCGGATAACCCATCTTTTTAAAGCTTGCTCTCAACGCCTTCAAAACGTTCTCTCCGTCTCTTTCCTCCATCGGTATTACATCTGCTAATTTACTGAAGATGTCAATCACGACTAAAGCATACTGTGGAACGTTCTTGTCTTTTGCTAAAGGAGACATATGCATTATGTCTATTTGATATTCATATCGTGCGAATGGAGCGGTATAGGAATTAGTTCCTCTATAATTTTTGATTTGTTTATTTGGCTGTTTCTTTAAGAAAGACTTTACATCGTCTAATGTTATTGTTGGGTCTTCTTCCTTTGCCTTCTTGTGTGTCGCTTGTGTGCTTCCGAAACCCTCGTCTAAGTCGTAATAGATGTTGCTGATTATTTGGTCTTTTGTTAATCTCGCCATTATATTAAATTGTTAGAAAATATTTTTTCAATATAAAGCCCCACCCCTTAACATAAAATACAAACTACTTAAAGAAAAATGGATATAATATAGTAAGAAAAAAAAATGACACTGTTTAATTATGATAAATGTCCTTGTAAAAATAAAAAATTTAAGTCTGTCGTGGCACTAGCTAATATTTTACCTGTTGATGTTTGTAATCTTATAGGTGGTTGTATTAAACCAACATGTTTTGATTGTCGGTATTTGATAGAAGAAGAAGAGCATTTTATGAGTGATAAAAACATTCCTGAAGAAGGACTAGAAAAAGCAGAGCTTCAGTTAAACATTATTCAACAAATACAAAATAATGATATTACACAACTAACAGGATACCATTTTAGTTTAAAACATTACAGAAAAAACATTGACAGAGTATTTGATATACAAGAAGTTAAAGAACGGTTTAAAAATAGAAAAATGTATTATCAAGCATTAAAATCATACTGTAAGAATAATGAATATGAAGTTTGTGTAGTTTTAAAACATTGTCTTAAAGTTGAAGAATTAAAATATTGGAAACAAAATGGATTTTGCTTTCCAAACCTAAACAGTTGGTGGTCATATAGAAATAACAATTATTATTTGAGACATATTCTTAGCGATTTAATTGAAATTTACACAGACCAATTAATAAAAGGATACGAGCATTATTTTTGTGAGTATAGTATGAGTTGTTATAGTGGTTGTATCGCTGGTGAGATTGAATACGGGTCAAATTAACTTTTGTTTATTAATATTATTATCTTATAATATGATTAAACATTGTTTTATAATCTAACAAGAAGGTTAAGACATTTAAATTAAACCTGAAACCCAGACCAGCCGACCAGCAACCCCCTAGCCAATGAGAGATGTTAATATTATTTTTAAAATGATGTATGAAAGAAGTAAGACAAACCAATTAGATTATTATCCTGAACTGAAATTATAATCATAATATAATAATAACATGTAAAATCTTATATGTTATAATTATACTGAACTTTTAACCTATAACACCCCTTAAACTTATCTAAAGAAATAACCCCTTAAACATGTAGAGACCAATGACAGACAAAAAGCAATGTTCCAAATGTAAAGTCTTTCAATTGTTAGAAAAGTTCAACGAGGGAAGAAAACAATGTAATGTATGCTTGGAAAATAAACTACGGTATAGAGAAGCACACAAAGAACAAATACAGCAGAAGGCAAAGGTTTATTATGAACAAAACAAAGAACACAGACAAGCATATAGGAAAGAATACATCCAACGGAAAATTGAATGTCAATACTGTAGATGTATGGTAAGCCCTCAACACAAAGCAAAGCACGAAAGAACAAACAAGCATATCAATAATGTTAAGAATCCAAAACCACCAAAGAGAGAAGAAACACCAAAAGAAAACAAACAAACAACACAGAAACAAATTAGAGAATACATAGAAACCTCATCAGATTTTGAATATGACTTCAACAAAGAATAGGATAAAACAAAAGCACCACCAACATCCCAGAACATTATAACTACTAAAAGGGCTACCTCTTTCAAATGAAAAAAATGTTTGCCCCCAGCCCAACAATGAACAAGGCGACAATTTACCCAAATGATTACCTTAACGAAAACGATAAATAAGCTCCCCAAAAACCCTCTTTTAAAAACGGATAAGGTGGTTAATAGGTTTGAGATGAACATAAAAACCAGAACAGGCAACCATCAACAGGCTTCCCCTCAGGGCCCCTACTTCTTCTATTTTTTAGGGGGCCACGACCTGGTCTTTCACACGGAGCTGCGAGACGCACTCTTCGCGAGCGGCCTGCCCTTCGTCGTCAGCGTCAACGACGTGCCCGAGGCCCGGGAGCTCTACAGCGGGGCCGACTCCATCACGAGCCTGCGCTCGGGGAAGAACAGTTCCAAGCCCGAGCTGCTCGTGATGCACCGGGGCAATCCTGTGCTGGCAACAGGAATGGGTGAAGCAATCCTGTTACCACAGCAGGATTGAAGGGGCAATCCTGTGCCCACGCCAGGATTGACGGATGGGCGTGTGAGTGGTAAAAAAACATTCTGTCAGCGATGCTGCGAGGACAGCCTCGCTGACGGACCTTCGGCGCTGGCCCGGTGATGGGTTTTCGGGCAAAAAAGCGAGGTCGGAATTCCGACCTCGCAGCCATTGGCAAAAAAAGCGTGCTGCAGTCCTCCCCCCACGGGAGGACTGCAATTTTTTTTCCTGGGAAGAATCCCGACCTTGGGCTCGGGGCTCCGATGCCGGGCAGGGTGGCGCGGCTGTGAACACGAAGTGCCTCGGAACTGGAAACAGGCACGGACCATTTTTTGGTTGCCCGCACCAGGGAATTTGAATTGAAAGTTATTAACTTTCAATTTGGTATACTTCCAGTACGACACGAACGTCTTGCGCACTCGCGGACTTGCCGCTGACCAACCCGTACTTGGGCGAGCCAGTTGGGCGAGCCAGTACTAAGGGGTTGGGCGAGCCAGTACTAAGGGGTTGGGCGAACCCGTACTTGGGCGGTTGGGCGAGCCAGTACTAAGGGGTTGGGCGAGCCAGTACTAAGGGGTTGGGCGAAGCCAGTACTTGGGCGAGCCGGTTGGGCGAGCCAGTACTCAGTTGGGCAAGCCAGTACTAAGGACCCGTAGTAGAGGTCTTGGTGAACTTTGCTGAAGGAGCTCAAACGGTGAGCTCCTTCACGTCCTGCGCCTCCACAGTGGACGCCTGCTTCAAAGCTGCGCCTTGGCGCTCCTACGGTGCCAGCTCGGCACGTCTAGTGCCTGCTCGGCACGTCTAGTGCCAGCTCGGCACGTCTAGTGCCAGCTCGGCACGGCACGCCTAGTTCACATTTAGTGCCCGCTCGGCACTGCACCCCCTCCACGGTGCCAGCTCGGCACCGGGGTTCCTACAAGTGCCCGCTCGGCACTGTGCCAGCTCGGCACGTGCCCGCTCGGCACTGCCTGTGCCTGCTCGGCACGTGCCCGCTCGGCACATTTAGTTACTAGTGCCCGCTCGGCACTGCTACTTATGGTGCCCGCTCGGCACCGCCCTGCCTCGGAGTTCTCCAGCTCCAGGAGAACCTAACGGACGGCCTGACAGGAAAAAAACAGGGGAAGGGGGGTGGGGTTGAGCCACATGACATGCAAAAAACCGTGCGAAAAAAAAAACGTGCAAAATCATGTCAAAATCATGCAAAAACCATGTCAAAACGTGCAAACACCATGCAAAAACGTGCAAAATCATGTCAAAATCATGCAAAAACCATGCAAAAACGTGCAAAAACCATGCAAAAACGTGCAAAAAACCATGCAAAACCGCAAAAACCATGCATGCAAAAACCATGTCATGCAAACATGCAAAAACCATGCAAACATGCAAAAACCATGCAAAAACCATGCAAACATGCAAAAACCATGCAACATGCGGCGCGTACGCTGGCGTCTACACAGGGCGCGGCAAGGCTTCTACGCAGGGCGCGGCAAGGCTTCTACGCAGGGCGCGGCAACCCGCTGAACATCCACTCCCCCCCGGGTCCTTGCTATATGTGCTATATGTGCTATATGGGTCTCACAAGGCAAGCCACTGAACATCCACTCTCCCCCGGGTCCTATATGTACTATATGTGCTATATGGCCCTATATAGCACATATAGTACAGATTTCGCGCGTACAGAGTATATAGCACATATAGTACATATAGCAAGGAGCTGGGGGAGAGTGGGGGTTCAGCGGCTTGGCGTGTAAGACCCATATAGCACATATAGCACATATAGCATGGACGCGGGGGAGAGTGGGGGTTCAGCGGCTTGGCGTGTAAGACCCATATAGCACATATAGCACATATAGCAACGAGCCGGGGGAGAGTGGGGGTTCAGCGGCTTGGCGCGGCTTCAATGCCGGGCAGGTGGCGCGGCAGGAATGTGAACACAAGTGGCACTTGTGTTGAAGTGCCTTAGAACTGGCAACCTCTCTCTTTAGAGGGGGTTTTCCAAATGGCTTATATTCTACCTGAGAGGCTCTAGCACTCGTCCGTCCAGCATTTGACCTCGTCCTGCGAAGGATTCGAAGTCTAAAACGCTGCGTGCAGGCGTGTGGCTGCAAAATAGAGACCCCTAGATATGCGCTGCAATTTGGCTCCAGGTTGCATTTCAAGCGATGTCAAGCTTTGCCAAAGGAAACCCCTTTTCCCTTTTTTTCGGGGACCCCTTTTTTTGGGACCCCTTGTTTTCTTTTTTTTTTTGGTTTTTCTTAGCCCTGCAAAGGTTGGCTCGCTTGAAATGCAACCTGGAGCCAAATTGCAAGCATATCTAGGGGTCTCTATTTTGCAGCCACACGCCTGCACGCAGCGTTTTAGACTTCGAATCCTTCGCAGGACGAGGTCAAATGCTGGACGGACGAGTGTCAGAAGCCTCTCAGGTAGAATATACGCCATTTGGGAATCTCCCTCTAAAGAGAGAGGTCCGTCCGTCCACCGTGGAGAGCAGGGCGGCCAGCGCGCTGGCGTCCGCCTTGCCGAGGAGGGCGGCGTCCAGGGCTGCCGTGGTGGCGCTGGCGTCTGCCTTGGAGGCCTGCGTCGAGGGCGCTCTGGAGCGTTCTCGCTGGCTGAGAGCGCGGCGTTCGTGGCGTACGAGCCAGCAGCGCCGCGTCGGCCTTCTCGAGGGCCGTTGCTGGCGTCCCGGCCAGCAAGCTGCGCTGCGACGAAGGCCTCGGTGGCGAGACCCAGCAGGGCATTGCTATCTTGGTGTCTGCTCCAGTGGAGTGTCCAGTCCGTCCACCGTGGAGAGCAGGGCGAGATCTTCGAGAGGAAGTGTCGACGGCCGAGAGCAGGGCTGTACGCGGTCAGTGCGCTGGCGTCCGCCTTGGAGGCCTGCAGCCCCGCAATGGAGGCGTCTCTGCTTGCGAGCTCGGAGGCCAGCGCCGTGGCGACGGCCCCCAGGAGAGCGTTGGCCACCTTGGTGTCACCTCCAGCAACGCGGGCGGCTCGAGACGGGGCAGGCCGCCGGCTGTTTGGCAGCTGGACGACTTTCTGGCGCCTCCGAGGCCCACGTAGTCGTTGTCGGCCGCGCTGACGTACATCACCAAGTTGGAGGCCGTGCCCAGCCTGTACCGGCAGCCGAAAGTATCGCCCTGGCGCCAGCGTGTAGGTGCGCACAATGTGCTCAGGGTCATGGCAGAGCCCTCCAGCTGGAAGCCTCCCACAGTGAAGCTGGCCGAGGCGGCGTGATCCTCGCCGCTATGTCCAGGGAGTGCTGGTCCCACCGTCTTGAGACCGTAGTTGGCGGCCACCGTGGCCAGCGTGGCGTTGTTGGCCGAGGCGATGGAGCCGTTCATGGCCCTCTTCGTGGCCACTACGCCCTCCAGCACGTCGAAGGCCGACTGGTCTGCCTTGTTGGAGAGACCCGTGGTCAGCGAGCTCTGCAGCGCGGCGATGCTGCTTCCGTGCGCGGCGTGGTGGCCAGGGCCAGGGGCGCGATTGCCGGCGCCAGCGCTGCTGTCCAGCTTGGAGGCCAGCTCTGCGGTGACTCTGCCAGGGACTGGATGGCTGCCGCGTTGTTGCCGGAGGCTGCCGTGTTCACCGCCAGGTCCGTTACTTGAGCGTATGGCGTGAGAGCCAGGGCCAGCTGCCCTGCGGTGACGTGCGTGCCGTCAGTTACCTCTCCGTTGTCCAGGACCTCCGGAATATTGCCGGTGACAGGTCCTTCAAACATGTTAACATATGTTTTCGCCGCCTTAGTCCAGTAGTCGGCCAAGGGGCTAAGCGCTTGTTGGTACCCCTCACAGGTCCTTCGTGGCATTCCGGCCGTTCGGAGAAGTTTCCTTGTAATCCTCGTGATTCGGGGGTAGTGCGTTTGACGCACCACCCCCTCACAGGCGTCACCGCTTGTTGGTGCGTCAAACGCACCAACCCCTCTTCGGCACAAGTTTCCGCAAGTACGTGTCACAGTCCGTGGGTGACCTTGAAAGCGAGGCCCGCACCAGGCCCGCGCCAGGCCCGCACCAGGCCCGCACAGGCCCGCACCAGGCCCGCACCAGGGTTTTTTTTCGGATGTGACTCAATTTGATTTGACCGATGGCGCCGGTCAAAAGCGAGACCTGCGCACGACGGCCGAAATTTTCGGTAAACTGTCGAAAATTTCGACAGCTCGAAAAGCACAAGTGGCACGTGTGTTTTTCGAAGTGGGTTCGTTTCAATGCGTTCCAGGCGAGAGGTGCGGCAGGTGGCTGGCTTCTATGCCGGGCAGGAATGTGATGCTGGAAAACATAAGTGGCACTTATGTTTTCGAAGCGGCCGGGTGGGAGGCTCCGATGTTTGGTTGATGCCCGCGTAGAGTTCAGCTTAAGAGTCGTTGGGCGAACCCGTCGGCGGGCTGGCGTGGCTCTGCCGGGCAGGTTCGCCGAAACTTTAGACAGTGGTCCACAGGACAACTGGAAAAAAAAATTCCAGTTGTCCTGTGGGGGGACAACTGGAAAAAAAAAATCCTGGGAAGAATTCTGACCTTGGCGCGGGCTCCGATGCCGGGCAGGTGGCGGTGCGTTCATCCTGCTAGCCTCCGGTGGTCTCTGCCGCGGCGGGCGGGCTGGCGCCTGTGGGTTTTAAACACAGCTGCCTCTACTCTCATCTTGAGACCATGGCCTCTCCGTCGCGCCCGCAAGCCTGTATGGTTTCGCATCAAGACCTGCTCGAGATGTGGGAGGCCGACGTTGCTGTCTGGGACTGCTGGTTCACAAACCAGAAAAGGCTGTACGACGCCCACAGGAGCCCGATGAGATGCGCCGGCTGCACCTCGCAAACCAGCAGTGGGTGCAAGAAGAGGAAGAGCGACGAGAGGAGGAGTCGCAGCGCAAGCGCCGGCGCACAGATGCCGGGATGGCAGAACACGCGACGCGGACCAACGCAGCGTGGCTCAAAGACATGATTGACGCCCTCCAGCGTCTGCTCAAAGTCCAGACCGACGGCATTCAGGGGGTGCTCAAAATCCAGACCGACGCCGCCTTAGCCGGTTCGCGAGCGCAACCGACGTTCTCCGTGAGTGGCTCCCAGACGAAACCGACGTCCGTGGTGATCAGCTCTTGACCGACACCATCAACCTCGAGGCGCGGTTCAAATTCAAAACCGACGCCCTGCATGAGTGGCTCGCAGTCGAAACCGACACCCTCTATGACCGCATCGTAGGCGAAGAAGTCATCACCTTCCATGAGCAGCTCAAAATCGAAACCAACCGCCTGCGCGAGCAGATTAACATCGATGTCGGTCGCCTCGATGAGATGACCCAATTCGACGTCGACGCCCACTGCGAGCGGCTTGTGAGCAGAATCGACGCCCTTCAGGGGCTCCGGTGGGGCCAAACGGGAACGCCGGTCTGAGGGGCTTCGGAGCAATCCTGTTGTGAGCCCAGGATTGAAGGGGCAATCCTGGGGTGACAACAGGATTGAAGGAGGCAATCCTGGGTTGAAGGAGGCAATCCTGGGGCCTCGCAGCCATTGGCAAAAAAAAGCGTGCTGTCCTCCCCCACGGGAGGACTGGGAAGAATGGGGGAGGACTGGGAAGAATTCCGTCCCGTGGGGCTGGCTCCGATGCCGGGCAGGTTCGCCGAAACTTTAGACAGTTGTCGGCTTAGACGACAACCTCGACATTTTTTTTTGCTGGGAAGAATCCCGACCTCGGCGCGGGCTCGGCAGGGCTCCGATGCCGGGCAGGTGGCGCGCTAGGTATCGAAGCCTCCACGTCGGGCTGGCGCGGCTCTGCCGGGCAGGAATGTGATGCTGGAAAGCATAAGTGGCACTTATGCTTTCGAATGCCACTTATGCTGGGAGGCTCCGATGCCGGGCAGGTGGCGCGAAAAACAGGCACGGACCATTTTTTGGTTGCTGCCCGCGGAGTTCGGAACTGGAAACAGGCATGACCCATTTTTTGGGACACGCCCGCGTGAAGTTCAGCTAGAGGGACCGGACGTCCTGCACGGCCGCGTCCTCGCTGCCCTGCTGGGGCCGGAAGAGCGTGTTCTCCAGCACCCATCCCGTGCCGCGCGCGAGGCCGTAGGCTGCGCCGCCCGCGATGCCCACGGCCAGCCCCGCCGTTGCCGCCGCGCCAACTCCCGCCGCGCCAGCCAACGTTCCAGCAACCTCGCCCGCGGTGGGCGCCAGGGCTGCTGCTCCTTCTGCCAGGCCCCCCAGGTACCCAAAGGCTCCGCCCACGCCCTCGGCGGCAACGGCAACCTCCCCCTCCTCCGCAGCTCATCCAGGAGGCGCTCCACGTCACTGGGCCGACCTGCGGAGGCGGCTGCGCCTGGCCTGGACGGGGCAGCACGTTCAGGCGCACGTACTCAGCTGCGTCCTGGGGCAGCTGAGAGCGGAAGGCCTGCGCGGCTGCGAGCCCCGCGGCCCCTGCGTGTATGAGGTCCGCTGCCGCCTGCGCGCCGTCTGTGCTGCGCAGACGGTCCGTGATGGAGGGCGGCCCCTGCCCGTTGCTGGCCAGCGCGCCGGCCTCGGGGTCTCCCGCCAGGTCATCCTCAACAAAGCGGGTTCCGCCGTAGCCTTGTACCTCCGCGCAAGGCGCACGTCCTCGTCCGTGGCCTCTGCGGGAGTGCGGAAGCCGTCCTCGGGAAATTGCCTGCAGAGGCGTGTGCTGCAGGGGCCGGGGGTTGGGGTCCTCGCTGGACTGTACAAAATCGTCCAGGTAGAAGTGGCTTGTGATGAATGAGGTGGCTTTGCGGTCCGGCTGATCCAGGGGCAGCGGCTCATTCCGCTCAAGGTAGCCCACCACCTGCTCAAAGCGCGGGCGCTGGTTGAAGCCGTGCGCCCGAAGCGTCTTCATTTACTGTTGCGCAACTTCGCCCGCCGCCCGTTCCACGCCCCGGCGCTCGGCCCGCGCGTAGCGCAGCTGGGGTACCTGGCGGTGCACGGCCTCCGTCAGCCGGCTCACGTCGTCCAGGTGCCGCTGCCCCTCCTGCGCCTGCCTGCGCTCGCCTAGCCAGTTGTTGAAGGCCCGCGCCTCCTCCAGTTCTCGGTAGCGCTTCAGCAGCAGCGGCTGCAAGTTGTAACTGGGGTACGTCCTGCGGAACCACCGGAGCATCCGCGGCTCGTTGCGGGGCTCTATGGACATCATGCTTTTATACCAGTACGCTTGCGCCTGTGGTCAGCCGGTCATAAGCGGACTGCCTCTCCAGCATGCGCAGCGCGCGCTGCTGCTCTCTTGTGAGCTGAGGCGCCTCCGGTTCAGCCGGTGCCGGTGCCTCAACCGGTGCTGGTGCCTCCGCCGGCGCCTCAACCGGGGGCGGCTTTGGCTTGCGCTTTGGGGCAGCCGGCTCAGTAGGCACGTCCTGCTTCGGTTTGTTCTTGCTCCCAGGGGGCCTGCCCCGCCGTTTCGGTTCCGGCGCAGCGTGCGCAGCGTGTGGCGCAGCGTGTGGCGCAGCGTGCGCCTCTTGGCGCCTCTTGCGCCTCTTGCGCCTCCGGCGCCCTGTCGTGTTCGGTTGGCTCCATTTAATTATACGTGGTCAAGATATAACACGAACGACAAAGACGACCCGCGAAGCCGGACGACGTTGCCGTCCAGGTCGGTCAGGCGGAAGCGCATGTGCCTCAGGGTAACCGGGCCCCTGAGGCATGAAGTGCCCGTCGTCGGAGCCCGTCTCCACAATGGTACCCACTCCGCTCTTCAGCGTGATCTTGGAGAGGATGTCGTCGCCCAGGTTGCCCAGCACTCTGCTGGCGGGCCAGCTGGGCGCAGCGCAGGTAGACCTCGTTGTGCGCCATCATCCGGACAAATTCGAAAACCTGCTGCCCGCCGGAGACGAAGCTCGGGCCCAGCATGTGGTCCACGCTGAAGGGCTTGGTGGGAGAGGCGGGCGGCGCGGCGGGGTAGTCCGCCGCGTCGGGAAATTGCTGTTGCAGCTCCAGGTCGTTCAGAACGAGCCTGTTGCCGTCATAGGCAACGCTCAGACTGTTTGTGGTCTCGCTATAGGTGGCGGTGGCAAAGTTGGAGCTGATCCAGGCGGCCAACCGTGCGCCAGTGTACGCGCCCTCGGGCAACAACGCCCAGTTCAGCGCGCCCAGCGCGGCGTCAACCCAGTAGAGGTAGCGGCCCCGGTCCGTGGACAAAAAGCTGTCGGCCAGGCGGATCTTGTAGACGGCGAGCCGGGCGTCGCTCTGCAAGCAGGGACTCTCCCAGGTCTACCTCAAAGTCGCTGTCCGAGCCGGCCACTCTCTTGCGGCTGTCCACGTAGATAGTGGTCATCCTTTTCTTTAGGAACCCGCCCGTTCTGCGGACGACGGGCGGCTGGACGGCTGCGACGGAGGTGCAGCAGGAGATGTTCTCGCATCTAGCGTTGATCAGTGTGGAACTAGCGAACAGCTTCTGGCCCAGGAAGCTGAGCGCCGCTCCCATCGGCGTCTTTTTCAAGTGCGAAACGCTCTTCAAAGCGCTTGTAGAACCTTTCATTCCTCGGCTTCAGGTAGTAGACGAAAAGGAAACTGTAGGGTTCCCGCGTCGCCTGTTCATACAGCCGGTGCAGCTGCTCCTTCGGCAGCAGGGCGCTCAGCTCCTCAATGACGGCGTCCAGCTCGTGCTGCTTGCGCAGCCTCCAGCAGCAGAGGAATTGCTGATTGACCCGCACGGCGGCGCTGATGAGCCTCAGCTTCTGCGAGCTCACCCAGGTGCTTATGTGCATATGCCGGCCCCTGATGAACAGCGTATCCAGGGCGCCGTTGGGTTTGTGGAGCTGAGGCACATCCGCTAGGTCGTCGCAGATTATCAGGACCTGATACAGTTTCTTCATCTCCAACTTCTTTGACGCCTCCGTGATCTTGCGCTGCTGCTGGATGATGCGGCGCAGCGCCGCCTCGTCCCACTCGTCCCAGTACGCTTGCTCCCGTTCAGTATTCACTCCCAGGTCCTGCTCGATGTACTTCTTGACGGGAATCCAGCCGTCATCGATGTCAATGGACGGGCTAAAGATGTAGATTCTTTCGAAGACGCCCCTGTACTGCTCCAGGCTGATCAGAGTCACGGTTTTCCCCGATTTGGAAGGTCCGAGGAAGATACCTGTGCATGGGACCAGGGGCACCACGGGGTCCGAGGGCTGTTTGCTGCTGTATTCTGGCGTGGGGAAAAGCTTGATCTTTCCCATACCTTTGTTTTTACTTCCCAAATTCGACGCAGGGAACCGGGCGGCGAGTCTGTCAGCGCACTGCTACACAGCAGGGCGCTGACGGAGTTTTTCCGGGCAATCCGGGCGGTGAGTCCGGGAGCGCGTCTCTGTGTAGCGACGCGCTCCCGTTGTCTTCAGGGAGACACCGGGGCAATCCTGTGCCCAACACAGGATTGAGTGAAGCAATCCTGTTGCCACGCCAGGATTGACTGGGCGTGTGAATGGTGAAAAAAACACTCTGTCAGCGATGCTGCGAGGACAGCCTCGCTGACGGACCTCCGGCGCTGGCCCGGTGATGGGTTTTTCGGGCAATCCTGTGCCCACGCCAGGATTGAGTGAGCAATCCTGTGCCCACGCCAGGATTGACGGCTGGGCGTGTGAATGGTGAAAAAAACACTCTGGGAGCGATGCTGCGAGGACAGCATCGCTCCCAGACCTTCGGCGCTGGCCCGGTGATGGGGTTTTCGGGCAAAAAAGCGAAGTCGGAAAACCGACCTCGGTGGGAGAGCGAAGTCGGAATTCCGACCTCGGTGGAAGAATCCCGACCTTGGCGCGGGCTTGGCAGGCTGGAGGCTTCTATGCCGGGCAGGTGGCGCGGCCGGGGAGGCTCCGATGCCGGGCAGGTGGTGCGGCCGGGCTTCTATGCCGGGCAGGAATGTGGCGCGCTAGGTATCGAAGCCGTTGGGCGAGCCCGTACTCATTGGGCGAGCCATCAAACGAGGTTGGGCGAGCCCGTACTCATTGGGCGAACCCGTACTCATTGGGCGAGCCATCAAACGAGGTTGGGCGAGCCCGTACTCATTGGGCGAACCCGTACTCATTGGGCGAGCCATCAAACAAGGTTGGGCGAGCCAGTACTAAGGGGCCGTTGGGCGAGCCACTCAACCACTTTCACAGTGGCCTCCACTTTCACAGTGGCCCACAACGCCTGCGCCTGCTTGGCGCTCACGTTCGGTGCCTGCTCGGCACCAGGTGCCTGCTCGGCACGTTCGGTGCCTGCTCGGCACTGGCACTCTTGCGGCGCCCGCTCGGCGCCGTAGTGCCAACTTTCCTACAAGTGCCTGCTCGGCACTGCAAGTGCCTTCTCGGCACTGGCACCCCCACGGTGCCAGCTCGGCACCGGGGTGCCTGTGCCTGCTCGGCACTGTGCCTGCTCGGCACGTCTACTTAAGTGCCTGCTCGGCACTGTGCCTGCTCGGCACGTCTACTTAAGTGCCTGCTCGGCACTGTGCCTGCTCGGCACATTTACCTAGGGGCCCGCTCGGCACCGCCCTGCCTCGCGAAGTTCTCCAGGATGTCCGACCTACGTACGGCAGCCTGACAGGAAAAAAACAGGGGGGGGCACTTTGGGGTTGAACCACATGCACATGCAAAACCGTGCGAAAAACCGTGCAAGCTGTTCCACGTGTCATGCAAAAAAAACAAGCTGTTCCACGTGTCATGCAAAAAACAAGCTGTGTCATGCAAAAAAACAAGCTGCTGTTCCACATGTCATGCAACAAGCTGTTCCACATGTCATGCAAAAACCATGCAAAAACCATGCAAACTGCGGCGCGTACGCTGGCGTCTATGCCGGGCAGGCGCGGCAGGAATGTGGCGTTGTCCGCGTTGTCCGCGTTGTCCGCAGTGGGTGGTAGAATCCCCCACTGTGGACAACTCTACCAAGCCATCGTTAATTTCGCGAAATGTGCCATGGGTCTCACAAGGCAAGCCACTGAACATCCACTCTCCCCCGGGTCCTTGCTATACGTGCTATATGTGCTATATGGGTCTCACAAGGCAAGCCGCTGAACTTCCCCCCCCCCGGGTCCTTGCTATACGTGCTATATGTGCTATATGGCCCTATATAGCACATATTCTACAGATTTTCGCGCGTACAGAATAATATAGCACATATAGTACATATAGCAAGGAGCTGGGGGAGAGTGGGGGTTCAGCGGCTTGGCGTGTAAGACCCATATAGCACATATAGCACATATAGCAAGGAGCCCGGAGACTGTGGGGGTTCAGCGGCTTGGCGTGTAAGACCCATATAGCACATATAGCACATATAGCAAGGAGCCCGGGGACTGTGGGGGTTCAGCGGCTTAGCGCACTCTGAATCAAATCGTGGGGGGAGTTCAATGCAGGGAATCCCTGCATTCCCGGTATCTCTCTCTTTAGAGGGCGTTTTCCAAATGGATTCTATTCTACCTGAGAGGCTCCTAGCACTCGTCCGTCCAGCATTTGACCTCGTCCTGCGAAGGATTCGAAGCCTAAAACGCTGCGTGCAGGCGTGTGGCTGCAAAATAATGACCCCTAGATATGCGCCGCAATTTGGCTCCAGGTTGCATTTCAAGCGATGTCAAGCTTTGCCAAAGGAAACCCCTTTTCCCTTTTTTCGGGGACCCCTTTTTTGGGACCCCTTGTTTTCTGTTTTTTTGTTTTTTCTTAGCCCTGCAAAGGTTGGCTCGCTTGAAATGCAACCTGGGGCCAAATTGCAAGCATATCTAGGGGTCATTATTTTGCAGCCACACGCCTGCACGCAGCGTTTTAGACTTCGAATCCTTCGCAGGACGAGGTCAAATGCTGGACGGACGAGTGCTAGGAGCCTCTCAGGTAGAATAGAATCCATTTGGAAAACGCCCTCTAAAGAGAGAGCCTGCTTGCCCGTGACAAGTTTGGAGATCTGTGCTTGGTGAGTTTGGGACGTTGTTCATCTCAATTCCGGATGTTGAGCGTGTTTTGACTGCTTGAGGGCAGGCATGTTCCACATGATACCAGAAGATGACCTGGCGATCATCTTCAGAAGATAGGAAGACCGTGGTGCATGTCTTTTTGGCCATTGGTTGACTTGTGTGAAGTTGCTTGAGACCTTGGTGCATGGTAGAGACTCATTGGACGATGTCTTGCAACAACGGTGACTGTTGGTCAACTCCTTGTTAAGTCTTGGGTGAGTCGACTTGGATGTTTTGGGTCGGAGCTTTGTTTCGGGTCCCTTTGGAACTTGAATGAACTTGTTGTGGCAACAACGTGGCTCAAGGCTTAGCTGGGAGGCCCCTTTTTTCTCCTTAGCAGTGAAGTGACGCTCAATACCGTCTGGCCAGGAACTTGCTGAGAGAAGCGACTCGAGCCAACAAGACGCTCAGCGGAGTCGCCGACAAAAGAGCCCAATACTGAGAGAGAGTATCTGCAAAGTTTTTGGTACATATATATAGATACGGCGCTATCTATTTTACCTGGACAAAGGTGGATATTTTTACATGGTAGCGGAGCTCCGGCTCTGTGAAAGGGAGGAGCTCAAAGAGTGAGGAGACGAATGCAACCGCAAGGCGTCGTCCTTCGGTAGCAGTTTGCCAGGCATGCAGCCTGGGCAACAAAATCAGGCGGGAGGAGCCGCTCCCCAACAAGTTCCACAGACTCAGCAAGGTGGAAACGCTGGAAGTGGTACAATGAGCGCGGAGTTGTTGATGCAGACAGTTCAGGCTACACTGGCTATAGCGCAACAGCAGAATCAGATGATGACTGCGCAGATGGAGCAGAGTGCGAAGCTGCAAGAAGAGTTGCGACAAGCAAAAGAGAAGTTTGACCGCGGAGGAAGTTCGACGAGTCAAGCGGACCCAAGCAGCAGTGCATCAGGAGCAGGAGGACCGGCTGGAAGACCCATGGACTCAAAGTGGTTACCGCCTATGCCGGTAGCAACGCATGGGAAGTGGCATTCAAGGGTGCAAGAGATTTCTGGTTTTATTTCTTGGCTGGAAGCTTTCACGTCGTGGGTCTCTTTGTTGCATGAGAAGTATGCAGATGAGATTCGACATGTGGTGACTTCGTCAAATGCATGGACATACCGGCATTCGACCATGTCCACGGAACAGGTTGCAAGGAGTCAAAGGTTGATGTGCCTCATCAAGCAGGCGTTCACCGGATGTGCACGTGTTGACCAACTGCTGAAGCATATGGAATCAGAGTTTCCTTTGCAAGAAGTCAGTGGGTATGAGGCCATTAAAAGACTTTTAGGAGAGTTTTCCTTGCAATCCCGGGCTGAAGCTTTGCATTATCGACAGCAGGTTATTGCATATGAGGCTGCGGACAACGGTGGTCGAGACGTGGTGAGGTCTATTGAAGCAGAAGTGCATCAGTTTCATACTATGATTCAGGCATGCAGAACGGTGGCAAATGTCACAGACCTGGAATTGAAAGAACCAGATTTGCAGCTGCTGTATCTAAGGAATCTTCCTCCAGAAGTTCGTGCGTATGTACAACTACATGCGGCAAATGAATCTGTTCAGGCTTTGAAGGAAGCAGTTCAGGTGTATGATACGAAGACGCGAGTTTTGGGGGACACAGCAGCAGGGCTCCGGTCAATTGGGTACGGACAAGCTCACAAAGGAAAAGGGAAGAACAAGAAAGGGAAGGACAAAGGGAAAGGCAAGCAGCATGAGAAAGGAAAGACAGGAAATGACAAAGGCAAAGGAAAAGGCAAAGCAGGAGATGGCAAAGGGAAAGGAAACTCAGGAGGAAATGCAGGAACAAGAAGCCAAACGCCGAATAAGGAGATGGAATGCTGGAATTGTGGAAAGAAGGGGCATTTTTCCAAAGACTGCTGGAGCAAGAAACCCTCTCCGGGGGGCAAAGGCAAAGGAGGAAAGCAGCGAGCATTGGAAGATGGTGACCCAAATGTTCATTGATCAACCAGTTGACCTGAAAGTGCCGTTTAACGGCAGATGGTGCATAATGTCCCGGGTCGTGGTGGCAGATTTGACGTTCAATGTGTTGAGTCCATGTGCGTTGACGAAGACAGGATGGCAAACCATTCTCGGAAAGCCCAAGCAGAGTGTGATTAGGAAGGGATCCGTGAAGATTCCTCTCAAAATCTTGGACCGAGGATGGTGGGCCGTGTCGGATGTGAAGGTGAAAGATGATCCAGTTGCGATGGAAGTTGATGCTCTGAAGAGGGCAAACAAGTTGAGTGCAAAGGTTGAGAAGGAGAAGGCTTCGGGAGAAAGCCAGTTGAGACATGTGGTTGAGAAAGCTTGTGAAGTTGAGCGGGACCTCGACGACAAGGAATGCCCCTGCCACCGCGGAGTGGGGTCGGCGGAGACTCAGAAGAAGGAAACACAGCAGTGTCGCTCTGCTCTTCTGATCCGCCCGGTCTCGGAAACGTCGGCGGTGAAGGAAACGAGGTCTGAGGTTCGAAATAACAAGTTTTGGGAAATCTCGGATGGACCCCTTTCGTATCTCGTCCGAAGCGTTTGTAGCGCCATGGATGGTGATCCCGGAGTGGTGGAAACCCAGAGTGAAGCCACGACGATCGATCGAGGTCAGGTGGAGAGTCCCTCTCAAACGCACGGTCTAGGAAAAGGCAAACAGGTTGATAAGAGCCAAGTGAAGAAGAGTCAAGTGAAGCCATTGGTTGTTGAGGATCCCTTGGAGGACCCCTTGAGAGGCAAAGGAAACAAGGTTTCAGATGAGGTTGCTGGACGTGAGGTGAGGCGAAAGGCTGAGAAAGGTGTTGGGACACTTTCGGAGGGTGTGGTAGGATTTGATGAATGTTCCGGATGTGTGCCCGTGCTGAGGCCAGGAAGTGCAGCAAGCCCAGAGTGCCTGAAAGTGCATGAAACGGAGATAGGTGGCAGTGTGAAAGGACACGAGGTAGGCTTGCAGTTGAGGTCAGCCAGCATGAGCCAATTTAGGAAGGTAGGCCAAAGAATCGCTTCGCCCCGCTGCAGGAATCGGAAGAGTCAAGTGAAGCCGTTGGGGTTTCAATTGAGGGAGTTTCTCAAAAGGACACTTTTGATGAGAGAGGTCAGGAGAAAGGTCATGGCTGTAGGTGTGAGTAGGCAAGAGGTCAAAGGACATGAGGTTGAGAGTGAGAGTCAAATGACACTCGGCAGAGCGAAATGCGTGGAGCCGGGGAACCGAGAAGTGGCTGAGCAACCGACTGAAAAGGGTGAAAAGGGAGATTCAGAGTCGCTTCGCGAATCCGGCATCCTTAAAGGCAGTCGCCTCAGCCGCCGAAGCTGTAAGAGAGAACAGATGCTACCGGCGCGCGCATCAGGTCAGCATGGATTTGTTCGGGCTGGACACCAAGAGCAACCTGATCAGGGAGAGGAGGTTCGGCTCATCTTCCAGGACGAATCCGAAACCCTCACGGGAAATGGGAAAAAGCCCCTTGTCGAAAACGGAATCAAGTGGTGTCACACCGGATTTGTATGTTGAGGGGTTTGCCCAAAGTGATAGATGTAGAAGAAAGAGGAGACTCCGGTCTCTCAGGGCAGGCTGGTTCAAGCCAGATGCCGCAAGAATCAGAAGCAGGGTCCGCCCAACGAGCGCCTGAGCCAAGTGAACCTTGGACGATCAGTGCAAGTGGACGAGAAGCTCAGGACTCTGGCCCTGGTCAGCAGTCAGAAGAACCAAATGTTCCGTTGGAAGATTTGATAGGGACGGATGCTGAAGGAAGAGCGTTGGAGAAACATTTGAGTCAAGGTCATTGGCCGTACATGAATGAGTGTGGCGCCTGTCGCAAGGCCAGAGGACGAATCCCTGCACGTAGAAAGGAACGGGATGAGCGCTTCTCTGTTGGGGTGGATTTTCTGTTCTTTGGGAGGCACATCCGTGTGTTGTTGATGGTGTAGTGATTGGCACGAGCATGATGCATGCGATGGTGATGAAGGAAAACCATCAAGAGAATGTCAACAGGTTAGTGCAAGGACTTGTTGAAAATGGGGCCACTGGGCAGCAGATTGAATGGGTTGGAGATCAGGAAGAGGCCTTAGCTCATTTGATCCGAGATGCAAGTAAGATGAAACGTTTTCCTGCCACAGGATCTCACTGGAGAGCCGCGCCGATCAATCGGCCACAGGCGAAAGCGCATGTGGAGAGAGGAGTACTTTCCGTGAAGGAGGGCTTCTATGCGGTGTGGATGGACTTGGAGAACCGGATTGGGGCTCGGATAGCATTGGAGGCTCCATTGACAGAGTACGCGCTGGAGTATGTAGTGAGGTGTTACAACATCCATCATACTCCAAACAAGTCCGCCATGACGCCGTTGGACCGAATGCGAGGCTGTGTTGGTGGCAGAAAACCGGACACGTGCCCGTTCGGAGTGATTGGGTATGGAAAGACCTTGATAAATATAGAGGCATGAGGTTGGTGCCAATGGTGTACCTTGCTCCGAAGATGTCGATGGGATCAGGAATGTATGGGTTCCCTTTGGAGACTGTAGGACCGGAGAGTGAGAGAGTTGTGGATTTGTTTTCGGCTTTCAGGGCAACAAGGCCGCTGGTTTGGCAGGCTGAAGCCTTGAGACCTTTGTGCATTCCCGAAAGCATGAGAAAGGAGGGGGTCGACCCAGCGATACCTGCCCCAGCTGTGATACCGGGGATGCTGATCGACAAAGGACTGCTGAAGAGACGCAAGATTCCTGAGGTGATGGTGGGTCATCCGATTGCAGGTGATGTTTCGGAAGGACAACAGCCAGGAGCAGGAAGTGCAATGGTGGCACTGGTGAAGGACCTGATGACATGGAATTGGATGACGCTTCCCTGTATGAGCCGAGTTTGATGGGATCAGATGAAGAGCCAAGAGAATTAGAAGATGAAGAAATGGATGTTCTGATTGAGGCTCTGCACAGAGAATTGACAGTCCTTGATAAAACGGCCATTGGCAATTGTAGATGCTAGCAAAATGCCCCGCAGCTGCGTTTCTGCAAGGCGAGCTAAAAAAACATGGAAAAAAAGCCAGCCAGAAGCCAGCCAGAAAGCCAGCCAGAAGCCATCCAAACCAGCCAAAAAGCCAGCCAGAAAGCCGCCGCAACCAGCCAGAAGCCAAACCAGCCAAAAAGCCAGAGCCAGCCAGAAGCCAGCCAGAAAGCCAGTTAGGAGCCAACCAAACCCAGCCAGAAGCCAGCCAGAAGCCAGCAGAAGCCCAGCCAGCCCAGCCAGAAGCCAGCCAAAAAGCCAGCCAAAAAGCCAGCCTTTGTGGGGGCTCGCCTTGCAGAAACAAAGGCAGCTGCGGGGCATTTTGCCAAACCGCATATCTAGGGGTCGTTATGTTGCAGCCACACGCCTGCGCGCAGCGTTTTAGGTTTCGAATCCTTCGCAGGGCGAGGTCGTTTCCTGGACGGACGAGTGCCAGGAGCCTACCAGGTGGAATAGAATCCATTTGGGAAACCGCCTCTAAAAATGTTCTATGTTCGCGCTTTCGCGCGGCGCAGTCTGCAGCTGTCGCTGCAGATCATACAGATCATACGGTCATACGGTCATACCGTGGCGGCTTGGCACTTCGGGTGCACCGCGTCCCTGCCGGGTATCGAAGCCTCCCGGCATCAAAGCCCGGCCGCGCCACCTGCCCGGCATCAAAGCCTCCAGCCTGCCGAGCCCGTGCCACCCGAGGTTGGAATTCTTCCCAGGAAAAAAAGTAAGTTTTCGTGTGGGGAGGACGGGAATTCCGCGTGCCGTCAATCCTGTTGATTGCTCCACTCAATCCTGCGTTGACAACAGGATTGCTCCACTCAATCCTGCGTTGACAACAGGATTGCCCCCTTCAATCCTGCGCTGGCAACAGGATTGCGTCTCCCGCAAAACAAAACTGCGGGGAGCCGCTCCCGGTCTCGCCGCCCGGCGCCCGCCCGAGGACTCGAGGCGAAATTTTCGGCGATCTGTCCCGAAATTTTCGGCGATTTGTCCCGAAATTTTCAAGGGGAGTGTCTCGCAGACATATGAAACTATGCACGCCATGCATAGTTTCTGCACTCGGCTATAGGTGTCACCCTGGGGTAGGCAGCCCGGTTAAGGAGAACCACGACGGCCCGATCAGGGACCCCGACCACAAGGAGAACAAAAGTGACCTGGTTACTGGAGAGTGAAGAGGCGGAAGGCGCGGCCAACGCGAGTTAGCTGTGACCTGGACGAGCTGCAGAAATCAGAGAGGTGCTGGACGGCCTGACCCGCAGCCAGGAGCAGAATCAGTGGGCCCAGAAGTCTTCAAGGCCAACACCCGCGAAAGCAAGTTGAAGCAATGGGAGGACTGGAAGTTTACGTTGGGGAACTGGGTCAAAGCGGTGGACCCAGAGATGTGCCTGGACATGAAGCGGGTGGCCCAGAACGCTGAGGAAGCGATCGACTGGAACGAGCTGAGCGATGCGAGAAAGGTGAAGAGCTTGAGGCTCTTCGGAGTGCTGGCGCACGCCGGAGGAGAACGGCTACGAAGCAAGGAGGCTGCTGCTGAGAGACATGCGGCCGAGCACAAGGCAGAGGGCATTGGCTTTGATGACCCAACTGTCAAGGCTCCGAACAAGTCCGCAGCTCCCGGCCTACGAAGCCCTGGTCAGGGAGTGCAAGAGGGTCTCATCTCAGGTGTAATGCGAGGACTTGAAGGACGCAACTGCAGATGATGGTGAGCGAGGAGACGACGTTTGAGTCGCTGAAGGGAAGGGTCGAACAATACGAGGCGATCGCTACGAAATGGAGCACAGAAGACAAGTGTGGAGGGTCCGACCCCAATGGATGTGGACTACGTCGGCGGCTACTCCAACCAGAAGGGCAAGAAGGGCAAAGGAAAGGATGGAAAGGGCAAGTGCGGCAAGGGTAAGTCCAAGAAGGGACAAGGCTACAACGACTTCAGGGTCAAGCAAAGGCGAGCAAGGCGCAGGACAAGGGCAGGGGCAAGTCCAAAGAGCAGTGCTGGAACTGTGGAAAGACGGGCCACAGATCAAGAGATTGCTGGGCCCCGCGGAACATCATCCAGGTCGAAGGAGATTCGACGTACGCCCCGGCTACACCATCTTCATCGGGAACTACCGGAGGTGGAACGGCTTCAGGAGGAGCGCAAAGCTCAGCGAGCTCTGCGTCGGGTTCGGCTAGCGTCAGAATGATCCGGCTGGTCACTCCCCCGGACATGAACGAGACGAGGATGTTTGACCTCACTGCTGGAGAATGGTGGAGCGCGAGGACGACGAGTCGTTCTTTGATGCCCACGAGCGTGTGGTGGAAGAGATCGGAAAAGCCACGGTGGTGGCTATGGACTTGCAGGATGATAACTTCGAGACGGAAGACGAGACCTACCAGGTGAACATGGTGATGGACGAAGAGATGGATCATGGATGGTCCAAGGTGCTCATGACGGTCGATTCAGGCGCCGACGTTTCAGTGTTGCCTGAGGAGTTTGCTAGAGTTGGAGAAGAAGCCCATGAAGGAGGAAGACAGATTATCATGAAAGACGCGTAGGGCAACATCATCCAGCAGAGCGGAACGAGAAAGGTGAACTTCGCCATGATGGGCAAGGGAGAAGTTCATCGTGGGAAAGGTGAAACATCCCATCTTGTGTGCTGGGCGTCCACTACGCAGTGGATGGGAGATGAGGAGAAGCGGAGATGGCCTGAATCTGGCACAAGCAAGGAGTTCCGCTGGAGATGAAGAAGAATAGCCTGCAGGTCGTGGCGGAGATATGACTGAGAACAACGAGCACGAGGAAGAGTGGAACACGGTGGAGGTCTGTGTGCTGGAGGGCTTCCTAGGCGCGAAGGACTACTTCGAGGTGGACTCAGAAGTCCCGTGGCGCCATTCCCCACAAGCTGCAATCAGACGAGTTGGGTTGGTCAGATGAGGAAGTTGGAGTTGGAGATGAGAAGATGATGAGAGAACCACCAGCCGAAGGTCATGAGCACGCCGGTGACATGCGAGAAGGATGTGAACGGCACGGTTTGCCTACATCAGGGAGCAAGGGAAAGTTGCTCATGAGGCTGGACAACTTCAGGATGGACCTCGAGTCGAAGATGCAGACAGAGATTGCGAGAAAGCTGCACCGCAAGAAGGAGCGGAAACCTGTGTCTCTGGGCATCCCTGAGAGGCCAAGCCTGGAACAGCAGAACGAGCACAACCTCACGCACTACCCCTTTGCTGGTTGCTGCCAAGCGTGACGTCAAGAAGGACGTGGAGAGCAGCAAGACGGTGATCAGCTTTGACTTTGGCTACACACACGTGGACGACTACGGCAACGAGAAGAGCCCAGAGGAGGTAAAGGATGCGACACCGGTGATGAGCAAGGGAGCCCCCAACCTCAAGTTGCTGGTTGAGGAGTTGGTTCGGTTTGGAATGCAGGTTGCTGGAGGAGACCCCGTGATCTATCAGAGCGACGGGGAAAGATCAACAAAACAGCTGCTTCGAGCTGTGCAACACTGCAGAGCCAATTTAGGTTTGGAGACCGAGATCCGCGTCTCAGGAGTGCAACAGCGCGCGTCAAATGGACAAGCGGAGAGGACTGTCCAGAGTGTGAGAAGGCTAGCAAACTGTTTGAGGTACTATGCGGAGGAGCAAGCTCAGGTGACCATACTGGGCAACTCACATGTGTATCCATGGAGCTTCAGACATGCTTCGTGGCTGAGAGACGAGCTATGGTGTGGTCAGGAAGGAAGTACCAGGGGAAGATTTGCCTGTTTGGGGAGAGTGTCATGTACAGACACCTCACAGCATTCAAAGGAGAGCCCAGGTTTGGTAGAGGAATCTGGGTTGGCAAATCCCCGTGGACCGACTGCCACATCGTGCTCACGCCGGTGCTGTGGAGCCAAGGACGGTGCAGCGGCTCCCAGATCAGTTCATCGGTAGGCAACACTGAGGAGACAAAGGCAAAGGAGGCATCTGCTGAGCGTCAAGCGCGAGAGGCTGGCGTGGCGGTGGCCAACCCAGGACTCTGTGGAGGAGGACAAACGCCAGTTGTGAAGACAGGGCTGGCAACTCCAAGGTTTGCGGAGAAAAGGAGAGGAGCCTGGCAAGCAAAAAGAGCCAATGGCGACATCACGCTCATCGGCGTCAGCAAGAGCAGAAGCAACAGCCGCTCTGACAGAGCCCCGGGTGCTGAGGCAATTGCCTCCACCCCCAACAGCAGCGATGAGCGACCCAGGAGGAAGAAAACAGGAAGAAGAAGAGGAGAGTGCGAGAAGGGCGAAAGCCATGAGGAGATCAGAGGAGGCAGCGTTTCATGGAGCGCGAAGCCTCAGCGAAGAGGAATCGCCAACCAAGAGAAGAGGCGTCGACAAGTTCAATGTTGATGAAATCACGGCGATGCCACACGGAGACGCCAACGTCTGGGACGAGATTGAGGGCATAGCCAAGCTGGACTTGAATGATTGGGGTCCAGAAGAAGGACGGCTTGGAAACGGTGGATGACGAGATGCAGGTCATGGAGTTTGATCAGGAGGAGATGCAGAAGATGGATGAGAAAGCGGAGGAAGACGATGCCTGCCTTGACGGAGCTGCAGCCACATGATGAGAACGACTACAGCAATATCACCAGAGGAGACAGGAGGCTGCTTCCGGAGAGCGAGACTTGTGGCGGGCCAGTTCCGGTGGAGTGTGGATGTGGAGGATTCATTTGCTCCCACATCACTGATGGCAATTCCCCGGATGCTGCTACACTTGGCAGCATGTTGCCCGCCAAGTGCTCTGCGTGCCTCCATGCCGTCTTCGTAGGCTTTGACATCCACGCAGCAAGAGCATTATTGGCAAACTGACAGTCAGGCCGCTCACCTCCAATGCAGAGCATCTTCCCCACGATCGACCTCCGATGTCTCCGCCTCCGACAGCTCTGCACTGCCGTCTCTTTTCCCAAGGTCGCTCCTCGCGGGTGTCTTCTTGTAGTTGCCTATCTTGATGTCGGCCTTCTTCGCGATGTCCTCGATGTGTTTGGGATCTGGCCGGATCACGAAACCCTCATAGGTCCTGTCAATCTTCCTCTTGAGGAACTCGAAACTCTCGCCCTTGCACCTCACACTTCCAGCCTCTATCACCCAGAAACTCCATGAATTCCTTTCTCTTCTCCTCAGTGCCAACCATCAAAAGGTCGTCCACGTGTAGGCTGATGTAGAGGTTTCTCTTGAACTTCATCAGAGTTGGCTGCATCACATCACCCTCCATGCCAAACTCTCGTGCTGCGTCCCTGAAGTGGATGTACCATCTGTTGGCTGCTGTCCGCTGTCCAGGCAGACATCGAACCAACTTGTACCTCTTTCCTTTGTATGTCACCGAGGCCCTTTCTTCTTCTGGCTGGGGCACCATCAAAAATGCGTCCTTGACGTCAATGACCTGCGCGCCGTAGTACTGCAAGCTACTTGGTCGGCGCGGAGTTCTACGGACTGCTCATCAAGAGCAGCAGGTGTGGGAAGTCCATGTTGGACATGAGAGAGATGCAGGAGATCGAGGTGAAGAAAGTTCACCTCATGGAGGTTGTCACTGACAGCGACACGCGGGGGACCAGAACTCGAGAAAGAGCACCACGAGTTTCCAGGTGTTCCTCGACGGCAACCTCATGGAGAGCAGAGTGAGAAGCCAGAAAAGCATCTCACTTTCAAGCGGTGAGAGCGAGTACGTGGCCATGGTCTCTGGATGCAGTGAAGGACTTTTTCTTCGGCATGTTTGGTCCTTCATCAGAGGCCACACACCAACGAGTGGAACCAAGGAGAAGGAGGAGAACGAGCCCAACGGAGCGGAGAGCGACAGCTGGATGTGGCCGGTGCTGGCCATTTTGGCCGACATAGGAGCCTTGAGCCTGGCGCGGTGGCTGTGGAGTTTCTTCATCAAGAGGATTCAGAAGGAGATCATCTCCGGCAAGGCAACGATTCAGGAGGCCAACGACAGCGAGCCGGAGGTGAGTGCACGTAGCGATTTGAGGAAGAGGATCAATCCGGTCCGGATGTTGCCAACAGGCAACGTGTATCACACGCACGAGAAATGTCCCCACTACAAGAGTGGGAGACAGGTGCACAAGTGTTTGAAGTGCAGCGGATATGAAGGCAGCATGTGAGGATTGTTTTTGTGTTCAGTCATATCCGCATGCAAAGCATGATGAAAGCATGATGTACATGCACCGCAATCGGAGGCTCTAATTGCCACAGGAAAAGAGCTGCCATTCGCTCGACAGAAACAGATCCTCAGCCAGATGTCAACCCAATGCCTCAAGCGCGACAGTTTGGGCAGGATTTGCGAGAAGGGGGCTTCCACCAGCCTGTCTCACGAAAAGCAGTGTCTACAGCGTTTACTCAAACGAGGGTTTTGGGGCAGGCACTGTGGGACCTGGGGCCCTACATCGAGGCTGCCTGTCAGCGGATCGTCAGCGCTTGTCATCAACAAGGCGCATCGAATTACTTACTGGTTCCTTCGTTGATTGGTAGGTTTGGGCAACAAGCTAGATTTTGAGGTCCGGGCGAAATTGTGTACTCCGGCCGCAGAAAGGGCCTCTAAGTGGTACAGTAGTATGGGCTGGCATCGGTTGGACAAAGGAAATGGACGTCAAAAAACATGACTTGTCCACTGTCAATCCAGGATTGATAGACCTTGTTTGCAATGTGCCCCTTCCTCTTTCAGAGCCAAGCAGGATCGACAAATGACCCAGCAAGTCGGTTGACCACACATTTCCATCTCAGGAGACCAAACAACGACAATCACCGGGCCCCGAGACACAAAATTTGGATCCATCTCCGTGCCAAGGTTCACACATCATTTTTTGCATGGAATTTTCAAGAGACAAAAGTCCCAGAAGGGTTGTTTTTTTGAATCTTCGTTTTTGGGACTTGAAGCCTTCAAACCCCAGATCTTTGGTCAGCGCGATGCACGAATCACGGGGGACATGAGTGGTTGCAAAGGCCGGTTCGTTGCCGTTGCGTGCCTGTGTGACAAGGCAACTTGGTAAGCGCTGGCTCAAGAACTAGCCCTGGGTCTAGCATTCTTCCGGTTTCCGTGTCCAACATGGCGGAGCACCCAGTCCCTGGCGTCATGCGTGGGGAGGCGATGGAAGAATTGTCATGGAGTATGGCCTTGAGGCCTCAGGGTGCGTTTCAACGTCCAGGAGCGGGAAGGGTTTCGGTTTGTTTCTCATTGTTTGTGGCACAGTATCTCGGCAAAGCAATGCTTGGGTTTGGCTTGTTTGTTATGCGAATGGAGGTGCAGAGAAAGACCCTCAGGGCACATCAGGTCGAAGGCCAGAATCCTATGACAGTACCTAGAGGTGACCATCCATAGTACCTTGTGGCTATTGGATATTGGGTGGGTTGGCCCAACTTCCTGAAGACAGGAATAGAAAGCTTGGATGTTTTGGAAGCCATAGCCGTTGTGCCTTTGCCCCTCGAGGGACCATGGAAACTTCATCGCAGGTTTGGATTGGTGGTTGGGGACTTGAATTTGAAACCAACTGGGGAAAAAAAAGGCTCCCAACGTCCAAGGACACTGCCACTTGCGTTCTCAGGGTCATTTATAAACATTTGGCTTCTGCAAGAATTCCCCCGCGAGGCCAGGCCCTTTGTCCATTCCCATGCGGTTCCCGTTGAAGGCCGGCTTTAAGGGAAAGGCAAAAGGAAAACCCTATCATTGGGGGGGGGATTTCGGGGGTGCCCCTATGTTGACACATACCTTCAACAACCTTTTTTTGATCGTTTTCCCCGTTTGAAAACACAAATTTGAGCTCCGCAGGGATGTCAACGAGTGGCCTGGGAGAAGTCCATGCTTCAAACAACTTGCTTGTTTTTGGCAAGTTTTTGTTTGGCTCTGTTCATTTTTAGCGGGGGGGGGGGGGGGCAGAAAACAAAGTTTTTGCTGCCGTACCTGAACAACCTCCATTTTGCAACCGGCGTTCACTCTTTCCTGCCGTTTCTATGCGTGCCGAACGTGTCCTTTCCTTTTCCCGCCCGTTTTGCACTCTGTCCGTGCAAAACGCCGTGGGATGCAAAACGACGGTTTTCCCTTTGGCTTATTCTTTTACCAAGCTGACAAGGCCACCTTTCGCCTCAAACAAGACCCCCCCCCCCCTCCTCCCCCCCCCACGCCCAGCGAGCTTCCCAGCTTCGCGCCAAACCAGGTTCCTTCGCGGAGCAAGGGATGACACTCAGCAGCCGCTTCGCAGCTTCATCGCAGCCCCCCCCAACCCCCCTCCCCCAACGCCCTACCCCTCCCCTCCCCCCCCCCACCCCCACACGCGTCGTTCTTTTTTTCTATTTCGCCTCGCAGCTCCGCTCCGAGGCCCCGATGAAGCGCCCTGCGAGCACCGCCGGCCCAGCCGCCAAGAAGGCCAAGGCGCGACTTGCTTCGCGGGGCCAAACCGGAGGTGCCGGAGGTTTGGGCTGAACCCAAGTGTGGCTCAAAATGAATCAGCTAGGGGTTTTGCAGGATTTGGTCTTTGGCTCCATCCAAGGTGCTTTTGAGCAGCCAGTTTGTGGACCCGACTCTTGAATACGGAGCTGTTGTTTTGATTCAGGGGGCTTTTGGATTACCCAGGCCCTGACATCATTCGAAGGGTTGAACCGTTTCCGGTTCAAAGGGTCCCTGGGAACGGAGACAGCTTCGACTTCGGTCCTGGGGCCTCGAGGCTGGGCTCTTGAAATTGGGCTCCGGGATTGCAACCTGAATCGAGTTCCAAATTTCACTCTGTGGCCAGTCGGAAGTGACCCCAATTGTCAATGTCCTGGTTTCATGCGGAGTGAACATTCGGAAGTGGAGAGTTTTCCATGTATCCTCAGGGTGCAATAGACAAACTCTTAGATCGATCGGAGAGCCCAAGCCCACTGACTTTTTGTTCTGCCAAGTTCGCTCAAGGTTTGGGCCAGGTCGCCGAACCTACGGAGAAATGATCAATGGAGGTGTTGGGCGCTCACATGTCGTTGGCCATGGGATTTGGCCCTTCGGGTTTTTTCCTCAGGTTTTGGAGCCAAGCCTTTTTTCAGTGGGGTCGCTTCTGGAAGCCGGGGCAGCCCTTTGGAGCCTTCTGGAGCTGTTCGCATGGCCCGTTTTTCTGTCTAAATGGATGTCATTTTGCATCCCCAGCATTGGAGAAGATCTCAGGTTTGTCCATGTGTTTATTTGTTTGTTTGTTTGTTTGTTTGTTTGTTTGTTTGTTTGTTTGTGCCTGGCAGTCTCTTGGAGGCCTTTAGTTTTCAGACCGGATATGTTTCTGGCGCTGCAAGCCGGTTGCGCTCGTGTTGTCCTCTCGCAACCCCACGTTTGCACGTTCCGCACAGCTTCCGGCCAGCTCCCAACATGCCGGTTTCTGCTTAAACGGGCAGTAAACAAATCGCCTGCCAACAAACAAAGCGCTGGGAGGGCCGCGAGGGTACCCTGGATATCAGTTTTGCGTCACGGAAGGTTCCCCCCCCCCTCCCCCCCCCCGCCGGTTTTTCCGGGTCCTTGAGTGATTCGATCTGGGCAGGGCCCCTCCGTCACGGCGCAGTGCAAGGAGCTGGCCAGTGACGATGCAACGCATCCCTCTGATTTATACGATATGGCCATGGGGCGCAACCTATGGCTCCATTTCGGGGTGGATGAACATCCATTTGCCACCTATTTTGACGTTCACCGGGGGTACAGGGTTTTGATAGGGACTGTGGTTGAATGAAACCCAGGCTTTGGTTGCCATTTCCGGGAAACCACCAATTGGATGGCTTTTAAGGGTCATTCCATTTCGTCCCATTCCCCTCTTAAGGGTTGGGTTAATGTTGACCCCACATGAATCAACCCCAGGGGGGGTGGGGGGTCCCCTCCAAAAGTGGTTTCATTCCCCGCATTTCACCCAGGAACACCCCCCTATGAATAAACGGGGGTTGAGCAAAATATAGGGTCAACATTACACACACACACACAGATTCATGCTATGACTTGTGCAAATCGCTGAAAGGTAGGTGGCTCCAAATCCGGAGTGGGTGTTTTTCAAGCGGTTGGGTTGCCTCTTTTCTCTTCAATCACCTTCCCACCGTGGAGTTGAACCTGATTCATTCGTGAAGAGGCACCCGACTGTGGCTGGGAAGGGAACCCGGCTGGTTTTGTCCCGGTTTCGCTTCCTTGGGGTTTTCGTTTACCATCCACGAAATGTTCCCTTCGAGCCAGAAGCAACGTGCTGAACCAATGGAAGCTGTGGCCAGGGGGGGCATGCTATTTTAGTACCAGCTCACCAGTGGAGACAGACCCCGCGCAACTCCGACCGCAGTGCTTATAGCACTTGTGTAGATACGTCATGCCGTTTCTTTTTTTCCTTTTAAGCCAGCAGTACGAAGGGCAAAGGTGGGAACATGGCGTGGAATCCATGGGCGCAGAACTGCCTTGACTTGCCGAGGCAGCCTTCATTTAGCCGTCCATGTGTTGAACTTGCTCCTGTAATCACGGGCTTTCCGAGCCATGGGGGATGATCCAGCCTTTGCAGGGGAGGAGGCCGGAGTGACAGGAGGGGCGTGGGCGCGTCATGGTCTTTGTTGCGGCGTTTGTCTGGGGGAGGGAGCGGGGGGGGGAGGAAGCTAAATAAGGCCTTATTAAGGGCTTATTTGGGCTCCCTCCCCCCCCCCCTCGCTCACTTTGCCTTTGTTTCCCTTTTGAATGCCCTCCACAAAAGGCGAACCCCGATCTGCCGACACCCTTTGCGAATGCGACTCATCTTCCACTCCTCGCTTCCATATGGCGAGCTTTGGGTTTCCAGTCCTGGCGTTCCAGTCCTTGGTGATTTTGTTTCGGTTCCAGTTGTCGCCCCTGATGAACAAGGAATCCCCAAAACCATCGTTCCTTCAAGAGGCCCATGCTTCCATGTTGATTTGCATGGAAGTACCGACAGAAAGGGAATTGCAACATCTGCTTTCACCCTCGTGTGGGTGTTTACCCTTAAAGCACAAAACGGGCAAGGCGGAAACACATCCGCATATGGGCATTTTGGTGTGCGCAAAGGGTACTCGTCTTGTTTTTGAACGTGTTGGTGTAAAGGATCCCTTCCTAAAATATAGCAAGTCCATCCCGCTCTTTAACGTGTTGGTGCAAAGGGAACAAACATGATCCCTTCCTAAACACGGAGGGGCACAAGGCGGTGGCTTTTAGCCATGGTGGTTTCACATGTTCGGAAGGGTCCCGCACCGAGGTTGAGGCCGCACGTCCACGCGCCAGGTGCCTCCGGAGGTGGTGGCGAAGATGAGCGAGGCGCTTTCCGGGCTGGGAGAGGTGGACTCTCCCGGGTGCCTTCCTGCCATGGACAGTCGATGTTTGCAACCCCAAGCCAGGAAGGTTCCCAAAGAAGCAGGTCCCCAAAGAAGGAGGTCCTAAAGAAGGAGCCCAAAGAAGAAGTCTTTTCTTACCCGAAAGTAAGAAAAAAACCCTAAGTGTCCGTACAGAAGCTCCCGCGCAATTGAGAAGGCTTTTATTTTGGTTTCCCCTTTCAAAAAACAACTCCAGTTGAACGAAAACAGCAGCTCGCACTTGAAGCGGGAGGTTTTTGGGAGTGGAACAAGGAAGCCGAAATGAGGCTTTTTGTTTTGAAGTTGGGGGGGCAAACCCAAACAAATTGGAAGAACCGCGGCCGCTTTTGAAACTGCTGGCCGTTTCAATACTTTCAAATGGTCAAGAGGGTCTTTGCCTTTGTTGACTCATTCATGTCTGTGTGCGTGCGCCTTTTTTTCTCCCATCTTTTCGGGCACCAAAACGGATGGGCCTTGTTTTGGTTTCCCCGGAAACCCAAATACAGACGCACCCAGAGGCACCAAACCGGCACCTTACAGGGGGTCCCTCCAAGAGGAAAATGATCTTCCAGGAAACTTTTCACAGGTGCCATGGTAGTGGGAAGAAGGGTACTTCGCCTTTGCGTTTGAAAAAGGTTGTGTGGATATTTGATGAGTCGAGCTTTCTCGGCGTCTTGACGTTGCAAAAGGGGGTGCCAGGCAACCCTCATTCTAAATGCATCTTCACTTTTCGGCTTGGAACTTTTCCTGGACGAGTGTTGAAGCCAGGGGTCCATTTGAGGTCGGTTCAGCATCTCCGCCCTTGGGTTGGGGTGGGGACATTCAAAATATGACCATTCATTTGCGGCTCGGAGCGGGTGGCTAGGGTTCCGGAAGGGTTTCCGGCGGTGCTGTTGATACCTGGGCTTGTTTGGGCTGCTCGCAGGAAGTTCTAAGAGACTTCGAATGGCTTCGACAGGAATTCTCCGGTCGATTTGGTGGATCACGTTTTCCGAGCTTCGCCAGGAGAACGAGCGCCTAAAACGGGAAGTTGTGGTGATGAAGGCAAGGAGATCGGGCCTTACGATTCGAATCCGAGCTTTTCGCACAGCTCTTCCCTCGTTTTCGGTATCTCTACCAACCTTCCTACGGTGCAGGAGCCAGAAGATCCTTTTTGGTTTGTTCAGGGGTTTCTGAACCTTGTTCATTTAGACATGAGAGGAGCCCTTCATTTTTTTTGAAAGAGAGAGACAGAGATAGAGAGAGTTTTGACTCCCTTTGCTGCCTAACTTGAACCGGGTTCTTTTGGATGAGGCGCTGCTTGAAGGGACAAATATGTATATATATATATATATATATATATGTACATATATATATATATATATATATACACACATGCATCGCATATACTAAAATCATGTATGGCTTATTTGGGTTTGCAAACCGGTTCAAAACTACCCTAGACGGGGGCGGGGTACCCGCAAGAACAGTCACAATGTTGTAGGTGCTGGGCTAGGAATGGAGCCTTTGCTTTGTATTTTGTCGTCACGATTCGCGACAGGAGAAGCACGAAAAGGAGAAGTCCATGCTTGAGATGCAGGCTGGAGGGTCACCCTGCCAGTGATGATTCGCTGGTGGATCTGTTGTTGGACCCTCCACGTCTCTGTATAGCACTTGGGCCGGTCACGTCCACCAGCTTAGTCCTCCAGCTCAGAAATGGGGAGAGATTCACAGATATCTTTGTCCTAGAGTGGTTTGGACTCCAAAACTAGGGATTCCCCTCAAAAAAGTGTTTTGTCTTTCAGTCATGTTGACCCAGGAAAAATAAAACCCGTCCCATTATTCGGGGGACACCCCCCCTAAACCCTCAACCAGGAATCGGTTTATTACTCCGGGGTTAACCTTCGTGTTTGACCGGGAGTTCCCCAGAAAGAGATTTTCCTCTCAGAGTCGTCTACCCTCCCCGTGTAGAGAATGCCCTTTGGTCGCCCTTTTGCTTGCCCTAGGTGAAGAGCCACCGCTCCGCGGCTGAGCTGGAGGAGGGGAGTATGGCCTTTCACCGGAGCCGCTTTTTTCTTTTTTTTTTGGGGGGGGTATGGGTCAAAAGTAATCCACCAGGAATCGGACCGCAGGTTTGAGTCCAGGTTTCCACTTGCCAGGGCAAGCCATTTTGGGTACCTATTTTTGTCCCACAGCTTTTTTTTCATTTCTCTCTCTCTCTCTCTGGCTTTGTTTCTTCTTCTTTTTATTTCTTAATGAGAGGGAATGACACCGGGGGTTGAATAATATGGGGTCAACATTATGGGGTCAACATTATGGGGGTTGATCAATATTCCAAACAAGGGCCCCCCGTTTTGACCATGGGTAGGTTTTTAACCATGTTGTTGAAATGTCAAGTCTTTTTAGTGGTTTCCCAACGAATGGTCATCCCATGTAAAGGACCTTTTGATCACCCCTGTGGTTTCAAGCATCTCTTAGGCCCGCTTTTCAGGAGAGTCTGATTGGTGCGATTGATGCGATTGGCGTCTAGCCAACTTTGTTGGGGTTGTCATCCAAGAGCTAACAGTGGATGACGTGAACGTTCCACGATCAAACAAACCATTTTTGGTGACTGGACGGCAACCCTATGCTCCTGTTGTTTCCCAGCTTTGGACGGTGTGCTCCATTGTTGTTTGGCTGAAGGCCACAGCAGACCGTTCAAGGAGGACACACAAACAACTACCCGCTTCCCGCTGTTGGAGGGATGGCCCAGCATGGCGGGATGGCGGGATGGCGGGATGGCGGGATGGCGGGATGGCGGGATGGCGGGATGGCGGGATGAGTTCGTTGCAACGACTACGTCTTTCCCTCTCCAAACGGACCCGGGAAAGGATGGCCACCTGTCTGCTCGGACCCTGCACCTCAAAAGGTCAACCCCAGGCACTCCAGCCGAAAGATCCCAGTCCGGATCCTAGCTTGGCAGGCGACATTCCCAACCATTCGTCGAGGCAGAGGGCCGCCCTTGTAGTGATGGTGCGGACGCAACTATTTTCCTGACACAAGCTACATTAAAAAAAAAAACAGCTACATTCCGCTTTCGTATTGCCTCAGACCTTTGGCCAGGCGCAGAGCGTGCGGGAGAAGGTACAAGAGCCGGGGCGCTTTGTTCTGCCGGCAAGGATAGAGCCCCCAAAATGAAGTGTCTAGGTTCTTCGGTTAGTACGTTATTTTAGTTCGGCACCAATGGTTTACATGGTTCAATGCCAGGTTTTGATCAGGCTTCCTGAGAGGAACCCCTGTCGCCCAAATCCGAAAAAAGAAGCCACTTTCGCCTCTACTTAAAGGGGCAGGTACTTCGTAAGTGGTTAGTAAGCCTGGTTGCAACCCATTTAGAGACATATAATCATCGTAAGTGGGCTCTAACCAGGCTTTCTATCCTGCCTTGCCCCCTTCAATGCCAGGTTTTGATGCCAGGCTTCGATGCCAGGCTTCCTGAGAAAACGTGTGCAAAAACGGGCGCGTGACTCTTGGCTGGACCTGTCCAGTCGCTCATATCACATGCCGTGCCGCGCCCAGTCTGGAGAAGATGAAGATGCAGATGGTGCAGCTCACGCCCGGGCGCCCGAAGTGGGCAGTTTTTTCTCGCCTTGAGAGCAGCGCTTTCCATGCGCAGGCAGTGAAAAGGCGGGCAAACGAAATGGGCCCCACCCCGAAACCTCAGGGCTTTGTGTTCTTTTTGTTTGTTTTTGTTTCAGGGTAGGATCAATAATGATGCATGCGTTTCTTTGTCTGGTGTATGTCCGAGAGTCTGGCTTGGTTTTGAAATGTGCCCTTGCTCTCTCGCCCTTTTCTTTGCTTAGATGTCCGTGTCTTTTCCTTTTCAAATTCGGTGGCTGTCACGCCAAAGTGTCGCACTGTGTCGAGAACAGACAATCTGTTTGCGAGTCGATCATGCGGAAGTCACTTGAAGACGCAACGTGCAATCTCTCGGTTTTCTTTCTACATGCCATGGTCATTTGATCCGAGGGCAGGCGACTTTCTTCTTGGCCCTGGCAATGTTGACCCCGGATTAATCAACCCCTGTGTATTCATCTGAGGGTGAGGGCCCCTCTAAAAGTGGTCTGATTCCCACATTTCACCCAGGGACACCCCCAGGGACACTACTCATTTGAGTCACAATCGAGACTCGGTATTAAGATGGTCGTAAGCCCAGAACCATGGTTGGTTAATATGGGGTCAACACTACCAGCCAGGTGGTCTCGGCTCCTATCGAAGCCCGCGGGTCTCCCGCGCCAGGCGCAAGCTGGACGACGAGGTCAGTGCCAAAGACCAGGCCCGGGGCGTCCGATCGAAGGGTCGAAGCTTGGCGCGAAAGGAAAAGGGAACGTTTTTTTTTTTTTTCAAGGAAACCACCAGTGGGATGGTTTTTGATAAGGGTCATTCCATATCTCATTCCCTGAGCACCAGCAAGGAAAAGATGACGCAGACGCCTTTCAACCCAGCCATCAGCTCACTTCATGCTTGACGCGCCCAGGCTGGTAAATTGGTTTGTATTGCGACCCCTACGTGCTTCCAGGGTGGCAACTACCATCAGGCAAAGCACGTATGGCCTCCTTCCGATTTTTTCTTTGCAACCCCTCCTGCAAGTGAAGCTGCAACCCCAAAGACTTGAGAAGAATCTCTTTGGAGGGACCTCTTGTCAGATTTCCCTCGCTGAATTATCAGATCACCAGGCAAGTGACTCCAGCGCAGTTCTTCCCATCCCAATCCGAGTCAATGTGTCGTGAAGTTGGAGCTGCCGGACTCGGCGCATCCTCTCGGCGAAACCTCCCGCACGCGGGTATCGCTTTGCTGCGTTAGGTGGGTATGGGTCAAAATTAAACCCCCAGGAATAGGACCGCAGGTTTTCGTTGATGTGTCTATTTACAATTCCTCCAACTAACATGGCACCTGTGGGGAAGTACCAGGATTAGTTTCCTTTTGTGGGACTCTCAGTTGCCATGTTAGTGGTTGGATCTTTAGACCTTAACTTTGGATTCAGCAAAAAGTTAGAAACTTTTTGCTGGGGGGATCTATAGCACCGATTTTGGGTTCCTATATGTGCCAAGCACCGCCAGGTCTTGGGGGAGACCCACCGGCTGGAGCGGAAGCTGCAGGAGCTGTCCATGGGCGTGGCAGCTCAGATCTGCCGAGTCGCTCAGCCTTTTTTTTTTTTAAAGGGGAGGGACGAGGGCGAAACAGAAACGTGGCCGTTCGTTTTGAAGGGGGTGGAAAAGGCTGGCAAGACGTGGTTGGGCTGGCTACGTTTCATATACCAACCTGCCGGGGGTTGATAATTTTATTGGACTCTTTTGCTATAAGTTTAACATAAGTTCCATTGGCTGAAATGAATGTTTCTTCATTTTGCCCCTGTTGGCTTTAAAGGGCATCTATCACATGTATTTTTGTTAGGGGATTTACGCTGAAATGGAGCTATAGTAGCTAGTGGCTGTATACCCCATAAAACTTCTAAAATTTCGTTACGACATCCGCTTCTCGCACCGCTTGAAATGAAATCATGGTTGAAGCCACAACGTTTTTTTTTGGGTGAATCGAATCATTCCAGGGTTTCTGAACGCTGGTGCAGCAATTTGTCCTTCCACAGTACTAGCCCCTCAATTCATAGCACCCCTCCCATTCCCTCAGCTGACATGGCGACCTGGGAGGGCCATATGGCAGTTCCGGCATCCGCAAGACTCGCTGCCATGAGTAGCAGAAGGCTTTGGGCTGGGTATCTGAAGTTGGACTCAAGATGTCCAGTCCTTAGAATGTCTCCGCAAACCACCGGGGGCTCTTTAGGCGGGTAGTTGCATGTTTGACGGTGTCAAATGTGGCCGGCAAGGCCTGCGAAGCCCGGAACTCCTCAAACAATCTGCGCTGAAAAAGGACGCCACTATAAGACCAAGCATTACGGGGTCCACACCATTTTTTGGCGCGTTTTGTCTTTGGACGTGTTGGGTCTCCCTCAAAAGCGGTGCCCAGGGAACCGTCCGTTTTTTGCTTCGATCTCTGCTTCAGGTCACACGGCAACGGCAGGACGCCCAGGGAGTTGGTGCTGCTGTGGGGCTCAGATCGACAAGGAGTTCCCATAGGCGTCCCCTTTTTAGGTGATGTTGGCCAGAAATAGATGGGTTCCGCTGGTTCAGGTTGGTTTTATTCCATTGACCAGGGCCATCTATTGTCGCAAAAAGGACACCTATGCAAGTTCCCGACACTTGATGGAGATGTGAGCGAACAACGTGTCTGCCAACGGGGCGTTTATACGCAGGCGTCTTGAGGAAGTATGGCCGGAACCCTGGCCGCCTGGCCCATTTATTGGGTAAGAAGGGTTGGCCGGAAGTGAGCAGTGAAGCAGAAGACGGACCAGGAAGGGTGCTGCAAAAGTCCGAGCGTGAAATGAGTTGGAGGATTCTCGAGCTGTTCCCCTTACCGCTGCCCCTATAAAAACTGTCGCCTTAAGGAAATGCACTTGCACATTGACAACGCTTGTCGTTTATTAAACACCTCCTTGCTTGTGGCTACTAAGCATGGTGATCCCACATAATATATTCATATGCATTAAGACAACCATTGTTGGGAGTTGCTTTTGAAATAAAGCACGTGCCATTGGCGTCCGCAACGAGTTTTGACCGTGGCACATAAACCGTACTTTGACGGTTAAAGCGTGGGTCACTCCCCAAAGGGGGACCCGCCCCCCAAAACACAGCACCCTGATTGGCAGTGTGTTTGGTCTCTGCGTGTGTGTGTATGTGTGCAGCTGGGTGGGTGGGTGGGTGGGGGTTATGGTGGGAGCAGTCGGACTTGGAGTGGCTTGGAGTGGGATGGTCTTTTGGTCACTGCGATTGCCCCAGCCTCGAGGCCAGTTCTACCAGCAAGGACCAGTCACAGGAGCGGGTGAGGGCGGAGGTGAGGGCCTCTGGGCCGGATGTCCTTTGCCATGGACATTGAGGGGATACCAAAGACACGTAGGGGCGCTCTTTGGCGCTCTTTGGTTGCCCCCAACTTTTCAGGTCGGCTTTGGACACAGAGCTTCAAGTGCCCTCATATGCCAGTTTGCTCACTCAGGCTCTCTCAGGCTCTTTCAGAGCTCTCTCAGACTCTCAAACTCTCTCTCTCTCTCTCTCTCGCGCCAGGAGGTGAATCTGCGCCCTCGGCATGTTCGGGGGGGGGGTGGGGGGAGCGCCGGGCGTCGAAGTCCGGCCGTGCGAGAGTTTTTCTTGGGGGTAGAGGTCGGTTTCATGGGGAGGGTTTCACGCTGGGCTGAGGGGTTGGATGGGCCTGGCGGGATTTTTGGGAGCGAGATGCCAGGCGGGAGCGAACCAGCCAGGCAGGGTCTGGGGGGTTTCGGGGGTGTGACAATTTGAGTCAAGATCAATACCTGGGTAAGTGAAGAATCATTAAAAAACAACAACAGCCCCGCCCATAAATGGGTGCGGCCGCCCCCCCCGGGATTCTTTACGAATTCGGGCATACCCTTCAGCAAGCAGCTTTTGATTGTAACTCATTCAATCGAGGAGGTCGTTTTTGATGGCGCTGACTTGCTTTTTCTAGTGATATCACATCCGCCCTGTCCAGTAGGGACGACTATCCACCCTGTGAGAAGTTCCTTCCCCGACTGGACGGGGCTTCGAATCCGCGGACGAAGATGATCTCGTGCCACTCCCTCATGGCAATCCAAATCAATCCGAAGGTCGTGGCTCGTGGAGTTCCAACTGTTGCACTCAAAGGCTGGTTTCTAGTACCCCTAAACCACTACCTCCAGGGAGTTAGTGGGATGTACAGCCACCATATAGCCACTATATAAACGGTGTATACCCCAATTTACCCTGGGGGTAGAGGATCGGGGGTTCTAGAAACCATCTTAGAAAAGGGAGTCGTCAACTTGGATTCCCTTTGGTGGCAGGCGACCATCTCTACCTTCTTAGTACCTTCAAGGACTGGCAACCCATGGCCTCAAAATTCGCTTTTTGAGGGACCCCTTCCATTTTCAGTGGGTTTGAAGGGAGACGCAGAGGGGTGCCCCGAAGCCGTCGGTGCCCGGAAGAATGACGAGCCCACATCGGAGCGTCGCAACCGCTGCAGGTTTCAATGAAGCTGATGAGAGCGGCTAGCCGAGAGAGAGAGAGAGAGGAATCGAGTTTGTTCGGCGGATGGATCCCGGCGAATGGGATCCCCCTAAATCTGTGGCTCAGCTTTTCTTATGCGAACAAAAACGACTTGGACTTGGCTAGGCTGCATTTGTTTCTTTGTTTTTGTTTTGCTGCAGATAGCTTGCGCATTAGCAAGGGTCAACACCACGGTTTTACATTGACATTCGGGGCCGCATCTTCTTTTGCTGGCATCCTTTTTGGGACTGGTGTACTCGGACACAAAAGGGAAGCCGTCGATTTCTTCGGTTTCTGTTTTGAGACCAACCATTCGGGATGAGAACTTCAGTTCCAAACCTTGGCACTGAGCTTTAGGCTTTCTTTAGGCTGGGTTTAGGATAGGTTTGAGATGGCTTGCATCCCCTCTTTGGTTTCATGCTGTTTAGTCAGACTTCATATGACCAGTGGTCTTCTTTCTCAAAGCACCAACAGATAAGTCACAACCAAACATTTGGTAGTGAAAGTAAATAGTTGCATGGGCGGCCGGTGTTCAACATGGGATCTTTTTGGGAATTGATTTTAACAGTCGGCACGTATCCACGGCAGGGTCCGAAATGCTCATTGAGGTTGGTGGTTTGACCACCCCCCCAATCTTCATCCAGTTGTTCCTTGCTTAAAGGTCTCTGCACATGAAAAGGTGAGCCACGGTCAACAAACCAAGGTGTTGCCCTGCTCGACATGAGAAGGATTTGGTCACCTCAGGTGGTGGACCAATGGATGCACCACAAAGACCTACAGCAGGCGCGTGGCTTGGGTGCTTGGAACTCGGGTTTCATGGGAATCCCCCTACGTAGCCTTATATTCAATTCAGCTTTCTTCCAGAAACATCCACCGATAAATAGATGGGGGTGGAAAGAAAGGCGGACCTTGCTTGATTGGACAGGAGTGAGTTCTTCTCGGGCGCAAGGGACCTTCCAATGGAACTGGGGAGGCCATTGGCAAGGTTTCCCTACCTCGACACGGCTTTTGAGTTGTCATTTTAGATGAGCTTTTTCGCAGGGGCTGCAATACAGCAGTCTTTTTGTGACGTAGATGCAGTTCAGTGAATGTTCTGATGTTCTGGGGTTGTTTAAGGGCTAGTCGGTTCTGTTGGGCCCAAACATCGACCCCGATGAATCAAGCTGGCAAGTACTCCGATTTGCCGGTGTTCCCCCCACCCCGTCCATTCTTGCTTGCAGTCCTGCTATGGATGGGCGAAATCTGTTCGCACCACGAAATGAAACCATGGTTGAAACCACAACGTTTGCGGGTAAAAAAAAAGACGTTCGAATCATTTCGTTGGGTTCCTTAGGTCGGTGCTGCGATTTTCGGGATTTTCGGAGGCGACCTTAGGTCGGTTTCCTCTCGGCGGCCTCCTGTGGGCTTCGAAGTTCTCAGGCGCGGGCCGGGTTTCGGAGCTGGCCGTCTGAGGCGCTGCTGCGGAACGCGGCCATCAACGATGTGGCCTTTGGCACTTTGGCCGCGGCCCCTTGAGACGCTTCGAGGTCAGAGGTCACGGCTAGGATAAGCACGTGGCAGGTGTTTTTGGTTGAAAGCGAGACTCTTTTGTTCTTTCTCTTTTTTCAAAGACCGAAAACCAGATCTTGTGGCAAAGGCCATTTGGCAGCTGTAGGGTATTCACTCACTTGCCAGGGGTCTTCTAGTGGTGCTGAGGTTCAGGTCACCACCCCTGGCCGTGGCCATTTCCAGAGCTGAGGCGCAAGCTCTGGTGGACTGCCCCTCGCTGCAGACGCTGGACCTCTCGCAGAACCTGCTCACTATGGACTGCGGGGAAAGGTTGCAACTCACTTTAGGCTATTCGGCGTCTCGGATCTTTGGACTGAAAAGCTTTCTGATTGACACTTTGGTCCACGAAAAAGTGAATCACATGTTGTAGAGGGGTCATGAGCAACTGAAGAGCTCGACTGAAATTGTGGGGTGCCTTAACATCAGGAGGTGTGGGGTGCCTTGACCGAAAATCCGGGAAAGGTTGGGCGTTGAGCCGAAATGGGCTTGACATTTTGCCGCGTCGAGTCGCTGAATCGCAAGAGGATTTCCCATCACTTTCCGAGAGGGCGCATGGTCCCCAGCCATCCCCAACAAATCGGAGGAAATCCGCTGCGTGGTAGGTGTGTGACACCCGCTAGCCTCTCTCTCTCTCTCTCTCTCTCTCTCTCTCTCCCTCTCTCTCTCTCTCTTTTTTTCTTCTCTCTCTCTCTCTCTCTCCCTCTCCCTCCCTCCCTCCCTCCCTCTCTCTCTCTCTCTCTCCCTCTCTCTCTCTCTCTCTGTTCTTCTTCTCTCTCTCTCTCTCTCTCTCCCTCTCCCTCCCTCCCTCTCCTCCCTCTCTCTCTCTCTCTCTCTCTCCCTCTCTCTCTCTCTCCCTCTCCCTCCCTCCCTCTCTCTCTCTCTCTCTCTCTCTCTTTTTCCTCTCTCTCTCTCTCTTTCTCTCTTTTTTGAAAGAGCCCATTCAAAAATGGCAACCCGAAAAGCAACAATGCTCGATAAGTTCTCTTTTTTTTTTTTTTTGGCCCGCTTCCAGGTTGCCAGGCGCATTTTCAGCTGTCCCTGGGCGGGTTGCCCCCCCCTCCTCCCTCCAAAGGAAGACAACGACTGTGATCTTCCGTGGCTTGAAGTTATACTTGCAACATTTGGAAGTCATCTTTCATTGCTTGGTGGCTCCCAGCCATCCCCTTAGCTCTTTGGCTTTTTAGTGTTTAGTGGGCGTTTTCATTTAACCCGGGATCTGAGGAGAGCCCACATTGGACATGGACCCTTCGACGCCATGCAGGGTCTCGGATCGGGTGCAACCACCAAGCGCCGCAGAAGCGGCCAGAAGGAAGCCCCTTCCAGTTGCTTCCCTTTGGTTCCCTGAAAGCCATGGGCACATGTCCCACCAGTTTCCCTTTTAAAACACACACACATATACACACACACACGCGCGCGCTCACATGTTTGTATAATGTATGCGTACATTTGTTTAGCATTATTATTGGACGTATATGTACTATTTCTATTCGTACAATGATTGTAATACTATTGCAATTGTTGTCGTTATTATGAATTTGATTAGTGTTTGTTTTAAGCATCAAACTGTGATAGCTCAATAACACACACACACACACACATGCGTGTATAAATGAAGACATATGTATATATACACATGTATATATGTATATATGTATATATGTATATATGTACATATGTATACATGTATATATGTATATATGTATATCTATAGATGTACATATATCTATATATGTATACATGTATATATGTACACATTAGTATATGTACGTACATCTGATATAGGGAATCAACCATTGCTTTCATCGGGCGGGGGGTGGCAGGACTCGTGCTCCGACCTGTGCCAGCTGATAACCACAGCGTGCGCTGGCTTTGATTGGATGTGTTGTGGGGCGCATTTTTGTCTGGTGATGAGCCATGGACACTGCGGGGTTCTCCTCAGAACTGTGCACATACGTATATACATATATATAGATATATATAATACATATCTGTGTACCCTAGGGGTGGGGCAAGGGTGGCTCCGAGAGCCGTTTTTCTGTCCCTGCTAGTTTCGGCTTGGGTGTTCAATCCACTTGCTAAGCAAGTTATAACCTTGGATATAAGTGGGGTATCTGGGGTTAGTCCCCTTGTAACCATGGTTCAAACCTTTTTGGCAAGTGGTTTGAACACCCCAGCTTTAGCCACGTGACTGCCCCAAGTTACCCTTCCTCCAACTAACCTGTGGGGAGGTACCTGGAAGATGAACTTGAAGGGACCCCCTCTGAGTTGCCATGTTAGTGGGAGGGAGGGTAGCCTTCTCTTTCAATGTGGATTGCCACAGGGAGATTGCCTGGACAATTTTCAGGGCATCCTGTGGAATCTGGGATGGTTATGCGGAAGAACAACTACTTTGGGTGGCGATGGCTCATTTGGAGCACGACGTTTATCCCTCCATAGAAGCTGGCAAGGGGTTTGGAAGACTGTCTCGCTTTTAGGAAACCTCTCGGTTCACTTCCATGATCTTCCAAATCGTGCGTTTTGAACACCAAACTTTCCTTCCCCTTCAGACGACTCGACGACTGCTCCCCAGGAGCAGGCACATTTGGGTGTGTCCCAGAAGACCCCTCAAAATGGCGGTTTTACTTTTGGTTTCCTTTTAACAAACGGGGCACCCTCAGCAAAAACACCCTCATGTTTTTCTTCTGCCGTGCGGCTTTAATTTTCGCCGAGGCCGAACCTTTCCTTTATCTCCTTGGCCGAGAACTTGTTCTCGCTTCGCTGCGTCCGGGGCGCCCGGTGTGCGTTCTGAATCGGTTCTCGTTTTGGCTCGGGTTCCCTGTTCGGTTCCTGGGTTCCGTTTTTTTGACAACTCCGAAGTGGACTTAAACCCAGGGGTGGTTGATTTCCCAAACCCCTGCGTTTAAGTCCACTTTGGGGTTGTCCAAAAATGGAACCCTGCTCGGTTCCCGGCTTTCAGATGGGTTGAGCGGGACACCAAACGGAAGCTGAAGCCCCCGCCTTTTTTTTTTTTGCGGGACTTGTACGAGCAGGAGGAGCTTTGCTTTGACACCTTTCTTCGTTAGGCAGCGAAGAAGCCTGGCAATGATTGATTTTGGCTGCAAGCTTGCGGAGGTGCATTTGGGCATGTGCCAAAAGGGGCACCAACCACCATGGACCGCAACAAGAACACCTCCGAAGCATCTGGCACGTTTTTGAAGCCGAGGCGACTTGCAGGGGCCCGACTTTTCGCGGCTCCCGCCAAAGCTTTCACCAGCTTTCCTTTGCACTTGGCTGTGGCTCAAAATTTAACGAGCGGAGGGGCAAACCGCGGGTTTTGGTCCATGCTTCCACTTACCGATCGGGCAAGCCATTTTGGAATTCCGGTTTTTTGAGCCACGGCCACTTTTCCCGAAGGGTGTTGCTTGGTGATTGAAAGCACAGGGACAAAGAAGACGAGGCGAAACGGTACGAGCCGATAGAGGGTCCAGGTCCAAGCCAGGTTCCTGCTTTCTGAGGTTCGGATCATGGATCTGTTGTTGGATCATGCTTTTCGTTGTTTTTAGGTTCTTTGGTTCTGTGCATGTTTAGTAGGGGGGCTGCACATGCCTTTTTTTCTTCTTCTTTTTCTCCGGTTCTATTCATTTTTAGTAAGGGGGCTGCAAGAGTACGAGTCCCTTTTTTTTGCAAGTCCGTACCGTTTGTTGAACGATGGATCCTCCTGGCGAGAGATCTCCTCGCGCAGATCGGGTACTTCATGACGGCCATCATGGAGCGTCAGACCACCAAGCGCCTGGTGCCGCTGGACTTGCTGGACCTCCAAGGCGTCTCCATTTGTTGTTTTCTCTCGAGAGATGGATTTCTCTTCTCGCATTTTCGGAGCCTCCTGACTGAAAACAATGGCGAAAGACGGGTGGAGTGCGGCTCTGTTTGTTCGTTCTGACTTTTCGGGAGGGGGTTGTCTTTGATCAGAGAGGCCCTTTTTTCCATGGCCACTAGAGGTTTGGGGTTTGAAGTACATGCCCCTTCATACAAAGGTTCCTTGACCTTCCCTTGAAAACCCCATGGAAAAAAAGGCAACATCTCCCTTCTGCGGAGACGTGGCATGAGCAGCAACTCGCCTTCGGCGGGGACACCCCGGCGGTATCCGCTTCTTGGGGGGTATCTGCGGGCTTGGAGGTCACCTCCCCTCTTTTCAAGAACCGGGGAAGATCGGTGGGGCAATTAACCCTCAGCAGGGCTTCCCAAAAGACCTTGCCTTCCATAGTGTCGAACTAAGTCTAAGTCTCAAGCGCTGTGTGAGCAGCTTGTTGGGACCCTTTCACACGGCTGGCACCTCCTCTCGGCTCCGTCTTTTGTACGGTCCCCGAAAGGAGTCGCAAGCATCTTCTGGCACCGGTTTATGTTTGCTCTTTGACCTGCTCACATCTGGCCCAAAGGAGGGCATGTCCAAGCTCGCCAAGAAGTCCTCAGCTCAACTGCATAGCCACAGTTCTGGATCACTTCTGCTGCCCTGCTGAGTCGGCAAACGTCAAGCTCTTTGGCTGCCAAGTTGCTGTCACTTTTCCGGCCAGTGAGCTGAGGCCGGCCTTTTTTGTTTTTTGACGCTCGCGTCTCTGTTTGGAGCGCGGACGGCGGTATCCTCCCGTGCAAGCCAACAGGAGGGTCGCTGAAAGGTTTTCCTGAGGGAAGAAATACGGCTCCTTGAAAGATCCACCGCCAAAACAGGGGGGTGCCTCATGAGAAGTCCAGGGCAGCTTTTGGGGGAAGCAACCACAGGTTGCATCATTTTTTGTCGTCGGGGGTACTTTTTTAAAGCCCATCGCAACTGTTGGCCGGCCCGGGGGCCCCACGACAGGCGATGTGACAGGCGTTGCGTTCTTTGGTCAGCAGGGTTGTGGGGTCAAGGGGTTTTACCCCACTTCTGTGATACAAGGGAATCTCCCCCGTTATGTGGTGGGTTAGTCTTTGGGAAGCCCTTATTGTTGTATCACAGAAGTGGTCATTTCCCACAGCCCTGTTGGTCAGCGTTTGTTGCAGTTTCTCGATTTTGTTGCATTGATTTTACATGTGTTTTGCATTTGTTTTACATGTTTTGCATTTTTGAAAACATTGTTTAAATTTGTCTCAACGTTTCCTGGGCCGTTTGGCTCCAGACTTTCCTTTGTTCGACATGTTCTGCACGGGTTGGCCCCAAGTTGACATTTGTTTCTTACGTTTTCAGGCCCGAGCCGAAGCCAGCCTCATTCAATCCAAAGCCAAAATGTAAACTGAAAGCCGGTGAACTCCAACTAAACACTAGATGTTTTATAGTCACCTCTTTTGTTCCTAAAGTACAAAAAGCCCCCCCAATGGAAACCACAGGCAAGAAGCCAGGAGAGATTTTCTGAGACCCAGAGACGCCCACGCCGCGGGGGTCCCTCGGATCGCGAGGCAACGAGGGCCTGCAAGTGGCGCTGGCCGCTGCCCCGCCTCAGGAGGGCGCGTGGAGGGGAGCAAGTGAGCCACTTGCTCAAAACCGATTCGGGTAGATGATCCGGTTAGTAAGGGGCAGTCCCAGCCAGAAATAGCTGCGGATATCCGCCTTCCTAATTCTTGAAGCATGGTTCTGGGTAGACCATTTTTGTACCAGGTTTTGATTGCGACTCAAGTGTTTTTTCTTTTTCTTCGGGTGGGTGGCTCGTCCCTTTGGTTTTTAGAGGTAGGTGTGCTTTTTTTCGTTTCTTTTTCTTTCAATCAACCGAACTTCATGAAATCGCATGTTGTTCAAACAACCGAGCTTCATAAAGAATCAGTTGGAGCACAGATGAACAAGCAGCTCCTCCGCAACTTGCGGAGAAGGCCCTATGGACCCTCCCTAAACGTGGCATTTCATGAGGTGTTCCCTCCAATGCAGTCAGCATCTAAGTCTGGCGACTGTGGCCGAGGCCGTGTCTCGTTTCTGGTTGCCCTCCGGAACGGCATGCCCGAGGTGTCGATGTTGATGCCAGGAGCTAGACGAAAACGGGGGCTCTAAGGACTCCCGACCCCCATTTGGGTGGTTTTTCTTTGGGCCCCCTATGAAACAGAAAAGAGGGGTAGTGAGCCTCAAGAACCACGCCGCAAGCTGCTGCAGGGAGATCAACGATGAGAAAGCCTCAAGCTTCTGAGGAATATGGGTTTGTCTCGAAGCATACCATGGGCTCCCCAACCCCCCAAAGCCTCCAAAAGGGTTTCCTTGAACATCAACCAAGCAAAAAAGGGGTTTTCATGGAAATCCACTGGGCATCTGAGCAAACCCCTAAGACCTCCCAAACCCCCCCAAACCCCCCAACCCCCCCCCAACCCCCCCCAAACCCCCCCCCCCCCCCCCAAACCCCCCAAACCCCCCCAAACCCCCCCAAACCCCCCCAAACCCCCCCAAACCCCCCAACCCCCCCAAACCCCCCAAACTCCCTCAAACCCCCCAAACTCCCCCAAACTCCCCCAAACTCCTCCAAACCCCCCAAAACGCCACAAAACCCCCCCAACCCCCCCAAACCAACCAGCAACCCCCCCAAAACCCCTCAAAGATCTTCCCAATGCTTCGCCAGGACCTGGTGGCGAAGCTGCGGGAGGTGTCTGAAGCGCCCGGGAACCCCGGCACACCATGAGACCGGGAGGGGCTTTCCTTTTCTGGACGTTGGGTACATAAGTGGTGTGTAAAATGGGTACATAAATGACATAAATGGGTGTATAAATGACATAAATGGGTGCATAAATGACATAAATGACATACATGACATAAATGACATACAGGGAGACGGTCAGAGGGGCTTCCCTGGTGGTTTCATCATCTACCAGGGCCATCTAGTTGCCCCAAAAGGACACCTGCTTGACTGCTTTGGGGTAACGGATCTTTAGACTTTAACTTTTTGGTTGAAATCAAGGGGTTTTCGTTCTGGACGTTGGGCGCGTAACCCTTTGGATCACTTTGCGACATGCAATCAAAACCTGGCTAAGTGAAGGATAGCAAGGGGCAATCCCGGTCATAAACGGGTGCGGCCGCTTTCTTGCTTGACTGCTGTTGGGTTACGGATCTTTAGACTTTTTAACTTTTGGCTGAAATCAAGTGGGGTTTTCCACTGAACCCACAAAAAGTCAATAACTTTTGGCAGGGGTCTCGCCAGCAACAAAGATAAATGGCATATAAAAAGGGAGCAGTGGATATCCAAATTTGTCTTTGAAGGGGGGGCCTTCTGGCGCTACCAGAAGGAGTTCTTGTTGGGGACATGATAGTAAACTTAGAAGGTCTTTCCGTTTGGGGAAATCAACTGAGGTAAGTCGCGGGTAATCCACAAATGGAGCCCGGCCCCTTTAGTTGGAAACCCCGGCCCCTTGTTTGCCATGGAAGTGAACAGGGCCCTTTTGTCACGTAGGGCATTTGCTTTACATACTAAGCTTGTTCAGCTTACTTTGATCATGGGCATGGTGGTCCAAGAAGAAGGCGCTTGGCCTGTAGTCTCAATCTACACAAAGGAGTGCCCAAAACTACCAACCAATCGACCATAGAAGTCGGATGGGAATCAGCCACAAAACGATGCGATGGTCAATATGTCCCAGTAGTCTTTCGATTTCCAGTTTTCCACATTTTTTTCGACTTGCAAATAGTCTCAAGATGCCAGTAGTCTCAAGATTCCTTGTCAAATCACCCAGGAATCCTTTTTTTGGGCTGAGACACAGGCCAGTGATGTGTTGCCTTTGGTCGTGTTTCGACGGGTTGAGGCCTACGGCGCAAGTGCTGTGCCAGTCTCCGGCGGTGGAGCTGGCGGGGGGGGGTTGGGCTGGGGGGGTTTAGGGGGGGGTTGGGTTGGGGCGTTTTGGGGGGGACAGGGTTGGGGGGGACAGGGTTGGGGGTGGTGGTTGGGTGGGGTTGTGGTTGGGTCGTATTTGGGTGCTGAATGGCCGGTTAAGGGTTTCCCCAACAGGAAGCCAACCGACGGGGAAGTTTCTTCCAATTTTCCCGACTCCGCCGAGTTCTGGCAACAAGCCAGGTGGCTTGTGTCTCAAAACGTGAACTTGAAGGCTGAACGAGGCCAAGATTGGACGTTTCTGGATTCCAACACCAATGCGTTTGTTCGAACCTTTGTTTGGAGCCACCTGATGTTCAGTTCCCAATTCTGTGACGACGGCGAGTCGCGACTCGCCATGCTTCCTGGTGGGTGGGTGGGTGGGTGGGTGGTTGGAGGGGGCCCTTGGCCCAAATTCAGCCCTGAACTGAACGCTTTGGATGTGGTTTCAAGCAGCTGATGTCAAAGCAAAGGCTGGGAATGATGGGACCAGCGCAGAAAATCTCTCCATGGTTTCAGGATTCTGATTTGACTTCCCCGCAAAATCACACGCGGCTTAACCAACAAGGGAAGCGGGTTGTCGCGCCTTAGAGGGAATTAGTTCCCTCTAGACGTGATGGCGGGTGGGGTTCAGCGTTCATCTACAACACTTCCCCAGAATTAGCTCCCCTTCTTGCTTTTTTGCTTTTTTTGGGTTCTTTTTGTTTTCCACTAACCAGGCAAAAAATATTTTTTTTTGCTGGGGTCCTAATTCCAGCCAAGAACAAAGTCTACTCTTTGGCTGCATTTGGCCTGACGTTGAGAAGGATGTGTGTGCAGCCTATGGGCTCCGCTGCATCTCTGGGACACATTTGACTCTGGTGGTAGGTGCAATCAAATCTTTCCTTTCGTAGGTCCAAAGAGTTCACCAGAGAGTTTCATGTGGGCGTGCTTTTTTTTTCTTCGAGGGTACCCTTTTTTGTGGGTTTGGCCTAAAGGGAAGCCAAAAGGAAAACCCAAACAACCTGTGAGTGGAAAGCCCCAAGAAACCCAGAAAGGTTTGGCTTTCGGACATCTGTTTTTCTTGAAGGTGCCCTGGGAATGACCCTTCCGGGTGTTGGGAATGAACCCGAAGGGGTTTCCCTTAAAGGAACCCGCCAGTCAGCTGCAGCGATCGCACGTTTTTCGGCGGGTTCGGCGGGTTCCATGGACCCGACCTCGAGGCTGCCCACGTGATGCGCGCGCTTTGGCCGGCGCCCTCAGCTTTCGCATCCGACTTTTGCCCATAGAACAAAGTGAGCATATTTTCTTGTTACCAATCCTGAGCAGGTTTAATGCAATAAATACACAGACACATATATATATATATATATATACACAGACATGCAGACATGCAGACATACAGACATACATACATAAATGCGTACATGCATACATGCATACGTACATGCATACATACGTACATACGTACATGCATACATGCATACATGCATACATGCATACATGCATACATGCATACATGCATACATGCATACATGCATACATGCATACATGCATACATACATACACACAGACATACATGCATGCATGCATGCATGCATGCATGCATTCATACATGCATACATACATACATACATGCATGCATGCATACATGCATACATGCATACATGCATACATGCATACATGCATACATGAATCTCTATATATATATATATACACACGTTATATGTCCTATGCTTTCTTGCATGGAAGACGTGTGGACATATGGGTTCGTAATTTTCAGCTTGGACTCTCAGAATGGTGGTTTTTGGTTTGTTTTTGAATCTTCTTGAACACCATCCGAAATGGGTACCCTCAAAAAAGACACCCCTATACGTCATTAGATCGTATTCGTATTGAAACAAGGATTTGCGGTCTTGGGAACCGTCTGCCTGCTCATACTGACTAACATGCATGGGTGTGGCTGAAAGATTTTCAGAGCCAGACCCCAGATTGTTTTTTGTCTACGTTTCCTTTCATGTTGGCCCCATATTAATCAAATCCAGTTTATTAGTTAATAGCGGGGTGTTCCACTCCAAAAGTGGTCTGATTCTCCACACGCAGGGAGAAGCAGCCCCTATTAATTAGCTGGGGTTGATTAATGTGGGGTCAACATGACCCTTGGGTTTTGCTCGTTTTGGGCCGATTTCTTTTTTAGACACGTGGAACCCAGAGATCTGGGTGTGTGCCTCGTTTGGAGTTGTTGGCCCTTTTTGGGATGTAGGGAAAAAAAAAGGAAATTCCCACGAGCACCGAGCAAGTCGCTGGTCCAAGCTACGAGAAACCGCGATCCGGTGGATTGTTGCGAACTCCGTGCCCCGGCGGCCAGCCACCCTGGTGTTCCTGTTCCAGTGTTCCAGTGTTTCAGTGTCCAGTATTGGCTATGTAGATCCTTAAAAGCAACATTTTGCATCCGTTCCTGGAAGTGGCCGTTCTTTACTGGAGTTTATATGAAAATCACATATTTAGCTCAAATGTATAGAATTGTATCCTACTGTTCCAGTGTTCCAGTGTCTTCCAGCATTCCAGTTTTCATGTTCCAGGGTTTCTGAGGATTGCCCCAACAAAAATTCACGAAGCGTTAGGGCTTCAACCGAGGTTTCATTTAAAGTGGTGCGAGAAGCGGAGATTCGCGAAAGCAAGGCAAAGGCACGGAGGCAAAGGCATAGTAATTTTGCTCTGTGGGAATGATAGATCCTTTGTAGACGACTTAATTGAATCCATCTAGAAACCGTTTTGGATGCGCCTTTTGTGGACTTCACCTGTTCTTCCCCCTGTTGCTCCTTTTTTAGTAATCTTTTACTCTTTTAGCCTTCTACAGGGGTGGAACCACAAAAGCCACCTCCAAACCGTTTTCCAGAATCCAGGTATTGCTTTCCCAAACGGTTTCTCAATGCTCCGCATGGCGGGGCTGGGACGGGAGGGTCTCGAGCTTGAGGCGCTTTTTGCAGGACACGCAGCACCCACAGGTGCCCTGAGCCCCAGGCATCGTCTTTTTTTTCTTCCCCGGGTCCGCGGACCCGGTTTTCCCTACTCAAAAGGGGATTTATTTCAACTCAAAACAAAGGGCCTTATTTCCATATTTCCCTTTTCGCTTTCTGCCACTTGATAAGTGTTTATGTTTCAAGATGTTAGGGATATTGTTTGATTCAGAGCTCTGTGTGAAGGGGATGCTAAAAGGAAGGCCAGCATGGGGTCAGCCCCATATTCTGACACACAATTGTGGATGCCCCGTTCGACATATTGCAAGTAAGCCAACAAGCCGTGATGGATTACACGTTGGGGTTTGAAACTGGTTCCCTTGAAATATGGCGAACGGGGCATCCACCATACCCCCAAAACGAGAACGAAAGCGACTGGTCTTCCATCACGCGAAGGCCCCAGAAAACCCGAGATCTCGTGGCCGGGAAGGAGAGGGGTGCTTTGGGTGTACCGGAAACCCGAGGGAAGCTGGGCCGTTTGTTTGTTGCTTCCATAAGCGGAGTTCTCCATTTGCGGCCTTGTCTTTTGCTTCCATAAACGGAGCTCTCCATTTTCCCATTGCCCTGGCGACATTTCGGCAACACCAACACCTAGTGATGGCTCTGGGCCCCCCGTGGACGGCGCTACGACGCGCTCAAATGCAACGCTGCTTGAGGCGATCGGCAGGCGACACCATCGCCTTTGAGACCCTGGACAGAGCTATGGTCTCAGCTTTCTGGTTGGAGTGATTAGGGGCGTTGCATATATGGTCCCGTGTTCCGTGTTGCTACCCCCCCCCCCCATATGGTATGGGTCCCCCAGGCCCCCCCCCCCCGGCCCGAGACCCCGAGCCCCCGGATCCTGTCACCTACGGTCCCACCCCCACCCCTCGCACCCCGACACCCCGGCACCCCCACCCCCAGGACAAGCCAACCCGCAACCAACCATAAACCAACCCTAAACTAACCCTAAACGAACCCTAAATACTCCCTAAACCAAACCCTAAACCGTAGACCTCTAAACCTAAACTAACCCTAAATCAAAATAAACCAACCGTAAACTAACCCTAAACCAACCCTAAACTAACCCCAAATGCACCCTAAACCAATCCCTAAACAATAAACCCTAAACCTAAGCCAACCCTAAACCAACCCTAAACTAACCCTAAACCAACCCTAAATACACCCTAAACCAAACCCTAAACCGTACACCTCTAAACCTAAACCAACCCTAAATCAACATAAACCAACCCTAAACCAACCCTAAACTAACCCTAAATACACCCTAAATATACCCTAAACCAATTCTAAACCAACCCTAACCACAACCCAACCACAGGACCACAACCACAGGGGGGGGGGGTACTTGTCTGACCCATGACCATTGGTGGGGGGGGGGGGGCTGGCAACGCTGTACCATATGTATATATATATATATATATGTTCCGTTCGTCCCCCAAAGAGCTTTTCAACCATGTGGTTGTCCAACCAGTGGTCATCGCATGAGCTTTGTTTCAGGGCGAAAGTGAGTAAGAGTCCTGCGCGGTGCTCTCCGCGTGTTAACCAGCCCATAGTGCTTTCCCGACCCGTTTTCTCCCCGGGGCTTGTTTCATCTCGAGGCGGGTCACGGGAAGGAAGGGCCGTGGACTTGTCGCGCCTTGGAGGTCACACTGCACAAGATGGACAACGCCTTGTTGAAGATCCTCTTGCTGGCCGCGGGGATCTCAGACAGCGAATTGTATGTTTTTTTGGTCGATTGGAGGACCTGGTCTCTTTTTGGTTTTGGAACGCGGATCGTTCCAACTGGTGCCCCGCAGCTTTTCCCTTGCTTTGGCGGAACCGTTTTTCCCTTCGACATCGAGTATCAAAGAAAGGGGTGCCCTTCCCCATGCTCGCTGGCGACCTTCCCAAAGTGGCCACTTGGAATCACCAGGGGCGACTTAAAGGAAGGCCAGCCCGCACAAAGTGGAACTTGGTGGATGAATCGGGGTGGGTCCCCAAAAGTGAAGGACTTGAGTTCCCTCTTGACGTTTGTCCTGTTTTAGATATCAAAAGCATCTTTTTCTCGTTGGTTTTTCCAGCCAATGGGTCCTTCCATGTTTTTTTTTTTTCCAGATCTTCTGATCACCGCCCCAAGTGAGGTCCACCCCCCTCGGGTCCCAATGAATGTCCTCAGGCCGATGAGACCCTGGGCCGAGCAGAGGCCTCGGAAAGCGAAAGCCGAGCGGATTCCGAGGCCGAGAAAAGATTTCCGGGAGGAGACCAGAGGATGATGTGTCAAGCACATGGTTTGAGAAGCTACCCATGGTCCGAAAACTGGGGGCATGCATGTTGATCAAAGTTCGGATCCCTCATTTTGGATGTCACCTCTTGCTCGCTCGCTCGCTCTTTCTCTCTCTCCCTCTTTCGTTTTGTGATTCAATTCAGGCCCCTCCCCGCAAAGAGGCACATCTTCGCAGAATCTGGGAATCGAGGACAGCAGCACGCCGGTGACGGCCAACGTGGTCCTGCTGCCCGCGATCGTGCAATTGGCCGGGGGCCCTTACATCAAGTTTCAGTTTTGTGCAGGGGTTGGCGCCTTAAATCGGCAGGGGGGAAATACAAAACCCAAAGGGTCTTTATGAAACAGACATGTCTTTTTGCTACATGCCCGGTGCATGTCTCCTTCTCCGATTTTCTCTTGTTTTGGCGTCACTTTTCTCTCCAAAGATCAGGTCACCCTTTGGTGATTTGGCTTGGTTTGGATTTGGATTTGAACCATGTCACGAAAGCTAGCTTTAGCTAGCTGAAGTTTCTCCTTGCGTAAGCAAGGTAAGGGGCTCAAATGCCGAAAGATTGATTTTTTCAATTATTTGAGCCGAAAAGATTGAAAAACATCAATTATTTAGACCCTCCCCCCCTCCCCCCCCCCGGTCTCAGGCTCGATTCCTCCCTGGTCCATCCCCCCCCCCCGGGCAGTGGCTCAGTGTTCAGCAGTCTCGGTTTGCCCGTTTTGGACTTGGTGCTACGAACTTTTACATGTTCCACCGATTCAGCTACCTCAGTCTTCTCGGTAAACCACCTCGCAAGAATCTTTGCACACGCTGCATGCAGAACCCAGAGGTGCTTTAAGACAGCTTCTGACGCCTCTCGTTGCTTTCATTTTTCAAGGTTTGCCACGCCACCATGTGCGTTTGCGTGTCGCATCCTACGAATCTTGCCGGGCCTCTCGTTGTACACAAGCTACCCATGAATCCACTCTGTCACCGACCCATCTCATGCAACAACTGCTAGCTTTCGTTCGCCCGCTCCTCAAGTCCTGGTTCTTGTAGAGGGTTCATGGGACACCGACCCCTCCGTTTCACCGGCCCCAAGCCACCGGGCTCCTTCTGGCTCCAAGCCTCGGGCTACGGAACCCAAACCGGGCGATTCGGCTGAAACCAATGGCCCTCCCAGCGACGAACATGGGTTTGTGCGCAGACCCTTGGAGAAAAAAACCGGCGGCTTTCCTCTTGGAAAGGGGCCAATGTGCACTTCCATGTTGGATGGGAGGGTAGGGACTTCAAGTGGGTTCTTGAGGGTGCATGGGGGTTAACCCTCCATTTCACCGGCAAAGCACTGGGCTCTGGCTCCAAGCCACTATTCGGGGGGTTTTTGTTGGGGGTGCATGAGGTGAGCTTTCCTGAACCACACCGCCGATTCGTCGAGCTGAAACGAGTCGGAAGCTCCGGCGCGCAGGTTGCCAGGCCGCCGGAAGGCCGGCGGTCGGGAAAAGCGCGGTCGGCAGTGTTGAAGGGTGGGGCATGTGACATACCCCGCGGCCGCGAACATGGAGGTGATATTTTTTTCAGAAGAATTTACATATATATATATATATACACATAGAACATGTGTATATATATATATATATGTACATCAACAATATACATAGATTTATAAACATACACCGCGAACATGGAGGTGCTTGGACTCAACAGTTGTGCCGTTGCTCCGGCAATCCTTTGCCCAGGGAAGTTTGGGGTGCAAACATCTCTGCAAGTGCTCATGCCGGTTACTGGGGAGGCCTAGTTGCAATTTCGACTCTGGCTCGACCGAAAGACGCCCATTTGTTGGTCATCCAAAAAGTTGGCTTTTTTGGTAGCAAGTTTGACCCGCGAGCTGCTCCAGCTTTGAGGCATTTGGGCAATTGGCCCGCTTGTGAGAGGCCGAAATTCCCAGTGGCCATGTTAGAAGGTGATTCTACCTGAATTTCAGCAAGGCCTACATGAAGCTTATGAAATCAAACGCGTCCTTGTTAGGTGAGGTTGGCTAAAAATAGATGGGTTCCGATTCCCGGTTTCATGGGATTTCTGCCGTCCATTTACCAGGGAAACCCCATCGAAATGTTTCAAAACAGGCCGCCTATGATCTGAATGCTTCATGAGAGTCTGTCTTGTTTTGAGGGTACCCTTTTCTGTCTTGTTTTTCATCCTTTGGTTAAAGATCGATGGGTTCCGATTGATGGGTTGCCCAAAGCTTTTATCCAAACGGCCGCCTATGGCCCAAGAGGGCACTTCGATTTATTCGCCGAGTTCCGCTTCGGGTTCAGGCCGGAAGGTCTCGTCGAGGGAGGTGCAGGAGCCGCCCTCCGCGGCGACGGCTTCACTGATTGTTCCGGCCCAGGGCTTGGGGGTGGGGGGTGGGGCGGGGTGGGGTGGGGGGGAGGGTGGGGCGGTTGGGGCGGTGGGGAGGTGGGGCCCGGGGGTGGTTGGGTTTTGCGGGTTGATGTTTTGGGGGGGATGGTTGGGCTTGTTGGGATCGGGGCCTTTTCCCTGCTTTGCATTTCAAGGGGACTTGAGGTTTGGGGGCTTCGGTGTTCTTTGACGGGTGAAACTTGAGAACTGCCCTCCAACCACCAGATGCCCAAAAGGAAGGGCTCCTACTCACAGGCAGCTGCAAGGCCATAAGTCAACCCGCAGGTGGACCACCGATCAGTAAGTTTGCGGGGGATTTCACTATTCAAGACAGGACTGGCTTGGAAGCCCTCTGTTTTTCAATATCTAGGTAGTGCCCTTTTGCCCTTTTTGGTGGAGGGTTCCCCTACTAAAATAGACTACAGAAACAGGGTACCTTTATTGTAACCTCTCCACTGGAGGACCTAGGTATTCAGTGCTTTTTTCTCCGTAAAACGGTGGAATATGTGTGTGCAGTCTTAACATTTTTGCCCGCGGAGCCCGATACGACGAAGGAGTCCCGTTGTTTCCTTCCTTGTACCGCCAAAACATGGCTTTGTTCGTCCACACGGGTCTCACGTTGTTTGGGGGTACTCCTCTTTTCGGTCTGTTTTAAAAGGAGACGGAAAGGATAACCTCAATTTTGGGGCTCCCACCTTCAAGAACACAAACCTGCATGCTTGGCCTTCTCAGAAAAGATGGGACGTGCAATTGTTGCCACAACCCATTCCGGACCTTGGGAGCGAAACGCACCGGGTTTCAAGACACAAACTCCGCGCGCGCTCGCTTTCCCCCCCCTCCTTTAAGGGCCGCGCCAAGCGAGCGCCCGGGGCCCAAGCAGCGCATGGACGAAGTTTTGGCTCAAGGAAGGTCCTTCTGGCCCAAAAACGTCGCCTCTAACCCCCAAAATGGCCGATGGATCTCTCGGCTTGAAGAGTGGGCGGCCCGTGAAAGCGGCAGGTTCAACGTTGTTGCGGATGGGGCAAACTGGGGCTCGGCCACCGGGCCTTTTTTTTTCTTCCCCCTTTTCTCTCCCTCCTCTTTGCCCCGTTTTTTTCGGATGTGCAGCAGTTTACGGCCCGATGCTGAAAGAACGTCGCCGAGATCTGCACAAAGAACACCCCCGAAAAGAATGCCCCCCGAAAAGAGATGCGGAGTTTTCGCAAAGAACACCTGCTCACTCAGGAAGCCTTCGAAGACTTCCCCGGAGCCGGAGGTGAAGGCCCGACGGGGTCGTTTTTGTCGTTTTTGAGGGTACCCGGTTTTCTTGCTGGTGCGATAGGCATGGAATGAGAAATGGAATGAACCCTGGGCTTCCCCACAAAAGGAAACCACCAGTTGGATGGATTTTATAGGGGTCACTCCCTCAGCAGATGGCATTGCGGTGTTCACGACTGTAAGTTGTACCGCAGGCAGACTTGGTAGGCTTGAGATCACTTTGCTGGCGCCTCAAAAGACAAAACCAACATGGTCAATGACCCGTTTTCCCTTTTGATTGGGTAAGGGTTCCCTTCAAACTCAACCAACCAAAGAAACGATGCCCTTTTTTCCCCCTCGCCACAGGGCATCTGAGTGAGCACCAGCAAGTTTTGCCTTGGCTTTAAAGGGAAGCCAAGAAGACGCTGAAGCCCCTTGGGTCCAACTCCCTTTGAGACAAACCCATCTTACGCACGCGAGACGCCTGGACTTGAGGCGACGCTTGGAACTTGAGGCTGCAACCAAAGCCACAAAGTTTGTGTTTGGAGGTCTTTGTAGGACCGAGCTTTTTGTTCTTTAGGCCTTTTCTGTGTTTCTCCTTCCTGATTTTTCTTTCTTGGCCCTGGCTGGGAGGTTGGGACCCCTGCCAATTTCTGGGCTCCCCCCCCAAAAAAAAAACTTCTTCGCAGCTCCGCTCTCGGACCCCGGTCGCCAGGTCTCGGACCCCTTCGCGGACCTCAAGACGGCCTTCGAGCCGGTGAAGGCGCCGGGGGGTTTTCTTTCCAAGAAGAGGCCGCGGAAGGCGAGACGGTCCCTGCCTTAAATGAAAAAGAAAATTAAAATACAAAAATGATCACGGAGAAACATATTTGACAGGATTCAACATCTTGTTTCTTCTCATATCTCTTTCTTAATGATAGATGTTAGTGTCTTCTTTTTCTATCTCATATGAATTCCTAGTCCTTTACATATTTCTTGTCTTTTAAATGTTGAAGGAGAATTGTTTCCTTTTCTCAAACAAACCCTGAATAGGTGGTTTGGAATGATGGTTAGGGATGTGAACCCCTAGTTCTTGTAGAAGGTCTTCGACTGCCTTCCCGCCAACAAACAAGGAAGCCCAAAAGGAGAGTAGGCAAGTAGTCTTCCAAAAGGGTCTGTGCACTGTTTGTTTGTGGGGTGGTGGCTTGGGCAAAATTGCCTAGGAGTGTAGGCTTCTTATCTAAGAGGAGCGACGTTAATCCTAATGGTCCCCATAGGTTCCTCAGATCGTGGCTTTGGAACATTCCAGTGACGTTCGGACTCCTTGAGATGTTCGAATCCGCCCGCTTTGCCCAAGCGTAAGGGTAAGTTTGCCGGTCAAACTTCCGAATCGCACTGCCCAATACTTTGGCCCCTCGAAGAAACACAATTGGAGACAAAAGGATCAGGAATACTGATCAACACCCATGCTTCGCCGCTGGACTTTCATGGGCGCTGTCGGATTTTTTTTCTTCTCGAGCAAAACGCTCGACCGACGTGTCCTCAGGAGAAGGCAACAACCTTCAACCTGAAGCAGATCGTGACGAGGATCTCCGAGTCGGTTTAGACGGCCAACCGGATTTTGGATTTGGGCAAGACTGCCTTGGCCGGCGCAAGGGAGTGTGCAGTTGGGTGTCTGTTTGTGTTTGGGACTCCCCCCACATGTCGTGTTTTGAATCTTGGTGTTTTCTTTAAGGCCACGAAAAGGGGCCCCCAAACCAAGACACAGCCAGTTGGGCGAAAGTAGATGGTGCTTGGTTTGGTGATGCCCTTTGCTTGCCTCAAACAACAACGTGCCTGCCATCCACATTTACCCTGGTGTACCGGCTGGCCATGTTTTTGTTTTCTCTCCCCTGCTTTGGTTTTTTAGTAGACCTCCGTTGATCGGCAGGTCTGATAGTTTTTTCGGACTGAGAGCCTTACTTTTGCAGTTCGCTGAACTCACGGATCGGCAAACCATTCAAAGCGCTGGAGCGACCAAGATATTTTCTGCCAGGTTCACTGGTAGCCGGTAGAATACCAACTAGCAGCCTTTTTTTGCAAGACGGACCCAACAAAACTCGACTCGTGGCGAACTCCCTGTTGGTTTTCGGTTCAGTTTGTTGTTTCCCTGTTTAAGTTTTTTGCAAGCCTTTTTTGCCTCCTTTCTTCCCTCATTTCTTTTGGCGGACGCCAAAAGGGAACCGAAGCGCGGCAGGACAGGCACGGTGCTCATGAACATGTTGGAGCGCTTGTTGGAGACCACGGACATCAACGCCACCGACGCCCGGCGCCCCGGAAGCTGCTGGTGTTCGTTGCAGGAACATCTATACTTTGTTGCATGTTGCTTGGATGTTAGGACTTTAACTTTCTGCATGGAGGCTTCGGGAACTTGCACCGGTGCTGCGGCTGCCGCAAGCTGTTGGGCGTCTTCGGCAGTCAACGGCCGCAGGCGTTTATGCAATCTGGTCTGTATAACGGTCGATGGTGCAGCTGCATCCTGTGCCCGGTCCTGTTGCATGATTCTCGCCACCGTCCAGAATCATGACAGCATCCCAGCGGGTAATTCCCCACATCTCCTCCAGTTCTTGAGGTGCAAAGCGCTCCATTGTCTGTAGGATGCTGCCGGTGACATTTTTCACCGTCATCAACTCCTTCATCAACTCTCTGTGCGGCTCTGGGACATGCAGGTTGACCAAATGCTGTTGCAGGGCATCTCGGCTCCACTCATGCACTGGGCTCATTATGCGCACGGGCACTGGCATGATGTTGTTGCGCGAGGGGAATCCTGCACCCAGCATGTGCGGCACCGCCATTGGTAACCCAAAGCATAAAACAGGCTGGGCACGGCGGAGCCCAAAAGCCTGCATTTTGGGCGTACGAGTGTGAAAATTCACCAACTAATGGTTTTCCATCAAACCAAAGTTAAACTTTTAGCAGGGGAGCAGAAAGCAACCGAGAACAGGAATTGGCCCCAAAAAACGCAAATAAGCTGTTTTCCTGTGGAATGTCCTTGGGAGTCTGGTTACTGATTGATAGATTCTTTCTGTTTTGCAGCACGGTTTCTTTGAGCGCGCTTGGGCTGGTTTCCCTTAGGGGAAGGGACCCATGATAGTTCCTTCCCAGGTGAAGAAAAAACGCGTGTTTGGTCCACTCGAGGTGGAGACCAATATGACGTTGCTGGAGCGCGCATCCCCAGTTTGCTTCGCTTGGCTCAGACTCGGGCTCGGACCTTGGTGGATCAGGGGGCCACACATCCAAGCACCAGACAGCGCCTTAACAAAAATAATATTCCGAGGTACCACGTGACCCTTTGGAAGAGTTGTTTGTCCTATTTTTTGGGGACTATGTTGTTTGGGAATCTTCTTTGAAGGGTGGTTTCGAAGTCACACTGATGGGTTTCGAATAATTCATCACCCGCTGACTCCAGCTGAATAAGATTGTTGATTTATCGAAATTGGGGACCAATTCCTCCAGATGGTTTTCTTTGGGTTTCCCTTCAAAACCCTAAGTCGAGAAACCGTGCATCTGTTTTGAAGTCCGGGCTCGGTGCTTCGTTTTTTTTTGGGGGGGAGCAGGAATACGGGCCGTGGGTCATTTGGACCGTGGAGGTTAAGTCGTTGATTTTGAATCATGTTTCACACATGGGTGTGTCATATTTTTGTGCGACCTCCCCCCAAAAAAATGAAAATGGAGGTTTTACTTTTGGCTTCCCTTAAAGCAACCAGCCAAAAAGGACAACCCAAAACAGAAAACGAGCCACCCACATACAGCCTGACGACTACCTCGAGGGCGGGGGGGGGGGGGGGCTTGGAGCATGGCAAGCGGCTGGTCTTTTTTCCGTCTTTTGGAGCAGCTGGTTGTATCTTCCGTTTGCTGAACTTTTTTGCTTCTTATTTTTCTTCTTTTTTTTCTCCAGTTTTTTTGTTTCAAGACATATCTCCCCTGTTGGTTTTAAAGGTTGGAATCGATTTCACTCCTGGACATATTTTCCCATTTTCCCATTTGTGGCTTAAGCAAAGGGACGCTTGTCCTGCTGGGGGGCCGCAGCAGTGATCAGTCGGAATCAAATCGCTCGAGCATGGCAAACAGTACCCAGGAAGAAGCAACACACATTCCAGTGGCGTGACACGTGTTCCTTGCCGTGGTTGTTTTTTGCACGCCATGTATAATTTCACCCTCAGGCATTTGGGTCCACCCCAACACCAAAGGGTTCTCAAATGCCAAAACTTCAAACAACAACAAGCTCCAGGAGTTAGTTCTTCCAAACAAAACGGGCTTCAAACGCGCCAGCAAGCAGCAAGGCCCGCGCGCCCGCGCGCGCGGTCCGCGCGAGTGGAGACCGCGCGCTGGACCCGAGGTTCGCGTGCAACAGCGGGAACCTGGGCCTGGCGCCCGGCTGCACGACGAGTTCTTTTTTCTTTTTTTTTTGCCACTCGCGCCGCGGGTCGTTCCGTCGTTCTGTCGTTCCGCCGGACGGAAGGCGGGAGGGGGGAGGGGGGTTGGAGTTTTTTTTTTTTTTCTCCTCTGCTGAACGGGTGGACGGAGGGCGATGTTTTTTGTTTGTTTTTCTCGGCCCAGCGGAAAATGAGAGGAGTTTTCCCCGCAGCTTTTTCGAGTGTGGATGAATGAAGGTGTGGTCTGCCTGGCAAAAAAGGCGAAGGATTGCCTCGGTTGTTCAAAGCGGATCGACCTTTTGACCTTTCGGTTTTCCCTTTTTGGCCTATTTTTAGTGGGCCTCCACGCCTTTTGGTTTGGGCCCTTTGGGAAAGTGAGCAGCTCACATGACAACATTACTTTCGAGAGCATTGTACGTAGCAAGTGGTTAGTAAGCCTGGTTATAACCCACAAAAGCCATGGTTCTAAGTCTCCGTTCAGTGGGGTATCTCGCCAGGGTATCACCCTCACCACTTACCTGACGTACCCGTGAAGTATGAATCACTGCCAGTCTATCCCCGGGCTCCCGGTAAATGCCGAGCCCGGTTTTGGCGAGGCCTGGCGAAGCTGTGCTACCGCAGGGGCGCACGGCTCATGGGCAAGACGGCGAAGGGGGAGACCGCTCGGGAGCCCGGACGAGATGTTCCGTGAAAGGTGTGGGCGTTCTTTTTTTTGACCTGTGGATGGACGGAATCCATTTCGCACCACACAAGAAGCCCTGAAATGGTGACTCCCCTGCAAATACCAACAAACGTTATGGTTTCCCATGGTTTCAAAGTGGTGCATTTCGTCCATCCACAGTAGGTGTCTCCTACACTGACGAGCCAAAAAGTGAGGGACCCGTTCTCGAAACTACTTTTGAGTGTCGGTGGTCGAACAGGGAAACGAGAAGGACAACCAACGTTTTGGGGGGTCCCCCCCCCCAACCAAGACGCATCCAATTGGGTGGCTCGTCTTTTTTGAGGTTCCCCCCCCCCCACAAAAACAAACAAACCACAAAACGGGTTTCACCCCGTTGTTTTTTTGGTCCATCTCCCCAAAACCCACCAAGGGAGACGCTGTGGGTTGCCGGCAGCCCGAAACCCCTCAGCGCGCCTTTCGGGCCTCGCGCGCGAGCCGCTCGCTCGCTGACAGCTCGCGGAGCGCCGAGCCGAGGCCTTCAACATTTGCACCAGGAACAAGCGCTACGACATGATGGAGCCGAGGCCCTGGACCACACGGAAAACACCCCCCACGCAAAAAGAAACAAGAATAATACAAACAGGAAAGAGGCGGTGGATGATGATCCCCCCAAAAAAAAACAGAAAGAAGAAGAGGAAGAAAAAGAAGAAGAAGAAGAAGAAGAAGAAGAAGAAGAAGAAGAAGAAGAAGAAGAAGAAGAAGAAGAAGAAGAAAGACGGTGGATTGCTTGTTTGCTGTTTGTTGCTGGTTTTCTTTGCGGTTTGTTGCTGGTTGTTTTGCAGAAGAAGAAGAAGAAGAAAGACGGTGGATTGCTTGTTTGCTGTTTGTTGCTGGTTTTCTTTGCGGTTTGTTGCTGGTTGTTTTGCGGTTTGTTGCTTGTTGGCATTTTCAATTCTTGTCGTGCTTGGTTGTTCGTTGTTTGTAGTTTGCAGTTTTTTGTGTGATGCTGGCCTGCTGGGGGTATTCTGCACCCAAGGGGGTCCATTTGGTTGTTGTGTTTTCCCTCTTTGGCGGGACTTTTAACATGGAGGCGTCCACCCTGATGCTTTAAACGCTTTTGGCAGGGGATCAGTGTGGACAGCCCAGTTTGGTCGTCGGGCCGAGGTTCCTGCACATCTACGGTGTGAAGATCAACAGCGCTGACTCGGACGGAAGGCATTCCCGCAAGAGTGAAATTTCAATTTCTCGGGGCGATCCCATTTGGTGAACAAAATCGGGTTGGATGTTTGGGAACTGTCACGGCCTCAAGGGAATTTCAGGCGCCCTGCACAAGATCCTGAGCGCAGCAAGTTCTTGCTCTCTTTCTACGCATGGGGCTTAAATTCCAAGCCTCTTGGAATGTTGATTTCATTGCGGTTCCTTTTCGGGCATACGAATGCATCTCGGAGCCTCTTGACCTCTTGCTTTCTCGAGGTGACAGCAACACATCGGCCTTGAAAGAGGATTCGATTCAGAAGGCTAGATGACTTCAGGGGCCAAAAACCTTGCCGTTCGGGCAAGGGAAGATTGGTTTTGGTTTGCTTTGGTTTTCCCTCACGTACGAATCGGTGTTTCTCAAAATAGTGGACCCCCCCGATCAGTTGCTGTGTAAAGGGTGTAAAGGGACACCAAAAGGAGACACCCAGCATTTTTAGGGACCACGACTTTGAGAACCCCCCCAGTGTGCTGTTTTCGAGGGCGCCAATTTCACGTTCGTTTGAAGGGAAGCCAACAGGAAAGCCGGGATTTGTTTTTTTCCTTTTAACCCACACCCATGTCATCCTTCGCAGCATCTGGCTGTGGGTCAAAATTGAACCACCATGGGACCACAGGTCACGAAAGCTAGCTTTAGCTAGCTGAAGTTTCTCCTTGCGTAAGCAAGGTAAGGGGCTCAAATGCCGAAATTGATTTTTTCAATTATTTGAGCCGAAAAGATTGAAAAACATCAATTATTTAGACCCCCCCCCCCCTCCCCCCCCCCCCCGGGTCTCAGGCTCGATTCCTCCCTGGTCCATCCCCCCCCCCCGGGCAGTGGCTCAGTGTTCAGCAGTCTCGGTTTGCCCGTTTTGGACTTGGTGCTACGAACTTTTACATGTTCCACCGATTCAGCTTGTTCATTTGAGACCTCAGTCTTCTCAGTAAACCACCTCGCAAGAATCTTTGCACACGCAGCATGCAGAACCCAGAGGTGCTTTAAGACAGCTTCTGACGCCTCTCGTTGTTTTCATTTTTGAAGGTTTGCCGCGCCACCATGTGCGTTTGCGTGTCGCATCCTACGAATCTTGCCGGGCCTCTCGTTGTACACAAGCTACCCATGAATCCACTCTGTCACCGCCCCATCTCATGCAACAACTGCTAGCTTTCGTTCACCCGCTCCTCAAGTTTAGTCCATGTTTCCTTTTGACAGGGTTCCGATTTTGGGTACATATTTTTCACCCACTGCCATTTGGAGCAACGTTCATTCAGGACCGCGCTGCATGTGGCGGCCCAGAACAATGACGTGGACGCGATCTGCCGGCTACTGGAGTGGGGCGCAGATGCCGGGCTTCTCAGCTGGGCCTTGAAGGATACAAACATGAGGTGAAAACTGATCTTTACCAGCTGATGAAGAGGATCCTACATTAGTTTGTTTTTTGCTGATGAAGAGGATCCTCCCGTGAATCCGGTGTTTTTTTGATGTATCTTTTGAAGATCCCCGTTCACATCACCTCTTGGGCAATTTTTGGAAGATCCTGCCCAGGCACCTGGAGGACGTGGTGACTGCTTCTCTCATCTTCTCTCTTGAAGACCGCAACCGGTCTTCCTTTGGGTTTCCATCTCTAAAACCACCAGAGAAAGGTACCCTAATAAAGACACACCCATTTAAAGGTGTTGAATAATGATACGGAGGAGAAAATCAGTGGACATAATAAAGGGCGTACTTCCCTGACCTCCAATGCCTCAGATGTCTGCTAACCTCTCCCTTCCCCCCCCCCCCCCCCACCCGGCCCGCCCATTCAAAATGACCCTCCGTAGGAGCAAAGTTTAAGAGGAAGACAGACCCAAATACCTTGCTGGTGCTCAGTAAGTAATGAGGGAATGAACTGTCCTGACGCACCGAATTGATCGCCTCTTCAAGTAGCGAAACCAACAGTAAATCTGGTATCCCCCAATTGGTGGTTTGGGGATTTGAACCTCTATTTTCTTGTAGATTGTACATGGGGAAACCAACACATGAACCAATCTAGGTTTCCATCAAAATGGGTTCCCCCTCTGGACAGGCCCACCCATTTCCAGTGGATTCCGCCCTTTGTTCGCTTATTTTGTTCAAGGAAGGGTTCCCTGTAAATTTAACAAGCCAAAAAGGATGCCTCGTTTTTCCCCGTGGACGTTCGTCGGGCATCGGAGGTGTAATGAACACCCCCTATAAATAAACCCCTGTTTATTAATATGGGGGTGTCCCTGGTTTTAGTGGGGGTTGTTCACTTTTTCAGGGGAACATGCCCCTGTTAACAACCTGGTTGGTTGATGAATAGGGGGCGTTCATTGCCGGATTCCGGTCCTCCGGCCGAGGTCAACATTTGCGACCACCGCCAGCGCACGCCCATCCACCTCTCGGCGGCGGGCGGCCACACCCCGGCGGGGTGTTGCGGGGCGCGCCGAAGCGTCCCGGACGCTCGGACCTTTGCAAAGAACGGGCCACAATGGGACCTCCGAGAAGCGGGGGGGAAGCAAAAAAGCACACAAGAACGGCGTTTTTCTTCTTCTTTTTTTCTTTTTCCTCCCCCTTTTTTTTTTGGTTTGCGTGGGGAGCAAAGAGGTGGCGATCGTTTCAATAGAAACCACCAGTACGTCGCCACTTGGGATGAAATCCAGTGACTCCTGATGTGCTACTTTGGGAGGGGATCAAAAGTGGGCTTCAATGCCAGTGGCAATTTGATAGGGGCGATTCAGCGACTGCAAAGAGGGGTCCCCTCCAACCAAGGGGATCCGGATCTTGGCAACATCCCCCTGCCAGGCCACCATGCTGCTGTTGGAGGTGGGCGCAGACATGAATGCCAAGGACGGACCACATGTATGACATTTTTTTCTCACTGGCCTTAAAAAACGCCCACCTGGGCCATGTGTGAGTTCCCCCCGGTGATGTTTGAAGGGGGAGTTTTCCGGAAGTTCCGCTATGGGGCAACCCTACAGGTCGACGTTTTCATTCCGGGAACGTCCAGGAGCGTTCCCTGTTTGGAAAGGGGCTGTCAGGTTTGGTGGGAGGAAGGCGAGTCTCACTTGCCCAAAGCGAATCGACCTTTGGACCTTTTGGGAAACCCCATGTTTGGTCCATTTTTGGTAAAGGTCCCAAAAGGTGAACCTTTTATTTCTGGGTCCTTTGGGCAACTGAGCAGTATTTCAGGGCCCTGGAGCCACTTGCTCAAAACCGATTCGGGTAGTTGATCCGGTTAGTAAGGGACGATCCCAGCCATAAGTAGCTGCGGCCGCCTTCTTGGTTCTTTACATAGTTCTGGGTCGACCATTTTTGTACCGGGTTTTGATTGTGGCTCCCTTGGGTAGTTAGAATGGGGGGCACGCTCGCTCAGGCAATGATGCGAGAACCATGTCGGGTAGTGCACTGGCCCCCTGAAAAAAAAGAGGTGCATGTCCATTTGGGTGTGGCTCAAAATTAAACAGGAGGGGTTACACAGGTTTTGGTCCATGTTTCCGCTTACCAAGGTGCCATTTCGGTACCGCTTTTTTGAGCCACAGCCATTTCGGCCTCCTGTTCCTTCCGGCAGGGGACCCACGTTTTTTGTTGTCGTTGCCCATGTCTAGCCTCGCGAGGATGACCGCGAGTACACGGCGCGAGCCTCGGAGCGCTTCGGACACGTGAACGGAAAGGAGAGTTTGTCACGGGGACCGCTCTGGGTTCTTCTTCCCTGTTGGTTTTGAGTGCGGCACCCTTCTTCCAACAAAGAAAAGCAAGAAGGTTTTGCCGGCGTTGAGTCTTGCACTTTGAGCTTCAATCTCGGACCTTTGTCTGAAAACACGGTTTTTGGGGTTTGAGGGCATCTTGGTGTTGGAGTTTGTGCGGAGTACCTCGCCTCATTGGATACCAGGACAGAGTAGCAGGAAGCTTCTTGGAGGTTCGCTTCTCCTGTCTGCAATTTGATACACTCCCTCATATGGGGGTGTCTGTTTAGGGGACCCCCTTTTGGTTGGGTCTCAAAGTGGGACCAAGCAACACCGCTGTTTTGGGGGTCCCCCCAACAAAGACTCACCCCTTCTTGTCAAGATACGGTGGATGCCCCGTTTGCAACTTGGTGGTTCCCAGCCATCCGGTTCCTTGGCTTTTTCTAGCCTTTTTAGCGTTTAGTGGTTGGATCTCCATTTAACCCACTAAAAGTTAAACTTTTAGCAGATCTGAGGACAGCCCGGGTAAGTAAACCAACCACAAACCATGGTTGAATTTAAACCCGTCGGGTTTCCAACTGGCTTTTTTGCAAGATGGCGTAGATCTTAAAGCTTTAAGAGGAAACCCCTTGTGCTAGATCAACTTTTGTTCATCTCAAAAGCAAAACACGCTTTTTTTTTGGAGAGTCCCTAGAATAGGACACAACCTTGTGGCTTCGTCTTTTGCAGGTCCCCCTTTGGTGGGTTGGATTGCTGGTTTGAAAATTTGAGCCCCTGTCCTTGTAGAGGGTAGATGGGAAACCCCTCCCTCACCACATCACCGCGCTCCAAACCACCAATTTTCACCTTGGTGATTTGGTTTGGTTTGAATGTGAAGGGGGGTACTTTCACGAAATGTGACTTGACCCAGGCTTTAGAAGCGAGGTTCAAATCCGAATCCAACTCACCAGGCTTCAAACCAACTAAGGGGTACCTGACCCAAAAGAGGATGGCTCTTCTCAAAAGAGCTAAGCCATACGGGTGTGTCTTTGACAGACCCCCCCGAAAAATATAGCAACAACAGAGGCATTGTGTTGCTTTGTGGGATAAAGATAGGTTGAGCTACCACAAGGACTCCACGTCTTCAGACTTGCCTGCCTCAAGCCACCCGAGGCCATGGCACACGCAGAGGCGAACAACCACTTCAGCCTCATGGACCGACTTGTGCCCTGGACCCGCGTGTTCTTTTTTTTTTGCCTTGCTCCAGTATTTTTCTTTGTTTTGTTTTGTTTTGTTTTTGCTTGTTTTGATTGAATTGATTGATTGATTGGTTGATTTGATTTGATTTGATTTGATTTGAATTGATTGATTGATTTGATTGATTTGATTTGATTTGATTTAATTTGAATTGATTTGATTGATTGCATTTCTTTGATCGATTGATTTGATTGATTGATTGATTGCTTGCTTGCTTGCTTGCTTGGATGGATGGATGGATGGATTGATTGATTTATTTATTTAGTTATTGATTTAATTGATTTGCTTGATTTGATTGATTGATTGTTTGTTTGTTTGATTGATCAATTTTTGTTTTGTTTTACTGTTTGTCTTTTGATTGGTTGTTTCTGTTTTGCCTTGTTTTTGTTGGAAGGTGTTTTTTGTTTGATTGTTTGTTTGTTCGTTTGATTGTTGTGTGCTTGTTTCTTGGTTGGTTGGTTGGTTTGAGTCAAAACTAGGGCGCCTTTGGTTCATCTCACAGGGACACGAACGTGAAAGCAACTGACCGAGGTTGGCTCGGTGTTTGTCTCATCTCGTCTGCGCGGTGCGGACAAGCTGACTTGCTTTTTGCGGGGGCTAGGGACGGCATAGGAAGCTCCAGTCTGGGGGTGTCATGTTGCAATGATTCCCGGTAAGACGGGAATCGCGGAAACAAAGGGGGCTTCTGATGGCCAATACTTTGATCAGGGGAGGCAGAGGGACAGCAATGAACGTGCCATGGCACTGATGCTTTCTTTGCAGATTCTCAGCATTGCGACTGTGCCAAGCGCGGGCGTTGAAACAGGGGCCGCACGTGAAATGCTTGGGAATGAAGAAGCACAACTCAATCAAGCAGACCAACAAAACGCCTTTCAGAGGCAAGCATGAGTTTTTTTTGGGTGCCTTGACCCACAAGTTCATTTTTGTTGCATGACGTGACTGAAGTTGGTGGAAAATTCAACAATATTCATGGCCAAGTGAGGTGTATGAAGTATGTTTTATGCTACACACAACGAATGCGCGGCTCTTGACGAAAGCACACCTTCATACTATTGTGCCCGCACCCGTCTAGAATTTAATCAAGCCAAACAAAAAAGCAAGAACAAGCACGAACAAGCAAGCACAAGCAAGAACAAGCAAGAACAAGCAAGAACAAGCAAGAACAAGCAAGAACAAGCAAGAACAAGCAAGCACAAGCATCAAGAACAAGCAAGAACAAGCAAGAACAAGCAAGAACAAGCAAGAACAAGCAAGAACAAGCAAGAACAAGCAAGAACAAGCAAGAACAAGCAAGAACAAGCAAGAACAAGCAAGAACGAGCAAGAACAAGCAAGAACAAGCAAGAACAAGCAAGAACAAGCAAGAACAAGCAAGAACAAGCAAGAACAAGCAAGAATAAGCATCAAGAACAAGCAAGCACAAGCAAGAACAAGCAAGAACAAGCAAGAACAAGCAAGAACAAGCAAGAACAAGCAAGAACAAGCAAGAACAAGCAAGAACAAGCAAGAACAAGCAAGAACAAGCAAGAACGAGCAAGAACGAGTAAGAACAAGGAAGAACGAGCAAACAAGCAATCAAGAACAGCTGGTTGGCTATGCCAACTGATTTCTACTCACGGTCCAATCCAAAATCCAGGTTCCTTCTCGGTTTTGCACGTTTTTCCAAGCCATCGCCCGGATTTTCCCGGTGCTTTCGTCGAACCCCCCGCGCGCCCCATCGATCGAGCGATCGAGGTGCAGCTGGGCGCAAGGGGCCACGGGCTGCACCAGAGCCGCGGAGCCCAGAGAAATCTCCGGGAGGGAAGCCCGAAATCTCATTGGTGGCTTGGAGTTCCCATTCATATCTAGGGGTTGATTCTAGCCATTCTTGTCAACCATCGTTCTTTTCAAGAACCAGCAGTTTTCCCTTGGGTTTCTCATTGCTGGCTTGGATTCTTGAATTTACAGGGAACCCTTCCTCGTAAAAAAAAAAAAAAGACGAACACACGGGCGGAATGAGTCCACTGGAAATGGGCGGGTCTGTCCAGGGGAGCCCATTTGGATGGAGGTTCTGGATTGGTGAAGGTGTTGGTTTCCCATTAACTCGGGTTTTAAACCAAGACAAAAACCGGAAACTGGGGTTTAACTTCTAATCTACAAGAAAATAGAGGTTTCAAATCCAAGACACCAATTGGGGTGTTGGTGTCCTTACTTGGGGTGTTGGTTCTTTTGTGATTGCTTAGCCGAATCGGTGTGGTGGAAGGGTCAACCCCATCCTTCAACAACTTGGTGGCTTGGAGCCGCCCAGTGGTTTGGGGCCGGCGAAATGTTTTTTCTCCCCCATTTACCCTCTACCCGAAAATAGAGGTTCATTCCTTTTTTTTTTTAAAACAAAAAATAAACAACACAAAAAAAACCCATTTGTTGTTTTTCATTGCATTAAAAAAAAGAAGGGAAAACACCAATTGGGGCATACCACATGTACTGTTGGTGTTCCTACAAAATGGGGCGATCCATGCGATCGGGTACGTGAGGGAAGTGGTGATCGTAAGCCTGGTGAGTTTATATCCCACTGAACGGAGACTCATAACCATGGCAAAATCAACCCCAGTTTATTAGTAGGGGGGGTGGGGGGGGGGGGGGTCGGGGCCCCTCCAACAGTGTCTTTTTTGCTCACATTTGACCTAGGCAGAAGCACCCCCTATGAATAAACTGGGGTTGATTCCTATGGGGTGAACATTCAACTTTTCTCACCAAAGCGAATCTCCAAAAAGGTGATCACCTTGCATTTCCATGTCCGAGGCATGCAACTCTGTTCTTAGAGCATCAAAAGAAGAGAACAGGGTTTTAGGTGCACCGGGGACTGGTGGACATTTTCGTGCTCATGTTCCTTTCTTCTTTGAGGCGACCCATTTTGGGGTTGAAGCCGTTTCCAACTTCTAGCCATGGGCATGGCAAATTTGGGCGTCATTCCAACTCGCTCAGGGATGAGCATGCTTGGTGGTTCCTAGCTATGCCCCTAGCTTTTTAGCTTTTTAGTGTTTGGTGGGGATTTCCATTTAGCCCAAACGTTAGACTTTTGGCGGGGGATCAGCCCAGTATTACAGATAGCACGCACCAATTTCTTGCGTACTCATCATCTTTGTAGTGCCCCTCAAGACCAAGGTCCTTCATCACTTATCGATGGTTCAGCTTCAAGGATTGGCTGGAACATACGGCGGCTCTGCACATGGCAACCCTGGATGTGTTTCACCCTTGTGTGTGAATATGTGTTGTAAGACATTGTAAGCCCTTGTTTTTAGTATTCGGTTTTTGATTCGGTGTGTGTGTGTGAGTGTGTTGCCCGCGTGTGTGTGTGTGTGTGTGTGTGTGTGTTATCAACTGTGATATCAAAACAAATCCGGATCAGGTTGGGACCCCGAAATGGCATGGTGTTCTTTTTTTTTGGGGGGGAGGAGCGGTTCTGGTTCTTGCAGAGGGCTCCAATCGCAAGGTGTCCTCCATCCTTTGGAACCTCCAAAAGTGGGGGAAGTTTTGCAATGGAAACGGTCAGTAAATTGATCAACCTATCGGGAGAAGGTTTGTTTCCCCTGGAACTCACCAACGAAAGAAAGAAAAGAAAGGCATGCCCCCCCGAAAAAGGCTGCCCGCAGGTGGTCCGCAAGGTGATCAACCCTAAACCAGCAATCCGAAAACGAACCTGAACTCTAAATACTCTGAATGCTCCAAACCCACCAACCTGTACCTACCCTCGAGAGATTCTTATGTTTTTCTTTAAATGGGTGCGGGTCAAAACGTACCGATGGTGAACATCAAAATAGGTGGCAGATGGATGTTCATCCACCCCGAAATGGGATCGCCATAGGTTCCCCAGGGCCAAATGGGATCGCCCTCGAATCTTCGGTGCCCACGCAGAAAGCTTCGCCGCTTCGGCCCAGGCCATACCCTTGGGACGCCTGGGCCCCCGATATTCCCGGGATCCAAGCGGCGGGTCCCGCGTCCGACGGGATCGAAGCGGCGGACGGCTTTCCGGAAGCTTCCCCGGAGACGCGGAGCCAAGGGTTTTTCAAGGGCTTTTGGTAGGGAAGCTGAGGCTTCAGAAAGGTCGAGTCCATTTGAGACGGCCTTTTTTCAGGGTTGGCTTTGAAAAAAACGCGCACCGAAGCCAATTTTTGGGTCTACAGACATGGACCCAAAATTTAAGGGGGGGACGTCCACGCAGCCACGCCTTCGCCATGGGCATTTGGAGCGCGCCCGTCTTTTTATATGGGGTCTATATTCCTGGCCCTCAAATGACCATGGGTAACTTTTTCCATGTGGGACACATAAAATCTTTGTGGTTTCCCCAATGGTCATCCCATGTATCACGGAGCTTTTGATCAAACCCCACTTTTTGTACATATCTATGTATAGTGTATGTACCTACATATATACCTATATATATATATATACATACATAGGTACATAACATGAATACATAGGTACATATATATATATATATTTAAATGTATGTATATTTGTATATATATATATATATATACACGACCGGCTCGAGTTCGCCCCAGCTCGGCGAAATTCGTTCCCACCCCGATCTCGAGATCGAGGTCCAAGTCCAGCGCCTCGCTGGCGCAGAACCCCCGGCCCGCGGTGTCCGCAGGGATGCTGAAGAGCCCGGGCCCCGGAGACCCTCGGGGCGGAGGCAGAGGCGGAGGCAGAGGCGGAGGCGGAGGCGGAGGCGGAGGCGGAGGCGGTGAGGCGAGGTGAGGGGTGCCGATTTTTGTTTGGGAGTTTCTCGAGGTGAGGAGCTCCGGGACTCTTTGACTTTGAGACACTTCTTCGGGGTTGGCGCAGCCGTTTGAGTGAAAAGCAAAAGGTTTTTGACTCCTTTTTGGCCAAGATATTCAGCAAGTGAGACCAGGCCATGCCAGAGGTTCATGCGTGCATGCAGCTGTTGAAAGCTTGGCCGAGGTAGGTCTTGGATCGTGCTCTTGGTTTTCCCCTCGGTTCCACTTAGCTTTTGCTTTGGCACGTCCTTCAGGTCTTGGAGCGTTGAGTTGGCGCCATGCAGCCAAATGTATATGTGCCAAAATAGCAGAAACACCCAGAAGAGGTGGATTTCCTTCTGGCATTCCTTTGCGACCACTCCAAACGAACATCAATGGGCACCCTCAAAATTGGAGCAGAATGCTAATTCCCTGGTTTCCTTTGTTGGGTTGATGCTTCAAGGGGACATGTGAGGAATCCCACTCTTTTTGTTCTTGACAACGGCTTCTGCTTTTGGCTTTTCTTTGCTTTTTCCGTGGAGTTCCCTTAAGCATTTGCTTTGGAGTTTTGCTTCAGCCCAGAGTACAAGGGGCCCTTCAAGACAAGAGAAAGCACACGAGAGGACGCTGAGGCCCTCAAAGGTTCCTCCCGAGGAACCTGGAGTTTCATTCTGTAACGGATTTGTTTTTGCTTTGTTTTTTGCCTTTTTCCCACAAAAGGAAAGGAGCTTCAGCCCCAGTTCCTTTGGTTCCCAGCCGAACTCAGTTCCTCAGCAGCCATATAGAGGTTCCAGTGCCCGCTCACCAGGCGAAACTGCTGTGGCTTTGGGTGTCTCTTTGGAGTTAGGTTTCTTGTTTGGTTTTTATTTTCATTTTTACTTTTTTATGAAGCAAAATGTAGCGCCACCCAAAATAGTTCCCCTGTTTGAGAAAGAAGCTAATTTCTCTGCTTCAAGCGAAGCAAAGGGAGCGCCATCCTCAAAAAAACTAGACCACGGTTGGCCCGAAAGCAGAACATCGCAAGCGAGGTCGGCCCAATGCTGCAGGATGCGTTCTTTTTCCCTACACGAAGCATTCGTGAAGCAAGCGCGAGACAGCACCAGGCAAGGTGCTCTGCGCAAACTGGTCGGTGCAAGTTGGTCTGCGCAAGTTGCTCTACGCAAGTTGCACTGTGCAAGTTGCTCTGCGCAAGTTGCTCCGCGCAAGTTGCTCCGGCAAGTTGGTCCCTGCAAGTGGCTCCCTGCAAGTTGCTCTGTGCAAATTGCGCTCCCTGCAAGTTGCTCTGTGCAAGCTGCTCTGTGCAAGTTGCTCTGTGCAAGTTGCTCTGCGTAAGTTGCTCTGCGCAAGTTGCTCTAGGCAAGGCGCTCTGCGCAAACTGGTCGGTGCAAGTTGGTCTGCGCAAGTTGCTCTGTGCAACTTGCTCTGCGCAAGTTGCTCTGCGCAAGTTGCTTTAAAATGCAAGTTGCATCTTGCGACGCCCGCCCGCGGACCAGGGAGGAATCGAACCCGCGACCCGCCGGTTCCGGGAGCAGGCGCGCGAACCACGAGACAACTCCCGAGGACCAGTTCGAACAACAAAAGTCGCAAAAAACCTCGAGTTTTTGCACCTCGACCACGCCGATTCCCGCAGAGGGTTGCGCGAGCACCGCAGAAATCGCAAAAAACCTCGAGTTTTTGCACCTCGACCACGCCGATCCCCGCAGAGGGCGCGCGAGCAGAAATCGCAAAAAACCTCGAGTTTTTGCACCTCGACCACGCCGATCCCCGCAGAGGGTCGCGCGAGCACCGCAGAAATCGCAAAAAACCTCGAGTTTTTGCACCTCGACCACGCCGATCCCCGCAGAGGGTTGCGCGAGCACCGCAGAAATCGCAAAAAACCTCGAGTTTTTGCACCTCGACCACGCCGATCCCCGCAGAGGGTTGCGCGAGCAGGCAGAAATCGCAAAAAACCTCGAGTTTTTGCACCTCGACCACGCCGATCCCCGCAGAGGGTGCGCGAGCAGGCAGAAATCGCAAAAAACCTCGGTTTTTGCACCTCGACCACGCCGATCCCCGCAGAGGGTTGCGCGAGCAGGGCAGAAATCGCAAAAAATCCATGGGTTTTTGCACCTCGACCACGCCGATCCCCGCAGAGGGTCGATTTTCGTGTAGTGTCGTCGGCACTACCCCGCCGCCCTAAGAAGAGATTTTAACTCCTCGCAAGTCAATTGCACTTGACTCCTTGCACTTGCAACTTGCACTTGACTCCTTGCTTTTTCAAGGAGTCATTGCAAGGAGTGCAAGGAGCATTGCAAGTTGCATCAAGTGTCGCAAGCACGGAGAGGCAAGGAGCCAAGTGCAAGGAGCCAAGTACAAGGAGCAAGTTGAGTGTATGGAGTCAAGTGCAAGTTGCAAGTGCAAGGAGTCAAGTGCAAGCAAGTGCAAGGAGTCAAGTGCAAGTTGCAATCAATGTGAATGTTGAAATTGACTCAATGAATGACTCCTTGGAACTTAATCTTGTCCTGCAATGACTGCCTTATGACTGATGCAATGATCCTTTGCAATGACTCCTTTGCATCCTTGCAATGACTTTTTGACTCTTGAATGAATCCATGATGACTCCTTGCAATGACTCCTTGCAATGACTCCTTGCAATGACTCCTTGCAATGACTCCTTGCAATGACTCCTTGCAATGACTCCTTTCAATGACTCCTTGCAATGACTTTCATGATGATGATTCCTTGCAATGACACCTTGTAATGACTCTCATGAGAACAGCTCAAGTGAACCCAGCGGAAGAACCCTTCGCCATGCTTTCGGGAAAAAAATAATAATAATAATAATAATGACAAAAACAATAGAACATGAAAAGCCATTTCAACCTGCTCGAGCCGCTTCCAAGATGTAGGTTCCGAGTCATTCCCAAGCCTAGCGGCTTTCCGGCAAGTCCGCTTTCTTGTAGCGCGTGGAGGGGAACTCTGGCGGGAACTCGGCTTTCGGGCGTCCGGGCTTCCTCGCTTTGTCTTTTTCCTCCGTCCGGCTCTGTTCGCATCTTCCGGGCTTCCTCGCTGTTTCTCTTCCTCCCCTCTCTCCCCTCCGCCGGCTTCTTCGGTTTTGTTTCTGGGGCTCTCTGGGAACTTGGAGCATCGCTCAGGCACCTCCTTGGGCAGGATCGGCAAGGCCGGGTCGTTCGTTGGGGCTCGGCGAGCTTGTGGTCCGGGGTGGTTTCGCATTTGCCCAGAAGAAGTGCCAGTGGTGATTTGGTGGCAAATGGGGCGGCTTCCCATTGACAGTTTCCACCCCGAGTTTGGTTTGTCCTTGCTATCACCGAAAAGGCGATTCGAACCAAAGACAGGGCTTTGGTTTGGAGATGCCGCTCTCTTGGGGTGCCCATTGGCCAAGCCATTGAAAAAAGGAGGTGTCGTCGGTTTGGCGCATGGGACAAAACCACATCAGCCTTTGGGGAAGTTCCAAAACTGGTAAGTTTTACTTCCATTTGCTTAAGACTATATTTTATTTTATTTTCCCTTTTTGGTTTTAAAGGAAATCTATCACTTCTGGAAATATTTTGCCGGGACCTTCAGCAAAGGGAAGTTTGAGGCGGCGGCGAACTTACCGAATGAGATCAAGCTCGAGGATCCCTTCCGGATGCCTTGTTGGTGATTTGTTTCTTAAAGGGGCATTGTACTTAGTAAGTGGTTCAGGCTAGCCTGGTTAGAATCCACCAAAGCCATGGTTACAAGTCTCCGTTCAGTGGGCTATCCTTCACAGGCTTACAATCACTGACCTGACGTAGCCGATCGCATCCCATCTGAGACCCACTTGGCGCCTCCACTTGGCGCCTCCATTCTGCTCCATGCCGAGGTGGTTGTGAAGGGCATGCCCGGCCCTATCCTCCCACAACTTGTGAAGTGAGATCCCGGAGTCCACTGCTGGCCACCTGGAGACATTCTGATCTATTGCATGTGTATGTAGCATATATATATATATATACATATACACTGCATTTTCTTATATATATATACATACACATACATCTACCAGTGTTATACACTTTTTTGGGGCACGCGGAGGTGCATACACTTTTTCTTCTTTGTTCATGTGGAAAAATAAGCACAGACACGTTTACATAGCTCCTTTGGCATATTTGTCACAGTGGGATCACGATTCAGTTTTCCCCTTTCAGAAAGCACTTCGGGTGGCCGCTCGGTGCCAACACGGCACCGGCCTGAAAAACCCCGGCTTGGCTTCGTGTATTGTAACTCGGCTGAATCCAGCTGCCCTGTCAATGCCGTGGTCTCACCCGTTGTAGCAACTTCAAGACTTCCCAGGGAGTCTGTGGTTGTAGGTCCTGGACCTTCGGCACTTTGCGGTAAGATGGACAGATGGAAGAGTTGGCAAGATGTGGTGGTGTGCTTTTTTCAGTGGATCCCCAAAAAGGGTTGCTTCCTTTAGGTTTTCCTTTGACAGCAACAAAAGGAAGGGGATAGACGAGCCACCCATGTGCCATGTGGCGGTCCCCCTTTTGGAATCGTTGCTCTTCCCCCCCCCCCCCCTCGAAATGAATTGACGAGCAAAGCGAAGCAACCTTTTCCAGGGCGGGGCAACACTTCCCCATTTGGAGACGAACTCATACTGTGGGTGGACAAAATCCTTTTCGCACCACCGGACAAACCCTGGGGTGATGCTTCCCCTGTAACTACCAACAAGCAATGGTTTCCATTGGTTTCAAAGTGGTGCGAAATGGATTTCGTCCACCCACAGTAGTTGCGTGACCACTGCCCTGGTGATGTCAGCGCCGAGCCTCTTGGTTTATCCTGTTAAACCGGAATGCGTTGTTAGATTTTGAAGCTGAGTTGCACCGTCCGTCCATTCAGACTAGATCCTGGTGTTCTCTTTTTTGGGAGCAATGCTTTTGTTTGGTTTGGCAGCACGGGAACCGAAGAAGACAAACATCTTGGAGCTTCGCCTGTTTTAGAGAGGAATCCCAACTGGCGCGAGAAGTGCAGAAGGCCCCTCCGAATTCATTCTGCATGTGTGGGGCGAAATCTTATCCCCCATCAGTAGCTCGATCCTGGGCATTGCATCTTCATCATCTTCGTTTGTCGCCAGAGCTCTTGATCTCTACTAGGTCCCCCAGTAGTGCCCTTTCTCATCCTTTGTTGGTTGGGAGGGAACCCCTTCTACTAAAATCGACTACAGAAAAAAGTTGGTACCAACTTGTTCTAAGCTCTCTACTGGAGGACCTAGTCTATTGCCTCTTGGTTTGTTTGCTCTGCAGTGCCCTGCCCCACCTCCTACCCTTCCGGGGGTCCTGGGGTCCTCCGGCGCCTTTGGCGCTGAGAACTCACAGGAGAGACTCGAATTCGCGTGAGCTGCAAGTCCTCCCTTGCCGGGTGTCGGCAAATCCCCGTCCAGGCACCGGAGGCGCAGCGTGCATGACTGGTCCGACATCGAGTCGGGTGGATTCGCTTGATCCCGGACTCATAAACCCTTGAGTAATAGGGCCCACCATGCGAGAGGGGATCTGGATCCCACTTTTGGGGGAGCTATTTGCACTCCCTATTCATCAACGAGGTTTATGAATCCGGGGTCGACTTCAGACTTGTCGCTTTGCCTGGACTTGGGATGCCGTCCCATCCGAATTCCGATCGCGATCAGCAGAGTCTCCGATTCGATGTCGCGATCCGCAGACCTCTTGTACATGGCCCCTTCCGGGCCTTTACTTCGCCGCTGCGAATGTGGGCGAATGCCGGCCACCCGAGCCCCAAAAAGCAGGGTGCAGGTTTGCCGACGCGTCCTTTGGGATAAATTTGGGTTGTGCCGTTTTAAGGCTCCCTTCAAAAAACCAACCAAATCGGGGGGGTTCCCTGCAAAAAGACCCCCATTTAGCTGGTCAAACCATGTTTCGCTTTTACCAGCTGTTTTCAAGGATCCCTCTCCTTCGCAAAGGTTCTTTTTTGGATTTTTTCCTTTTAGGAGCCCTGGTTTGCCTACTGGCAAAGCTCTTCCTGCGTCTTACTTGGACTCATTTGGCTATGGCTCAAAAAACCGGCACCAAAATGGAACCCTGGTAAGTGGAAGCAGAACATGGACCAAAACCTGCGTAACCCCTCCTGCTTAGTTTTGAGCCACACCCATTTCATTGACGTGCTTCGCTCGCCTTTGGGCCTCGAACGCCGAACAGTTTGAGGTGGCAGGCAATCTAATCGCGAACCGGCCCGGAATGCTTGGTGGTTTGCAAGTACATCGCCCGGTTCCTTTGGCTGTTAGCTTTTTTGGGTTTAGTGGTTGGGTTTCCGAAACTGACCCACTAAAAGTTAAACTTCTGGCAGCCGAAAAGATGTCCCTGTTGTTGACAGAAGGTTGGTCAACACCAAATGGTTTCTTTGGGCGCCCCGATGTCATTTGGCGTGTCAAAACAGGAAGCCCCCCGAAGAGATCGATCGCTGGGTTTTCATTTGTTCCTTTGGGTTGCCTGTCAGCAGAGCTGCTCCCAGGACTTGACTTGCTTTGATGCATGTGGGATCATCTCCGGAAGGGAATCGAATCCACTGACCGAACGCCCGACTCAAAATTCAAGAGTGTGTATGTGTGTCAAAATGGGCATCCGGACCCCGAACCAAAAGTGGTTGTCCGAAATGTGCTTTTGGTTTCCCTCCACACCAACCTGAAGAGGGTGCTGCCACAAAGGACACGCACGCACACACGAACACAAATGCGGGACCCAGAAACCCACCCTCAAAGTAGGTCTTCGCCCCCCTCCTTCCCGCCCGTTTTCCCCCCCTCCTTCCCCCCTTCCCCCCCCCTTTTCCCCCCTCCTTCCCCCCCCCTTTCCCTCCCCATTTGAATTGTTTCTTTCGCTTTTTTTTTTTCCTCACCTCTCCCTCCCGCGCCCCCCCCCCCCCCGCGCGCGCAGCGACGAAGCGCCAGGAGGTGGCCAGGGCGCTGGCGGGCGCGGAGGCCTACCCGCCGCAGGTGCTGGCCATGCTGAGCCCGGGGCCCCGCCCGGAAGCGAGCGACTAGGTCTAGTGACTAGGTTCAGTAGTGCGCTTTCTCACCTTTTTTTGGTTGGGAGGGAACCGAACCCTACGAAAATAGACTACCGAAAAAAAGTTGGTGCCAACTTGTTCTAACCTCTCTACTGGAGGACTTAGGCGAGTTGGTCGCGGCGAGTTGCGTTGGTGCCTTGGGCCACGCGGGTTTTTCGGGTTTGGGGAAAAGGAAAACGGAAAGAGAGATTCTGTTCAGGGGTTTGGGTGCGGGTGAGTTTCTTTTCTTGATACGGGGGGGGGGAGGGGGGGTTGAAGCAGTTCGAAGCATAGAGCCAACAGCTGATGGGTTCGGCGATGGCGTGCGCTTGAAGTGAGTTTGTCTTACAAAAATCGGGCTCGTTTCTGTTTGTTTCCCGCAGACGGTAACAAGTCAAGCAAGATACGCTAAGTCTTTGAGCGCCGAGTGGCGAATTAATTCTGCCTTGGGATTTCATGGCACATGTGGAAAAAACAAAAAGCGCAGCCGACCATGACCCAGAGTTTGGAATGACAGCTGAGCCATAGGGAAAGTCCAGGCAGCTTTGCTCCTGGCGTGGATATGTCTTGTGCGTCAGGGAGTCCAGTCGCCCCTTCACTCTTTGTCCTTCATGTGCGAGAGGCACATAAAACAACTCAATGACAAGTCACCTCCAAAAGTCAAAGCGCCTCCAACTGTCAGCGGTCTTCCTTTCGAACCATGATGCATGAAGACGAGGGCTTGTTGCAGTATGGGTGGCTCTGTTTGCTTGGGTGGCTTGACCCAGCTAAGGCTTCCTTGGGAAACTTGAACTGTGCCTTAAACCCGAAACCTCAAGCCCCCAACCCCCAAACCCGTAAACTAACCCCTTGCGCCCCAAACCCAAAGCCCCCCAAAACCCCACACCCTCGCTCCGACCACGGCGCGCTTTTTTTTTTCTTTCTCCGCGGCCTCAGGCGAGAACCTGGCCGCCTGCCCCTCGCCTTAAAACGCCGGAGGTTACGACCCAAGGGAAGAGGCAGGAGGTGCTTTCTCGAGGGGTGAAAGGATACATATCTTCGCGGTTCTTGGATCATTTTTTTTTGGTTCTGTTCATTTTTAGCTGGGGGTCTGCAAAAAACAGTCGGTTTCTTGCTACCATACCAAGAGTAGAGATGATATGAACCAGAAAAGAAGAAAAACCTTTACCCGGGTCTTCACCCCAGGTGCTTCGGTGTATGGAAGGAGGCAGGTTCTTCCGGGGCCTGGATGCGACACCAGAAAAAAATCCAGCCGGTGCTTGGTTCCGACAACGTCCGCCCACTCACGGGGCCTTCCTCTCCCTGATGTGTGGGGCTTGTTTTGGGAACCCCACATGGGTGTGGCTCAAAATTAAAAAGGAGGGGTTACGCAGGTTTTGGTCCATGCTTCCACTCACCAGGGTTCCATTTTGGTGCCGGTTTTTTGAGCCACAGCCACATCTTGGCTCCCAAGCAAGAACCTGATTCCCGAGAATCTGATCTGGAGATCACGGTCGAGCCAATTGCTCGATCAAAACTCGAGTAAATGAAGGTTGGTACAGGATACTCTCAACCACAAATCGCTGCGGATATCCGCCCTCTTTGTTCTTGAAGCATGCTTCTGGGCTTGGACCATTTTTTAAGACCGCTCGGTTTTGATTCTGACGTCACCTGGCCTTTTTAGGGGTCTCGCCGCGCTCCGAGGTTTGTCTGAGCCGAAAGAGGACAGGCACGCCTTCCAGGCCGGGCTGTGCGGGGTTTGTGGGGTTTATCTGCCTGGTGGAAAGGCGACGGCTGGGGGCCTTCTCTACTCCAGAGGAACAAAGATTGAGCGTTACTGTGGATGGACGGAATCCTGCACCACTTGGAAGCAATGGGAAACAATTAGTTGTTGGTACTTGCAGGGAATCATCATCCCAAGCTTTGTTGGGTGGTGCAGGATTTCATCCAACAACAGGCTGTCATTATTTGACAGGCCGCCCCTTTTTGGGTCTACGGCAGCCCCCAAGAAGAGTGGAATGCCGGAGTACCCAACAATTCGCTCAGTCAACTAAGGTGGTCACCCGTTTCGTTTTTTGTTTTTTTTGTTTTTACCGAAACCAGCGTTTGACGCAGGCGCGTGTGGCTGAGATGGCCGGTGAAGTGCTCGCCTCTATCAAGGCACGCTGGGAAGGGTGCGTCTCCATAACCCCCGTAAAGGAAGAGCTCGGTGATATCCCCAACAGCATGCGCCCGTCCGCCGTTAGCTTTGGGGTAGAAAACAAAAAACAACATGGGGATATTAGAACCCATCCCAACTTTCCTGTGGAGACTGTAGGTATTTCACTTTTTCTTGCAACCTGAACCGCCCTTGTCGTCGCATTTTCCGCTTCCGGAATCGCGAGGCCGGCATCGAGGGGAAGATCTCCGCGGCCAAGGACAGGGTCGCTGCCGTTTCGCCCGCCCAAAGAAGGGCACCGAGGGTAAAACCGGATCTTTGCACCGAGTCTTTGGAAGGCTCGGGGCAATCTGGAAGGTGATTCCTTTGTTTCCTGAGCTTGAAAACCGAGGCGGGCGCAAAAAAGCAAGCAATCAGCATATGGGTCACTTTGCTCGGTGGTTCATAGCCTCCGCCTTCGGTTTTTCGGTCTTTCGTTTTAGTGGTTGGTTCCCATTTCGCCCACTTTGTCTTTTTCAACTTTCAGCAGAAGAAAAAACATCGCACCGCCCAGTTTAGACCTCGGATTGTTTTTGTCGGAACCCGCGCGATTGGCCGACGGGTTTCACCCCGAAAATTTTCGGCGCCAGGAGAAGCTGGAGAAGGCGGACGCTGAGAAGGCCACCCGCGAGGCGAGTTGGCGAGTTGGGGAGGCTTTGGCGTGGCAGCCGCCGATTTTCTTTGTTGCATTGTGCCAAGGGATGTTAGCACTGAACCACTTTTTGCCAACGAGCTCATGGGTTTTCCGTTTTTTTTTTCCACTAAGAATTGAACTTTTAGCAGGGGAGCAGAAACCGACTGAGTTTTATAGCGATCACCGATCCGGGGGTAACACGAGCTCATCATGGGTAAAGATCCCTTGGGGATCCAATTCTTACGTCAGGTTTTGGACATATTGTAACATTCACAGAATTCAGGGTACCCAAGAGAGGTCCTAAGATTCTTAGACTCCAAGCTTGGAACAACCGGAACATACCGGAACTGTATATGTGAGCCTTGGACTCTTTTGGTGGGTTTGGATCTAATGCGCGCGAGGATGGCGCGTTTCCTTTTGACGCTTTCGAGGTGCACTCTGCTTAAGGGATCCAGTCAGGGGATTGGCTCTGCTCTGTCCGGGCCACGTGCTGGCAGTGGGGTGGTGCGCAATCGTCCCCCGGCAGTGAAGCCTTCTGCCATGCCAGCGTCAGCCGGATGGCTTCCTCATTCTGGTTGGAAAAATCCAAGCGAGCAGAGATGGGGCTACTGGCTGGGGCTACTGGCAGTGTTGCCAGCCCAGCACGACCCTTTGATTCCTTTCGGTTGCGACCCTTGGGGCTTTCGTCGTGTTTCCGATTCTCGGCGACTCGAGTCGCAGAAGATCGGACATTCTGTGCCTTGCGAAAAGTGTCCTAACGTCCCTTCACTCAGAGCTTCTATCGGAACACTTCTCTTTGGAATATCATTTCAATCGCACTTCTCAGTTGATAATTCCTTTCTCAAAGGGTTGGGTTTCCGGAAATTCTACAGGAAGACATCTGATCTAGGGTGTTCTGGGGCCATTTTCTGTACCCAACTCGTTGACTTTTGGTTCCTTTCCTACCTTCCCCTGCTTCCATTTGCATTTGTTTTTTTCCTTTGTTGGTTTTAACGTTGGAATCTATCACTACCAGACATATTTTCTCATGTTTTCGGGGGGGGGGGGGGGGAAGGGGTTGGTTTGCTGAAGCTTCCGAGACCCGTCAGGCGGCCGTGGAGGAGAGCCTTTTGGGCTTTTAGTCAAGGGCTGGGTGGCAGATACCATGCAGCCTGGGTGCCAGAGATACCCAGATGGCCAAGTTGCAGCTTTTTTCTTGGCACTTGGATGAAGCTTTTCGCGGGTTTTCAGCCTTTTGGTCTCTTGCCCTCTTCCATTTTTTTTTGTTTTTATTAAACAAATAAAAAATAAAAAAGCAACAAATTTTGTAGGGGGCCGCCAAAAAGGAGCAAGTTCTTGGCACGCCCATAAAACGCAGCTCCTCGATGGACAAAGCCACCGCTTTCTGATCCAGTCCAGGGGCCGTTCGTCGCCTTTCTCGGCGAGTTTAAAAGGCGAGCTTCCCTTTTTGGCCGGGGTGATGTTTTTTAGAGGGGAAACACAGGGGGGAGTCTTGTGCTGCGCGCTTCTTTCCATGATTTCTGGGTGTTTTATAGGGGGAAGACATAGGGGAGTTTTTTTGGTGCTGCGTGCCTTCCCCCCCATGGATTTCTGGGTGCGAAGCGCGAAGTACGCCGCCCGGGTTCCTTGGGTTGTTTTTTTTTGGTGTTTTGTTGGTTTGGTGGAGCTGGTTTTATGTTGTAGCTTTGTAGGTTTTAGGTTTTAGGTTTTGTAGGCTTGGTGGAGCTGGTTTGTTGGTTTGTAGGTTTTATGCTGTTGGTTTGTTGTTTGGTATTTTGTTGGTTTGGTGGTTGGGTTTCCGAGTTTTACCCACTAAGGCAGCCCAGATGCGCGATCTCCCCTCCGGGTTTCCCAACCAAAGAGGGGCTGGAGAATCTGAGTCAACATGTTCCAGACCTCTGCGCCCAAAAACAGAAAGAGCTGATTTGGGGATTCCTCTGAAAGGGATGCGGTGGATTCCATGTTGGACAGATATTGATCCTGGCTTCTTTGTTTCAATCAGCTTGGCGCTTGGGTTGCTGAAGTCCCTAGAGGGAACCTTGGGGGATGCTTCTGTATGGGTTTGTGTCAAGACGCGGATAGGTGATTGACATGAGTTCTCCAGGGAACGCTTGAGAAGCTTATCAACGCTGCGGGTGAAGAGACATGCCACCCCAATGTTGCAACGACATGTGTCACCTGCCGTAGCCAAGGAAACCGGAAGAGGCATAATTTTCTTTTGTTGTCGCAGGCCCTTGCGCTGGAAGGAACTTTTCTACCCCCGAAAAGGGGGCCGATCCCAACTTCCCATTTCAACCAACCCTCTGCGAGGGTTGCGTCATGGTGGAGTTTCGGATTTCCATTTTGGTATCACAAGGGTTCTTGGCCCGTGGGTGAACGGTTTCCCTTTAAACCCATCCCCAAAAAAGGCGGTCCAGAGTCTCGCGGAGTTCTGTTTTCATGTCACTTTCTGTTTTCTTCATTTGTTCCGTTCAAGCAAAAAGCAACGGCACACAAACGCACGTTCTATTTGGTGCCACATGCCGTTTAAGCAAAAAGAGCAACGGCACACAACGCACGTTCTATTTGGTGCCACATGTTTTTTTGTTCCCCCCCCCCCCCCGCGCCTTGGAAGGCCACCCCAAAACGCTCGAAGCGCCTGACGCGCCTCCTGCGCGTTCCGCGACCGTTCCGCGGTGGGTTTTTTGCTCGCCTCGAGGCGCGGGGCGGGGGGGATGGCAGGAGACCAAGGCCAAGGCTGTTCAGGGCTCCGAGGCCCTGGATTCGGCCAAGAAGGCGCCGTCGGAGTCGTCGGATTCGTCTGTGGTCGTTTGCAGTGGGGGAGGCATGCACACCACCCGGTTCTTCTTTTTTTCTGTTTTTCCCCCCTTTTTTTCCATCCGCCTTATCATTTTTGGGCGTGTGGTTTTGTGCCAACGACGGTGGATTCGCGGTTTGGGCGTCTCGCCTCGGTCCTCACTCCTCACCCCCTTGGTGCGATAGGGAATAACAACTAGTCCGGGTGTCGGGAATGAACAGTTTTGGGGATTCCCTTAGAGGAAACCATGGGGGATGGTTTTTGTTCGGGTTATTCCCTTTCTCGTTCTCTGCTGAGAGCCAGCAAGCCAAATGGGTGTGTTGTTTTTTCATCGGAGTCCTTTTTCTCAGTTCAAAGCGAATCGGCCGGATCAATCGGTGCCTCTTTTTTCAAGGGTCGACTTGAGAGTGTTGCAACGAGAGCACCGGCTGTTTTCGAGGCCAAAGGTAAACGCCGAAAAACTATTTGCCAGTGACCGTTTCTATTTGGCTGTAAATTGAAGTGCCCAAACAAGGACGCCCTTTCTTGCTATTGGATCTTTCAAATAGTCCTCCTTCAGAAAGTTCATGAGTGCTGTGGGGCGCACTTGCCAAAATTGTCGCTCCAACATGGGAATTACGCATATGCCCGTGTATGTGTACATTTTTTTTTGAATATGTATCATATCTATTTCTCTCTCTCTCTCTCAGTCTATATGTATATATATATATATATATACATATTTGCATAGACATGTTATTTTGATTGCGGCAGTGTTTTAACGGTGTTTTCTGTCAGTTCCTCAGAGGTTTGGACGCTTGCCCCTGCCACCGCTCTGTCGCTTCGTTGCCGCCAATGGGTTTCAGGAGGTCCAGGCGGCTGTCGCAGAGATGAAGGCGGCGAACGAGGCGCGGATGATTTGGGACAGCAAACTGTGTCAAAATCAAACCACCGGACATGGGCGCGGCTCAAAATTTAAGAGCTATCGTTACGCAGCTAGTCTTTGGTTCCATTTGCCAAGATGCAATTTGGGTACATGTTTTTGAGCCGCAGCCAAATCGGACCGCAGGTTTTAGTCCTCTCCATTTGCCATGGTACCTAGTTTTGACCCAAACCCAAAAGACATCCTCAAGTCACAAATAAGCATGACACTAATCAAGTGGATACTGTGGATGGATAAAATCCGTTCGCACCACGAAATGAAAAGAGAGAAACCCATTGTTTGTTGGTATTTACAGGGGAATCATCATTCGGTGCGAAATGGATTTCGTCCATCCACACCAGAAATGTTTCGATCCCCCTCTGCAAAAATACTCATGGGGGCTGGGGGGGGGGGGAGGGGGAGGGAGCCCAAATAAGCCTTATGAAGCCCTTAATAAGGCCTTATTTGCAAAGGCTTCTTTGGGCTCCCTCCCCCTCCCTTCCCCCCCCAACCTTTGTGGGGGCGTAGGCCACTTGTCAGGAGTCCAGTTCCGGGCTTATGAAGCCCTCCCCCTCCCTTCCCCCCCCAGCCATGAAATACCAAGGCACCGTGGAGGTTTCCCGGGTTTCCTTTGGTGGTCCGATCCCCGCTGGCATGGGATCGATGGATCGATCGGGTTCGGAGCGGATGGATCGATGGCCGGCGGATCGGCCGTGAAGGCGCTGAAGAAGGCGGAGCAGGAGCAGAAGGCGCGAAGGTTTATTTTTTCATGGGACCCACGTCCTGAAAGGAATCTATATATATATACACACACATATATATATATATATATATATGTATGTATCATTTTTGTTTATGGGGAATCGATCTCTCTCATTTGTTTTTCTAGGGCGCGAAGAAGCAAATGAAACTCATGGAGACGATCCTATTGCCTCATAAAGGCCCGTGACAAGAAGTTCGTGCCCCACCTTTGAAATGGACGAGGCCTCGATTTTCCCATCGATTCTGGTTTGCTGAGTTGGGATCAGATCAGGCAGCTGATCATGGCCTCAAGGTCCCAGCCGCTTGCTTGGCTTAGAGGTTTAGCCCCTGCTCCTTGATACTGTGCTTGAAATCGAGATCCGCTTCTAAAGCACCACGAGCTGAAACCAGAGCAAACCAGAAGGTTTGCAAACCGGTATTTATAGGGGAAGCATCACCCCAGGGTGTTTTAGGTGGTGCGAAATGGATCTCGTCCATGCACAGAATGTATAATATGTATATGCACGTGCAGTCGGATGTGTGTATGTACATACAGCACATATTTGCTTGAATGTGCGTTGCGAGTTGGTGCCCCAGGAATACATGTGTACACATATGAACTCCATTTTCCGGGGTTGGTCAGGGTTGGTATATGAAATAATGAGCGTTTGAAATGCATGTCGGGGGGGGGGGGGGGGAACTGCACCATACAAAAGCACATGTCCCACGTTGCCATATGCGGTCATATGAGGGGCGCAAGAGTTACTTGCATGTTGCTAGTCTTCCATTTTTCCCAATAATTTTCTTACAACACGATTCTTGACACCTCATGCGGGGACGGATCTTGGACGAGCCCATCTCGGGATTCTAACCCGTTGAGGACGTGAGGGCATTGGTTTTTCGCACTCTACAAGATGTAAGCAGAGGATCAGCAAGCAGGTTGGGGATGGACAACACATGGCCCCCCCCAGTATTCTGGGGACAACTTGTGGCGACCTCACCAAGGGGGTGTCGCGACTTCCATGAGGCTCGCGGCCGTTTTTTTTTTGGAACCCCTTTTGTCGGGTTGGCGAACCACGTCTGGGTTGGGTGTTTCTTCCCTCTGGCCGTGGGCCCGCAGCACCCAAACCTTTCAGGCGTTCGAAGAAGTGCTGCGGCTGATTCTCCAATCGACAAAATCCTCACCTGCAAAGGGTGAAGCCACATCTCTCAGCTGTGGTTTCCACTTTCCAAGGGGGGGGGGAATGGGGAGAACCGCTCCTGGAGGAACCAAGAGGAACCCAAGCATGTCTTAAACCAGAGGAGCACCCATTTCGCCGTGTTTTCCGACGAAAATCGCCCCGCCAACCGCCCCGGCCTTGCTTCCATGGCTCGAGGCCGGCGATGCCGAGCTGGCGGGGAACGAATCCAAGAAGGCCAAGCTGGAGCCCGGAGCCTCGGGAGCTTCCGGCGACCAGGTGGGTGACGAGAGGTGCTCTTGATGGGTTACCCAAAAACCGGGCTCCTTAAAAGATACATTTTGCAACCGTTTGAAACATGTTGCTTCTTCAACAAAATAAGGGAAACCACCATTTACAAGGCAATCTTAAAAGATCGATACATTTTCTGTAACATTTGAAACATGTGGCTGGCTGTTTTTTCAACACCAAAATAAAGTTGGACACCACCACCAGAAAACAAGTTGCAATGTTCAGGTGTATAATGTAAGGATCCCTGCTAAAACCCAGACGGATTCTCCCGAACGGACCCCGAGATGGAAGACGTGGTTTTTCCAGTTTGCAGGCAGAGGCCAATTGGTGGAGCTTCCGGCTGTCAGTCCGAGGGAGTGCAGTGGTTACTTTGATTCAGGGCTGTGGTTGAAATGGAATCCATGAATCCGTGATACAGCAGAAAGGGCTTTCCAAAGACAAGTTTGCCAGTAAGAGGGGGAGATTCCCACAAGTATCGCAGAAGCGGTTGGATAACCCCCGAGAGATCCCACAACCCTGCTTTGATGAGAAGTAGATGGGCAAGCCACTGGCTTAGATGGGTTTTGTTGAATCTACCATCCCACCAGCAAACATGGACGTGCACAGACCCCCTGTAGAAAGACTACGTTCCTCTTGGAAAGGGGCCTTTTTGCACTTCCACGTTAGTTGGTGGGAGGGTAGCAGGGAAACCCATCTAGTTTACCAAAAAGGACACCTATGCGGGCGACAGCTATCGACCGCGTGCCTGCGATTCGACCGAGTGCCGGCGAAATAGATGTGGTCAACGTGTGCAGAGATTTGGACGGAAATTTGGTCCGGAAGCTTGGTGTTATTAAATGGCTGTGGGTCAAAACCAATACCATTTTGGGGTAGGTGCACCACCCATTTTACTCTATTTTAGTGGGGATTGGGATGTTCACTAGGGGGACGGGCTTTTGACCCATGGCCAAATAAGCATTTCGGACACTCACAAGAACTTGGTGGGCAACATCCCTTGCCACCAAACGAAAAGGGTTCGCCTAGAACAAGAATAAACACCCTGGATTGGATTGGATGGATGGATGGACGGACGGATGGATGGATGAATGGATGCAGCGCGGCATGGATGCAGCGTGGCAATTTATAGTCATGCGAAGTTGAAAGGAGACCATCCTCATACATTTCTTGTGACTCTCCAGGGTGCTTTTTAACATAGTGGTCCCCTACAATTGTTGGTATCCTTCTGGCGTCCCTTTGAGTGTCCTCCCCCAAAAGGGGGAGTCCACCGATTCGAGAAACTCCTGCTCCAAAAGTGACAGTTGCAAACCGAAGGACCTAAGAGGGGAAACTCCAGTTGCTCGGTCCAAAGATTCCCTTTGGCCTTCCTTTTCCCCCAACAAGGCCGCAATATTGAGAAGACCCACGAATCCTACCGGTTGCTTCAAAGGAAGGGCGTTTCTGCGTGCCAAAGCTCTGGTAACCCTCACTTTGGATCATGTGTCCACTTACCAGGGTTGATTTTGGTATCGGTTTTTTGAGCCACAGCCAATTGACATGGAACCTGACAGGGAATTGGTCTCTTGAAAAGAAAATGGTTTTGCAAAACCCTGCCAGCCTGTCAGGTTCCATGTTAATTGGTGGGAGGTTCTTAAAGGGGCGAAAGGCGAAAGGGTACTTAGTAAATGGTTGGTAAGCCTGAACGCCATGGTTAGGAGTCTCCGTTCAGTGGGTTATAGTTCACCAGGCTTACGATCACCACTTACCTGACGTAGCCGATCGCATCGATCGCCCCTTTAAGCACCAATGAGAGAGCTGAAGAGTGGAGACTGAGGTCCACCATCGAGACCATCTTCGTGCCCTGCAAGGAGGGAGCACTTCAGCCGGCTCTCATCACCAAGGCGAGTCGCGCGCATCGGGTTTCGGGCTGGTGGCTTCGGGAATGGCTGCAACCAGCGCTCGGAAGGCTGCGGTGAGTTTTTTTTGCCAGATGTGTGAATTTGGGTCTGTCCTTTTTGGGAGGTTGCCGCTCTTTCTGATGGGGGTAAGGGAAACCAAAAGGAGCACCATCTTGGGGGTGGACCAAAAAGACACTCCCATTGGGGAGGGGCTAGGAGGCTGGGGTCTCCAAACAAGTGATTCTATCAATTGGGCTAGACGAGGTTTGCAGAATCCTGTGTTTTTCGATTCTTTTTGGTGTAGCTCAGAGTTGTGTGAAGATTATGAGACCTCAGAAATTACTCACCAAAAACAATAAACTCTAAGTTTCTCGTCCTTCACTGCAACCGCATATGTTGACCATGACCATGATTCCGGTGGCTGAATGTGGTAATTCTTAGCCCCCCCCCCAAGGCTCGCAGATTGGCATTGAGCATGGCACCCAACCTACACTCAGTGTCCAAAAGGCAGCCCCTGTTTGGGTTCCATATGGCCATGGTTCAAAACCAATGGTACCATTTTGGGATACGTGCACTACCCGTTTTAGTCTATTTTATTTGGGGATTGGGATGTTCACTGGGGGTACGATTTGGCTTTTGACCCATGGCCATATGAAATAAATTGGTAACCCTCAAAGGGAGGAGCGTGGCCCAATCCTTGAGATTGTCCCCGCGCCTGCCCCGAAGCTTTCCAGGGCCTTGAAGCTTTCCATGCGCACGGGTGCTGTGCGTGTGCTGGTGTGTTTTACGGTAAACCGGGGGGGAAGCCACACCAAGCAGTCTCTGGTCCGTACAAACAAATCCCTGTACTGGGGGGGGGCAAAAACCCGCCCGTCCGAAATGCTTGCTGGTGCGATAGGGGGGGAATGACGTTCCGGGTGTTGGGAATGAACCGGAAGGGGATTCCCTTAGAGGAAGCCAAGCCGGGGAAGGTTTTTGTCGGGGCCATTCCAACTCATTTCCTGCCTAGCGGACCATCAAGAATGTTGAGCTCTGATGGATATTGACCGTGGCTCACCTGGTCACAGACCGTTTTTTTTCCTTCCATGCCATGGCTCACCGGTTCTCAAAAGGATTTCAGGACCCTTTGGGTTGAGCTCACAGACATGGACCCCTATTTCCCTCGTAAAGTCCTGATAGGGACATAGCAGCTTCTAGGTGCGCCTTGATGTCGGGGTCCCTCCAAAATGTTGATTTCCTTTGTTCCCTTTTGGATCCACCCTTAAAAAGGGCGCCATCAACAAAAGTCAGACCCAAAAGTCTGACCATCTATCAAAACCAATCCTTGGGATGAAGCATCCACGGAAGGGGTGTTGGATCCACCAGCACTTTCTGGTTTAAAGATGAGGTGAGCCACTTGCTCAAACCCCGGGTAGATGAAGGTTAGTCAGGGACGATCCCAACCAGAAATACCTTCTTAATCCGGTACATGGTTCTGGGTAGACCATTTTAGTACCAGGTTTTGATTGCGACTCAGGTTGCCTTGGTTGGTGGTTTGGATTGGTGCTCTGGATTTGGACATTTTTCACCCCTGGCTGTTGTAGAGGGTACATGGGGTTTACCACTCCATTTCAGCCACCGATTCGGCTCCAATCCGCCAATTCTTCGGGTGACTTCTGGCAGGGAACTTTGTCAGCGGCAAGCGGTAAGCCTGGGGGGTTATGACCCACGGAGAGCAGACTGAACCAAGCCATGGCGTTTTTGTGAGTTACTAGGTCCCCCAGTAGTGCCCTTTCTTGCCGTTTCTTTTTTTGGTTGGGAGCAACCCCCCTACTAAAAGCGGAAAAAAAGCTCTGGTACCCTTCTTCCAACCTGTCAAATCTGGAGGACCTAGGTTATTTCGCCAGACTCAACACTCATAACCAGGAAGCTGACATCGAGCCTCTTCGCCACACCTCAAAACTAACCAGGGGCAAACCGACCGCAGGTTTTGGTTCCTTTGGTCCATTCCCAGAACAAGAATATTTTTTTGGAATTCCGGTACTCTTTTTTTGAAGCTTGACAAATGGCCTTAAATGGGCAAATGGCACCCTTCGCTTGTCTGGCAATGTTTGAGTCACAGCCACATGGCAGCCTTGTTCTGGCACCCTTTTTCTGGCACCCTTGTTCTGGCACCCTTGTTTTGGCACCCTTGTTTTGGCACCCTTGTTTTGGCACCCTTGTTCTGGCACCCTTGCTTTGGTCCTATGTTTTTTTGAGCCACGTGGCCGAATGTCGCCATGTCAAAAATTGCGCCAGGGCGTGCAGGAGCTCACGAAGCTGGGCAAGGCTTGCGGCGTTTACCTCCGCTCGCTCGCTGCGTTGGCCTCGCCGCCGCCATGTTCTGTGCGCCGTGTTTTTTTTTCTTCTCTTTTTTACTCCGGGGCTGCATGGTTGTTGTTGGGAAACATTTTTACGTTTTTGATTTTTTGTGGAACTAGTCCTAGTTCCAGCCAGGTTGAGGGGTGCCAGGAGCTGGAAGAACATCTTCCATTCGCTGAAAGGAATCCGTTTTTTTTTTTTGCTCCCCTGTTGGTTTTGAAGGGAATCGATTTCGCTACTGGGACATATATTTTCATTTTTTTCTAGGGACTTAGGCAAATGGAAGCTCCGGGGCTGGGAGTTTTTCTGGCATTCCACCCCCCTCCAGATGGCGCGAAAGCGTTTTGTTTCATCCGCGCGTTTCTTTTGTTGGCCCCTTCTGGGAAGAAATTGATTGTGAGCCCGAGGTGGGCGGAGACACACATTGACGTGTAGGGGAAATATGGAGAAGACACGGCTTGAGGTTGGCACTTGAAAGGTTCCCGATGAGTTTTTTTCCTCCCCATTTGGTTTGAGACGTCACCTGGGTTGAGTTCAAGTGATCTTCCTGTTGCCGTGATGTTTTTTGGGAAATGCAGGACCACAGGGGGCATCACCACCCAAACATTTAACTGGCACACACACACACACACATATACAAATGCAATCAAGCCCCACCAAAATGGGATCAGCCCGCAAAAAAGTCCCCTTTTGCTGCTCATTGTATTTTACCATTTTTTTTGTCGGTGGTTTCCCTATAACCTACCACTTGAAAGAGTGACTTTTATCAGAAACATAGTGCCGGTTGTGGAACAGCAGTCATGTCTAGCTGCGGGGGTAAAGCTGAGTTTCCGTTTGAACCCTGGTGAATGGTTTTCCTCCCAACATTTGGGTATGGATCAACATGAAACCACCAGGAATCGGACCGCAAGTTTTGGTCTATGTTACCACTTACCAGGGTTCGATGTTGGGTACCCCTCCCAACATTTGGCGGTAAATTCACAGGGCCCGTTTTGGGAGCACGGCTTCGTTTCGGCGAGGACTGGGGCTTTGACACCGCTCTGATCACCTCGCTGCCCAGCGCTTTGAGCAAGGAGCGCGGGGTCGGGTATGGGTCAAAACTTAACAGGGCTCCTCAAAAGATCTACATTTTGCGTAACCATTTGAAGCATGGCTTCTTCAACACCAGAATAAAAGGAAACCACCATTTACAAGGCTATGTTCAGGTGTATATGTAAGGATCCCTGTTTAACCACCAGGAATCGGACCGCAAGTTTTAGTCCTTGGTTCCATTTACCAGGGCAAGCCATTTTGGCTACCCATTTTTGACCCACAGCCGCGTGGTCATGGCCTTTCAGTGCTTCGCGGCCAATCGTTTACCCTCTCTCCCACTCACATGGCACCTCAGAAATGGTCCCTATGAGAGGAAATTGATCTTCCAGGTACCCTCCCACAGGTGCTACGTTAGTGGGAGGGAGGGTAGGACGTATTTTTGTTGGTTTAGTGCTTGGGTGTCTGACTTTGGCCCAGTAAAAGTTGAAATGATTGAGCAGGGGATCGGTTTGGACAGCCCAGACATCATGCATGGCAGTGGCAATCTGGTTTCTCCGGGGTGGTACTGCTGGATCGGGAAGGGGAACCTGGATGGGTTTACAGTGAGATTGGTTTGAACACGACGACCATACGACATGAAACAAAGCTTAGTCCTCCCAAAAAAAACATGGTTTGGTGCACCGTGTGCCCCTCTTGGAAGACAACCACTTTATATTTGGAAAGGGGTTCTGTGCACCAAGCAATGTCTCTTGTCTCTTGGAGGGGGGATACTTCAGCCAGGCTTTGTCCTGTCCTATCTTATTTCGCGGATGCGATCATCTTCACGTCAGAATGTTTTGCTATTGAATACTGCGTCGCATGTGAAGACCTGGCTAGTCAGATGGAATCACATGGGTATGGCTCAAAAAAAAACGGAATTCCAAAATGGCTTGCCCTGGTAAGTGGAAACATGGACCAACACCTGCGTAACCCTAGCTCTTTAGTTTTGAGCCACCGCCACATTCAGCTTGGGCAAAGTGGCCTCCAAACATCCGGACCTTGCGAGTCTCCGGTGAGATAGCACTCCACACTTCAAGCAGGGGGCCTCGCTGAAGCGCGTTTTAGCTCGGAAAGCCGCGGGGTGGACAACTCGGAAGCCCGGAACTGGACTCCTGACAAGTGGCCTACGCCCCCATCATGGAACCTGGGAGGGAGGGAGGGAGGGAGCGGGGAGCCCCAATAAGCTCCAAATATGGCCTTAGGGGCTTAAGAAGGGCTTACTTGGGCTCCGCCTTCCCCTCCCTCCCCCCCAGCCCCCATGTTTCATGGTTGTTGGGACATATTTTACATTTTTGCTTCTGGTGGTTTAGTGGGAAATCCCCACTGAACTGCTAAAATTTGAAAATTTCTGCTCCCCTTCCAACGTCAACCAAGCATGACCCCCGCCGCGAAGCCGGAGGCGGGCACGCGGAGAGTCGGACTCGGCCGGACAGGAGCCGGCGAGCCGCGGGAGCTTCGACAGCGTGGTGGTGAAGCAGGTGGAGGAGGAGCTGCAGAACAGGCCGAGCCGAAGCCGAATCGAAGCCAAAAACAAGGCGGAAAAGGCGCCCGTTCCAAGAGTGGTGGTTCTTTACTTGGGGATCCCTCCCGTAAATCAGCCCCGTTTTCCTGTCAAGTTTCCTCTAACCCACCCCTTTGACTCCCCCCCCCCCCATCAATTTTGGAAGACGCCGCGTCGGGTTCCGCGTTGGTCGTTTTGCGCGGGTGGCAGGCTGGAGACGCTGAAGAAGTCCCTGGCCGAGGCGGCGCCGGCGAGGGAGGAGCGCGCCGGCCAGGCGAGGGAGTGGTCTGCTGGTCTGCGGGTCTGGGGGGGGGTTGTTGGCTGGGGGTGACATGAGTCATAATCAAAACTCGGGTAGATGAAGGTTAGTAAGGGACAGTCCCAACCACAAATAGCTGCGGGTATTCGCCCTCTTAATTCTTTACATGCTTCTGGGTGGAACATTTTGATACCGGGTTTTGATTGTGACTCACATGTTCTCGCTTTTCTTGGTTTTGGGGCATCGGAGGGACTGGCTAACATATGCTTTGCCTTTGAAAGACATACATAGATACATATATATATATATATATATATACATACTTATATATATATGTACACCCGTGTGTGCCATGTTTGGATTTGGTAGGTTATCAACCCGCGGAAACAATGCTTGAACACTTGTTGTTCAAAAACAATACTTTTGATTCCCCTTTTGTTTCCACCATTGCAGATCGCCTCTCGCTCTCTTGAGCACTCCGCAAAACCGAACCCCTGTTTGTTTCATTTTGTGAAGGATGACATATTGCTCTTGCATGGCCATGCACATAGTGTTTGGCCAGCGCCATCTCTGGGTGAGATCTGTTTCAAAACCGGACCCTAAAGTTGGATTTATCAATTATTAGGGGTCACACACGTTGCCAACCACCATGAAAAGTCATATGCGCCGCCAACCGCCATGAAAATTCATACGCGTTGCCAACCGCCATGAAATCATACACGTTGCCAACCACCGCGAAATCATACAGGCTGCCAAACCGCCACGGACATCATATTCATATGCGCTGCCAACCACCATGAAATCATATGCATTGCCAACCACCATGAAATCATACACGTTGCCAACCACCATGAAATCATATGCATTGCCAACCACCATGAAATCATACACGTTGCCAACCACCATGAAAATCATATCCGTTGCCAACCACCATGAAATCATATGCGTTGCCAACCACAATGAAAAACATGTGCGTCATGGACGCTGCGGCCGCCAAGGCGTAAACCTGAACTCATGAGCGTTGCCAACCGCCATGAAAATCATACACGTTGCCAACCACCATTAAAAGTCATATGCGTTGCCAACCACCATGAAATCATATGCATTAGCCACCATGAAATCATACTTGTTGCCAACCACCATGAAAATCATATCCGTTGCCAACCACCATGAAATCATATGCGTCGCCAACCACAATGAAAGTCATGTGCGTCGCCAAGGGCGTAAACCTGAACTCATGAGCGTTGCCAACCGCCATGAAAATCATACACGTTGCCAACCACCACAAAAAGTCATATGCGTTGCCAACCGGCATGAAAATCATGTGCGCTGCCAGCCAGCATGAAAACTCATATGCTTTACCAACCACCATGAAATCATATGTGTTGCCAACCGCCATGAAAACAATATACGTTGCCAACCACCATGAAATCATACACGTTGCCAGCCACCATGAAGATTCATACGCGGTGCCAACCGCTATGAAATCGTACATGTTGCCAACCACCATGAAAATTCATATGCGTTGCCAACCACCAATGAAAGATCATATGCGTTGCCAACCGCCATGAAAAATCATATGCGCCGCCAACCGCCATGAAATCATACACGTTGCCAACCGCCATGAAAAATCATATGCGCCGCCAACCGCCATGAAATCATACACGTTGCCAACCGCCATGAAACATCGTATGCGCCGCCAACCGCCATGAAAATTCATAGGCGTTCCCAACCGCCATGAAACTCATATGCGTTGCCAACCACCATGAAACCATACACGCTGCCAACCACCATGAAAAGTCATATGCGTTGCCAACCACCATGAAAGTTTATATGCGTTGCCAACCGCCATAAAATCATACAGGTTGCCAACCGCCATGAAAATTCATACGCGTTGCCAACCGCCAGGAAAGTCATGCGCGCTGCCAACCAGCATGCAACTCATATGCTTCGCCAACCGCATACGTTGCCAACCACCATGAAATCATACACGTTGCCAACCACCATGAAAACTCATACACGTTGCCAACCGCCATGAAATCATACACGTTGCCAACCGCCATGAAAAGTCATATTCGCCGCCAACCGCCATGAAATCATACACGTTGCCAACCGCCATGAACAATCATAACGCCGCCAACCGCCATGAAATCATACACGTTGCCAACCACCATGAAATCATATGCATTGCCAACCACCATGAAAATTCATATGCGTTGCCAACCGCCATGAAAATCATACACGTTGCCAACCACCAAGAAAATCATGTGCATCATGAACGCTGCGGCCGCCAAGGGCGTAAACCTGAACTCATGAGGGCTGCCAACCGCTATGAAAAGTCATATACGCCGCCAACTGGAATGAGAACCATATGCGTTGCCGACTTTGATGACCCCTAAAGATTTGTTTGTCGTTGAGATGCGCCACATACCGAATTTCTCCGGAATTCAACCACACTGTTTAGCCTGCGGCCATCTACCACCCTGAATCTTTTTCCTAGACTTCAACCTGAAAAGGATTCTTTTCTTTGGGAGGGGACTGCAGGTCATTCCAGCTCCCAAGCTCACCCCCAACTCCACCCCCAGCCCAACTCGCACTCACCAACCACATCTTCCAATTCAGCCCCAACCCGCTTCTCCGCAACTGCATGATCATCAAAGGCGAGAAAAAGCCCACACTGTTTTCTTTTCGCCACCATTGCAAAAGAGCTTCCTCGGTCTCAACAACAGCCATGTTAGCAATCAAAAGAAGCACTTTCGGAGCAAGAAGAAACAAACACTTCCCGTAGTCCCTGGACTTGGGGTTTCTGGGCGGGACTGCGCCACAAAAAAAGGGAGAGGACAACAAAAACACGTTTTTTTTCTTTTTTTTTTTCCGCAATCCTTGCACGAATCCCTGGGCTTCCGACCGCCGACCGCCGACCGCCGGCTGAGCGGGAGCTTCTCGCCGCAGGTCTCCGCGAAGAGCGCGGCCCTGGAGGCGGCGAAGCTGAAGGATCAGAGCCTCGTCGCCGCGGTGAAGGCCTCCCCCCCGGGACCCCCGGTTCCGGAAGTCCCGGCGGCCAGTCGTGCGGTGCATTTTTTTTTTGTAGTCCTTTTTTTTGTAGTCTTTTTTTTGTAGTCTTTTTTTTTCTAGTCTTTGGTATTTTTTTTTGTAGTCTAGGGTATTTTTTTCTTTTTGGTAGTCTTTGGTGGTTTCGTGCGGTTAAAGTGAGATGTTTTTTTTTGGTTTGGCGGTTGGGTGTCACGAACTTCGCCGACAAACATGCGCTTTTGGCATCTGAGGAGAGCCCCAGCAGTTGAGGCCCATTTTGGGAGGTTCGGTTCCCTGGTTTTTGGTTGGGTGTAGTAAAAGTAAATATGGAGCCTTTCTAGCTTTGGGGGCCATTGTTGGTACCCGTCCCTCTCAGACAATCGGGTTTTGGAAGTCCTTCCTACCTGGTCTCATGGTGGTAGTAAGCAGCCATGGGCTCTTCTAGGGAAGCCCATATGGGTGTGGCTCAAAATTAAACAGGAGGGGGTACGCAAGTTTTGGTCCATGTTTCCACTTCAGGGTTCCATTTTGGTACCGGTTTTTTGAGCCACAGCCATATGAGCCTTGCGCCCTGCAAAACTGCCAGACTGCCCGGCAGGTCCAGCAGCTCCCCCGGGCCTCGAAATTAATGGGTGTTGTCGTCATGCCCGGCGAAGACATGTACCTGATTGGAAGTCTGCGGACATTCGTGGAGTGAAGACCCCAAGGCAGCAGGCAACCAAAAAAGGTACTTCCCACAAAAAGGGTGTCCACATGGTGATTGGTTTCCTTGTTGCTTGCCTTGAACACCCAGCCGCAAAGGCTCCTGCCTTTGATAGAAAACCTAATGGTCGCGGACTTCATGCTTGCGCCAAGTTGGGGTAGCTATTCCGGATGGGTAGATTGATCAACTTACGGGGACATCTCCAGTACCCTGTTGCTCCAAAGTTCCATCAAGAGGCCATGTGGTTGTGTCCGGACCCCTTAAACAGAACGCCGTGGCAACGCCAGTTTGTAGTTCCCCAAAATTTGGAGGAGACACAGGGCTCCTTAAAAAATACATTTTGCCCATTTGAAACATGGCTTTTTCCACAAGAATAAAAGGACACCACCATTTACAAGGCAATGTTCAGGTGTACAATGTAAGGATCCCTGAGACACCCATGTTCCAGTGATCAGTTGCTCCAAAGTTTCCAAAAAGGCGTCCTTTTCTGGTCTTCAAGGGCTTCGAGCCTGTAAGCTATGGACTCTTTTCGGTTGGATTGAAGCCGCAACACGAATCACTCACCAAGTCTAGCCCTTTCGTGCCGGCTGTTTGGGGGTCCCTCAAATCCGCCTTTAGACTTTGGGTTCCTACGCCCAATCCTTCGACCACCCTCCAACCGACTCCAACCCTGCCCCGAGAACATCCCCGCCGACCGAAGCACCAAGTCTAGGCCTTTCGCGACCACGGCTGTCTCTAAAACTACAACCAACTCCCCGACCCCCCCCGACCTCCCCCGACCTCCCCCGACCCCCCCCCCGACCCCCCCCGACCTCCCCCGGCGCTTCGCTCTCCGCGTCCTCCGCGTCCTCCGCGTCCTTTGCGACGCGCCCGTCGCGTCCGGCGCAGGCGGCGCAGGAGGCCTCCAAGGAGGCGGAGGCCGCCATGAAGGCGGCCGCCCGGGCGCTGAAGGCGCCGGCGGGCGGGCACTCGAAGGTTTCCGCCAGGAGTTTATCACTCGGGGTGAACAAAAATCCAAATCGTACCCCCAGTGAACATGCCAATCCAACCACTAAAACAGGTTCTAAAATGGGCCTCAAGCTATTTCCCGAAGAGCGCTTCAGACATCGCCTTTTGGGCAAGACTTAAGGTAAGTTTTTCCTTTCGGCGGGGTGATGTTTAGAGTCCAAGAGAGGAAGCGCGGATATTGTTTCCCCCGTTTTCAAAGCGTTTTTTTTCTTCCCCCCCCGGAGCCGAGGAAGACACATGTCGCTTTGGGTTGCCAACTTTCTTTGTGGTCTGGGGGAAGGGACCGATTGCCTGGGCGCCGCTTCTTTTTGCAAGATCCCCCTTCCCTGCGGGGGGGGCAAATGCCGGGTTTCGGGCGTCGCCGAGCCGGGTGTGAGATCTTAAATTGGGAACCTCATTAGTGGTTTGCTTCGCCTTTGGAAGGGAAACCAACCCAAAGGCGGGTCAACAGTTCTTTTTAAAAGAAGACACCATTTGAGAGGTGTCTCGTTTTGGGGGAATCCCCACCCTCATTTTCATGAAATGTTTTAAAGGAACAGCCAAACAGGGGAAACCCGCCATCTTCTTCTTTTCTTGGGGCCACTCTCCCCTCCCCGCCCTTCCCCCCCCGCCCCTCACCCCCTCCCTCCAAAATAGGCCGCCCCCCACGTGCGCCTCTGTGCCTCCGCCCCCAGCGCGCGCCTCACTCGGCCTCGGCCTCGGCCCTCGCGCCTCGGCCCTCGCAGGCCTTCGGACCCGAGATGAAGAGCACGGGCGCTGAGCTGGCCGAGGCCGAGGCGCGCCAGCCGCCAGCCGGGGCGGAGAGGTGAGTGTGGCGAGTGGGAAATTGGGGACATGGAGTCGGTAACCTCAGGTCAGAGAACGCTGGGACACGTGTTTTTCTTCTTCTTTTTTTCTTATCGTCTTCGGTTTTGTTTTTTTGGGAGGGAACCCCCCAATCCCAAACTGAGGTTGGAAGAAACAAACAGAAACATTTTTCAACTTTTAGGGCTGAGTTAGGATGTCTTGAGTTACCTTCCGGCTTGGAGACCAGTCCAAGCGCTGCATTCGTAACTCTTTCACATTCTCTTTATCTTTGTCGTCATAATCCTGAGAATGGGTAAGCAAGGAAGAGGGGAATTTCCAGCAGACTAGGCTCCATTTGGAAGGGAGATGGGGGACTCGCCAACGAGTTCCGGTGGGTTTCGACCATTTTAGTGGTAAAAAAGAGTTTGGTGATGTTTTCTCGGACAATCCACTCGATCGGAAGTGAGCACATGAGGTTGGAACAAAAGCCCAGTTGATCTAGGTTTGGTATTCGGAGCCGCTGGCACCTTTATGGATGCTGCACGCTTTGTTAGCGCCCGAGGTGCCGGTTACGTGCTTTGACCTGACATTGCGCAGATTGGTTTTTGGTTTCATTGTCCCTTTTGAGGGGAAGACCAGGTGGTATATTTTGTTTTTTGAGGGAACCCAAATCCCAAATGAGTGGTGTTCGGTTGGTTTCCTTTTCAATCCATAAAAGGGTATTTCAAAAAATCAACAGACCCAAATGTGGTTTTTGGTTTCATTGTCGCTTCTGAGGGCAAGACCAGAGAATGGGAATTGGGGTCTTAAGATGGGGGGGGTACTGACAACAGGTTGTTTTTCCGGCTTGGGCAATGTTTGTTCAGCAGGACCATTTAAAGCGACACCAAAAAAAAGCGAGCGGCTGACCACATTTTATTGGTCGTCTACTAGTTTGACAGAGGACATGGGGGGGCCCCACATTTTCCCCCTGGTTCCTTCAAGTTGTGGAGACGAAACAAGCCGAAACAGTCTCCCCTTTGGCCCTATTTGTTTCTTCGTTTCGGTCTCCCCTTGGTTTCGTGTCTCCCCTTGCTAGATCGCTTTAAACTGCGTGGTGTGGCATTTTTATGCATTTCTTCCCCCCCGTTGGCTCTCTCCTTCGGAGACGCTGCCAACAAGGAAAGCCGTTTGGTCGGCTTCCCGTAGGTTTCGGTTTGACACGCGAACAGGGCACCAGCAACAAGACACACACCCAGACAGAGCTTGAGTCGATCACTCGCCTGCAAGCCCAACATGGGAAGCCCAACAGCTACCTTTTGGTAGAGCCCCCAGTAGTGCCCTTTTACTTCTTTTTTTTTTTTTGTGGGGAGGGTTCCCCGTATTCTAAACTCTCTGGAGGACCTAGTCGTGGTGCCTTTGTTGGGATTCCATACTCATTTGCAGGGCTGTTTTTTCCCAAGCGCTCTGAGTGGCTCTCCTTGCTTGGCCAGGAGTCCCTTGCTTCCATCGAGGGGGTGCAGGGCTTGGGGGAAGCTTCGCTCGACCAACGAAGTGGGGGTTTGCATTTCTCGGCGCTTGGGGGCGTTTCGGACAGGGCTGCCAGCATAGGTGTCCGTTTTGGTTGTTTTGGAATAAACATAGATGGGTTCCCCTGGTTTATTTGGTGGTTTAATCATCTACCAGGGCCATCTATTTGCCCTAAAAGGACACCTACTGTGGATGGACAAAATCCTGCACCACCTAAAAACCCTGGGGTTATGCTTCCCCTGCATATACCCACAAACAATGGTTGCTATGGTTTCAAAGTGGTGCAGGAGTTCGGCCACCCACAGTATGGCTGCCAGCTGTGCTTTTTTAAGCAAACTGGATCAGGACAGCCGTTTCTGGGTTTGTTTGGGAGAGTTTGCCGCAACTAAGCTTGGCCAGACGAACCAGTTCCGCCCTCCCCAAGTTCTGGGAAAGACAATTTGAGTCGCACGCAAAAGGTTTCCTTCGAGTGGTACACAATTCGAGTGGTACAATTTGAGTGGTACCCCCTGTTTTGGTTTCAATCCTCTCAGGAAGTATGGAAGATTGTTTGCTTTTTTCTGCCTGGGCGCCCTCCGGAGCCGAAGCAAGTGGCGGCATTTGTGAAATGGCTGTGGCTCAAAATTAAACAGGGGGGGCAACCGCAGGTTTTGGTCCATGTTTCCACTTACCAGGGCAGCCCATTTTGGTATTCCGGGGTTTTGAGCCACAGCCAAATAAGTATTGTTCCATGTGCAAGCTCCCTACGTGCCGCCAGTTGGCTCTGCTCTCACCAAAGTAAGCCCCAACAACAGGACTCGCACCTCGCTCACAGACAGAGAGAGAGAGAGGGGGCGAGAGACTGACTGACCCCTTCCATTGTTGTGTTCTAAGCATTGAGGATAGTTTGCTGTGAGTGAAAACCACCACCGTTTGCCACTGGTGCTGAATCTCGCGCCGTACTTGGCTCCCGAAAGCTTCGGCTGGAGGTATTTTCTTCCATGTGCTCCAGAACATTCTTTATTTTGCCCTGGTTTTAAAGTCGGAATCTACCACTATCGGATACATATTTTCTCCTTCTTTCCAGGGGGAAAAGAAGCCAATGGAGGCATTTCCCTCCTTCCTTCTGCGGGGAAAGCCTCACGCCTTCACCGCGCGCGCGCGCGTCGCGTCCGCCGAGGTGCTGGCCACCTTCCGGGGTCTCCTGGACCGCAGCAAGGAGGTGCCCCCGGAGCCGGCGGCGGAGGCGGCAGAGGCGGCGGCGGCGGCGGAGCCGGCGGCCAGCAGCTGAGGCCTGTGGGTGTGATGGGCTCCATCTGCAAAGGACCGCAAAGGACGGGGTAGGCTGTTCAAACAAAGGTAAAATCCTTAGTTTTTACCTTTGGTTACGCAACGGGGTCCCTTTTGTAGTGGCTTCCCGATCGGGATTATGGAGTAGGATTGGCGAACAGCCCAGGTAGGGGGGTTTCTCAGAAGCCTAAACCACACCCGAAAGGAGACCCTCAAAAAGAGGACATCGCGGTGGATGGCCTTGCTGAAGGTGCACGGGCTTTTTGAAGAGCTTCTTGGGTTTGTGTGCCACACCATTGGGCTTGCCTGCCTCATATCAGAGGTTGCAGACTTCCAGACGGCGGCACACGTCGCCGACCAACGCGTTTGCTTTCGTTCAGGTTCAACAACTGAAAACACCGAATCGGAGATCTGAAAGCCATGTCTTGATAGACGCTTCCCCGGATTCTCGCCTCAAACCTCTTTTGGTCGTTTTTAGAAGGAAGCCAAAAGCAAACCAGACCTTTTTAGGATCCCCCAAATCCCCCCCATTTTGACATACCGAAATATCGCCTCAAATGCTTTTAGGTCCATTTGGGCGGGGACACGCACCGCTTGAGCCCTCAGCTCTTCAGCTCCATGCCAAACCGCGGATTGATCCGAGCCGATTTTGACCTTTTAGTTTTCCGGGTTTGGTCGAGTTTTAGTCACCCCAAAAGGTGATCACCTTTTATTTTCAGGTCCTTTGGGCAGGTGAGAACATGCCAACGGGAGTTTTTTTTTTTTTTGAACGGGACTGGTGCTGAAGAGCTTCAGGTGATTGGCTCACTTGGTCGGAAGGGAGCCGGTGGAAGGGAGACCAGTAGCCAACTTTGCCTTAGGGGGAGCCTTCCTTCCATTTGCTGAAATGATTATTTTTTATTTTCCCCTGTTGGTTTTAAACGGAATCTGTCACCACTGTTTTTTTTTCCTTGGGACACATTTTTGCGTTAGTGTGGTTTAGTTGGAAAAATCCAAGCACTCAACCGCAAAAAAAATAATTTGTTGCGCCCCTTCCAACATCAACCAAGAAAGGGGGAGCCTTCCGGAGCTCCTCGGAACTCTTCTGGTAGCTTGTGCGCTGCTTGACTCCGGCCGTCACAAGCCCCTGGCCCGGGACTTGTTTTTTCTTTCCGAACCACGGGTTGAGGGTTTTTGGTCACCCCTCGCTGCGCTGAACACGGAGTCGTGGGTTTTTTTCTGATACCCATAACCGGGGCTTTGCCCGGCAATGTGTGGTGCCCAGCCCGCGCCGCGCCCTTTTTTTAATTCTCCATGTGCTCTTGTGCTAGCCGGGCTCAACGCAGCCGGGCTTGAGACATGGGTCACCGAACCGTTCCACGGCCATGACCTGCTTCCTGCAGCTGGGCTCCCGAGTCAACTTCACGATCTCCAAGCCCTGGGCGGAGGAGTTGGAGCTCTATGATCTGGCGGAGCTGAATCATGCAGGCCCCGGCCAAAAGAAGCTCCAAGCTTCAACTCGGCCAAGCCGCCCATTCTTTTTTGCCCGAGCAGTGGTAGGCATGCTTTTTTGTTTTCTTCTTCGTTCTGTTTTTTTTCTTCGTGAGTTTCTTGCTGGTAGAACTTCTTTGCTTGGGTGTTTTCAGCTTCCGGCCAGGTATTCTTGGTGGCTCCCAGCCAATCCAATAGCTTTTCAGCTTTTTGGTGTTTAGTGGCGGTTTTCCATTTCGCCCACTAAAAGTTAAACTTTTAGCGGGGGATCTGATGACAGCTCAGTAATGTTGACCCCAGATTACCAAACCCCAGTTTATTAATATGGGGGTGTCCCTGGTTTGAGTGGGGATTCGTATCACTTTTGGAGGGGCCCCCACCCCCATATTAGTAAACTGCTTGGTTTATTAATCCGGGGTCAACATGATTTGTTTTGCCTCCCGATGAGGTTCGTTTTGGCTGGTCTTCTTATTTTGGCTGGTAGAACTTCATGGTCTTCTTATTTTTCTGGTGTGTTCAATTTGTGGCCATGGTTTTTGTGTTGCCTCTCGATGAGGGTTCTTTTTGTTGGTCGGATCTTTCCAGCGCCCTGAAGGCTCCTTCAAGGAGCTCCGCAGCTGGCGCCTGGCGGGCATCTGGATCTTGGGCCTGGTGGCGTCTCGCTCGGATTTTCGAAGCTCCGGGCGTGGCCAAATTTGACTTTTGGCTTCTGGATATGCCTTTTTTGAGAAGTGGACCAAAGGAAGCGTCTCCCTCTTCAAGGAAAGTCAGAAGCCGCACTTTTCACCCGTTGTCGTGCAATCTTTGGTGCATTTTGCCAAGGCATGCCAGGACTTCAACTTTTCGCCAACTCATGGGGTTTTCCGTATTAAACCACTTTGAGCAGGGGAGCAGAAAGCAACCGAGTTTGACTTCTAGATATGTCTTTGTTTGGAGTGTGAGGGCCATGTCCAGAGACAGCTGTTCAGCTTTGAGAGTAGCTTTCCTTTTTTTTCCAGGTTTCAAAAAGCTGGAACCATGAACTCTGTAATGTTAACCCCATATTTAAGATAGATCAGCCCCGGTTTAGTCTTCTCTCTGGGTGAAAGGTGGTTGGAATCAGACCACTTCTGGAGGGCCCAACAACCACTCCCTATGAAAACATATATGTATATACATATATATATATATATACATATTTAATATTTTAACTAAAACTCCCCCCTATGAAAAAAAACAACAACAAGCATATATATATATATATATTTTAATAGGGTCACCATTGGCCGGTGGCTCATTGACGCTCCCAGGTGTTGAATGGTCCCTTGCTGGTGCACGGGCTCTTGCTGCTCTGCCAGCGCTGGGACGTGCCGAAGATGGTCCGGAGGCACCGGTCGCTGCAGACCAAACACCTGGCCGCCAAGGGCTTCGACGCCTTTGCGCTGAAGCAGCCCAGGCGCCAAGAACGGCTCCGAAGCCCAACTTTTTTTCGGTGGCTTTCCTGTTGGTTTGTGTTTAAAAGCCATCCAATCGAACGGGCAGCAACTCAAAAACCGACGCCGAATTTGGGCACCGGATCAGACTCCCAAGACTCAAACATATTTCCTCCCCCCAAAAAGGGTGAACGGACTGATGAGGGCAATCATGTTGACCCAGGATTAATAAACCCATCCCATTATTAGGGGAATCCGTTCCCTCCAAAAGCGGTCTGAATCCAACACTAAAAGGAGACACCCCCCAATGAAGATCAACCAGGGGTTCATTAAATCCGGGGTTCACATTAGAGGAGTTGGAGACCACCATTTCGAACTTTTGGCGCAAGGGCGGCAGAGCAACGGGAAAAAGCCAAGCGTGCTGAGAATGTCCCCTGGGTATGGGTCAAAATTAAACCACCAGGGGAGCACAGGTTTTAGTCATTGTTTCCATTTACCAGGGTGCCATTTTGGGTACCTATTCTTGACCCACAGCCCCCTATTTTTTTGGTAAGACTCCTCCAGGTGGAACTTCGACTGGCTCGCGCTGTGCATGTACTCGCTGGTGGCGGGCTGGTTTGTGGTTTGCCACTTAGTGCCGCGCGCGGGGGACTTCGCGCTGCTGCCCTACTCACTGGCGCTGCTCTTTATGGTTTCTGGGGCTCTCCACAAGGCGTATTAGTAAACTGGGGTTGATTCACAAGGGGCACACATCACCAGGGAAACCCATCTACTTCTCGGAAAGGTCGCCTGCCGAATGGTTGTTGTTGAGAAACATTTTTTACATTTTGGCTTATTGTGGTTTAGTGGTTGAAATCCAACCACAAAATCTGCTGAACTTTTCCAAATTTTGCTCCCCTTCCAAAGTCAACCAAGTATACCCGTTTTGGGCCGATTTAGCGCGACACCAAGCAACCACCACCGCATGTTGTGGGCTTCCCGACTTTGAGATGGAGCAATGTTGAAGCGCCTGTGGTTTAAACCTTTGAAAAAACGGGGGGGGGGGGGGGGCAAGGGTCTTCTTGTTCCATGTGGCCGAGAACGCCCCGCAAGGCGATCGCCGCCGCCGTGGGCCTTCTGAAGTTGCAGAGGTATCAGACGGAGGAGTTCAAGGCGGGTGCCCTGTCTAGACAAAGTGTTGACATACTGTGGGTGGACGAAATCCATTTCGCATTACTTTGAAACCATAGCAAACCAGTGCTTGTTGGTATTATCAGGGGAAGCATCACCCCAGGGTTTTTTGGGTGGTGCAGGATTTCGTCCATCCACAGTAGGTGTCCTTTTTAGGTTATTGTGGCTAGAAATAGATGGCACTGCTTCGCTGTTCTTGGCATGTTTTTTGGTTTTTTAGTGTTTTGGTTCTGTTCATTATCACTGAGGGTCTGCAAAAAACAAAGTGTTTTGCTACCATACCAAGAGTATGACTGGTTTAGTTTGGTTTCATTCCATTTAACAGGGCCATCTAGTTTCCCACAAGGACACCTATGGGCTTTGACGTAAATTCGAGAGAGGCTCCAGTGAGATCACCACGAAGGTGGTGACATGGAAGTCGACACTGGCGTCGGGAGGGCATTTGTTGACACAATGGATTTTAGGTTTTCCGTTGGGCGTCGCGTTAAAACACAAACCAGAAGGGTCCCTCCCCCAAAACGATGCAACCTCTGACCTACGGATCCATTGGCGACCTGCAGGCCCCGTGCGATTTGGAGGTGCTGCACTTTGCGATTCTGGCAAACTATACTGAGAGCATCGAGACCACCAGGGATACCCTCGAAAGCCTGGCTGCCTGCTCGCTGGCAAAAAAAGATGGCCAGGCTTTCCCAGAGCACAGAGGTCCCCTTGTGGGGAAGTACGAAAAGCATTTCAATCAGAACTTCTACACTATCATCGTCTTGCCTGCTGAGTTGGTTTGGACTTTCTGGCTTTTGGCAAAATCCAAGAAGTTGGGGGCCGTTTTCGGCTAGTGTACTGAGGGCCAGAAGTGGCCCCATCTCTTTGGTGTGAGTCACTTCTTTTTTTATACCCCCTTTTTTGGTTGATATGGTTGTTCCTCCAAATACGGCCCCCTAAAATCTGAAATGGTTTCCTTTTTCGGTTTTCTTTAAATGCTGAGAAGGGCTCGAGAAACCCCCGCAGCAGCGACAAAACCCAATAGAGGCCCATTTTAAGGAGGCGGCGCTCCCACCTGCTTTAGCAGCAAGGATTGGGGTAAGGCCTATATAACCCCAGGGCTCCTTAAAAGAGACATTTTGCCACCAGTTGAACCATGTGGCTTTTTCCACCAAAATAAAGGGACACCACCATTTACAAGGCAATGTTCAGGTTTATAATGTAAGGATCCCTGAACCCTCATTGCCATTTTCGTAGAGCCAATAGTCAATCGGTTTTGGTTGATATTATGTATGGAGTTGGAACGGCTCTTAGTGGGTGCGAATCCTCGACATGCTGGGGCTCTTTTTCTGTTCCCAAATGGGATATGGGACCAATATCGATCCTGGGTACATGGAGGTCAGTATAAAAAACATGTCCAGCCTGAAATGGACGAAGGAGGCCAATTTGGCAAGATTCCTGGTAGATACATGTTCTGGCCCATCGCTCACTTGTTGAATCATCTAAACCACTTTGAATGTGGAAAAAAGAAAGCAATTTGTTTCACATTACAGAGGGGCCATCATTGCCACGGTTAAGCTGGTTCGGACTCCCGTTGGTCATGATGCACCATGGTCCTACGCGCGGCCCACGAGACTTTGTCATGAAGGTTTCCTCTTCAAACTTCCGATTTCGTTGGGCGTTTGTTTGCGTGTACATATATATATATATACACATACATATATATATATGTCTTTGCTTGGGGGACCCACGAAAATCGGCGGCTTTCCTCTGGGTTTCCCTTTGAAACCACTAGCAAAGGCCCTTGGTTGGAGTGCGAAGCCATAAACCATTTTCAGCTAGTCAACGGGTTTTGGGCACATTGGCTCAGGCCTGTTCCCTGTCTTTCGAGCCTACAGTTTGTTTTGGCGCGAAGCCCAAGCCGTCTCCGCAAGTCATGGATTCTGACGTCCCGTTTTGTTTCCATAATTTTCCGAAGGAGAGCATCATGGTTGTTGTTGGGAAACATTCTTTTAAACATTTTGCTCATTGTGGTTTAGTGGGAAATCCCCCACTTAACTGCTAAAATTTAATTTTTGCTCCCCGTCCAACGTCAACCAAGGCATTGTACGAACCGCAAGTTCTTGTTTAAGCCCCGAAAGAGGGATCAAGCCAAGACGAATAGGCAGCTTCAGCCAAACCCACTGAGAAGTTTGGGCAGAGTAACTTCAATAAACGGGCTGCTTTTGGCCTTGAGCTCCAAACAATTCCAATCCGCCTCCGCTCCCCGAACTTCTTCTTCGGTTCCCAAAAAGCTGCCAGGCGTCTTTCTTTTTTTTCCATTTCTCTTTTTGGGCCGCGCCAAAAGGCGCAGCGCTGCTTTCGGACGCAAAGCGCCGCTGGGTCGAAGCGCCGAGGCGAGGGCGCGGAGGAGCTGGGCGTGGTGCTGGCCCTGGAGGAGCGGGACGGGGCGCGGGGCGCCAAGGCCAAGACGCTGGAGGCGGAGTTCGGCGCTCGCTTCGGCGCCTCGGAAGTGGTTGGAGGAGTGGAAGGGTTGGGGGGTTGGGGGGGAGGGTTTGGGAGGGGGAAGAGGTGGCTGGGGAGGTTGGAGGGGTTTGTGTTGGGGTTGGGTTGGGGGTTTCTTCAGGGAAAGAGGGGGGAGGGGGAAGAATTGGTGTGACATCCCGAGTTTGGTTTCAATTGATCCTGGTACCCTTAGAAGGGGAATCCTGAAGGTGAGCCACTTTGTTTTGTGCTTGGGTTCCTTGTTTTACATGTTGTTGTGCGATATCTTGAAGCGAGCTTATGTATTCTTAATGTTCTTTGTCCGCCCCCCCCCCCCCCCAAAAAAAAAAAAAAAGAAAAAGAAGAAGAAACAAACACAAAGAGAGTATATGGGACCCCGGAGGTCTTGTTTTGCCAAAACAAATATATGTTCTTTTTCTTCTTTTGTTTTTTCCGTTGGGTTCCACGAAAAAATGGGATTTCGCCCCCCAAAAAACACAGCTGCACCCAGTTTTTAGCCACGCACACTTTGGGAATCCACCCAAAAAGAAACCGCTACACCCAGCTGAAGCCGTCTGCGTTTTCTTGGTGGCTCCCAGCTATCCCGTTAGCCTTTTAGCTTTTTGGTGTTTAGTGGTTGGATTTCCGAATTCAACCCACTAAAAGTTGTGCACTTTTCGCGGGGGATCAGAAATCGGACAGCCCAGTTTTGACCGCACCGGCTGTTTCCCCTAAATTTTGACGGTTTCGTGAAAAGAAGGATCCCCGGAAAGAATGGAATCCGCAAGGTACCCCTAGAAAGAAATAGAAAACCAGCTCCACGCAGCCTTTAAACGTTTGCTTCTTCTGACTGTGCCCGGTGTTAATGTTGACCCAGGATTAGTAAGCCCGTCCCACTATTAAGGGGGGTGTTTCCTTCAAAAGTGGTCTGAATCCCCACTAAAAGGGGACACCCCCCGATCAAACTCAACCAGGGGTTTATTAATCCGGGCTTAACAGTTCTTGCTGTCCCTTGTCGGAACCTTAGTTACTATCTAAAACCCCAGTAAAAGGATTCGTGACCAGTCCTACCAACCCCAAGTGGCGTCTTTGGACGCCACACGTGCTTAACATCAAAATATTTGGATCCCCGGAAAGAGCGGACTCCGGAAGGCGCGTCTGAAAAAAACATGAACGAACACCCGCTCGCCCAGCCTTTAGCCGTCTGCTTCTTCTGACTGGCACCGGGTGGAATTTCCTTCCGCCCGAGGCCGGTTCCTCTGCACGGTGCACCCCTGCGGCCGCGAGAATGAGATCGCCGGGAAGGCGGCGAACGTGGGCTGGGCGGCCAGCTGCCTCTTCCGGCAGCTCGCGGAGGCGAGGAAGGGCGGGAGAGCCAGAAATGACGCCTTCGTTTTTGTTTGGGTAAACTTCCATCTTCCATTTTCTTCATTTTTGTTTGGTGTTTCTCTTTTTGAAGATTCTTGTTTACTTCCACTTTATTTGGGATATGTTTAAGCTACCATTTTCTTGAATATGTTTTTGGTTACTCTTATTTTGCTTTGTCGGTTTTAGAGGGATTCGATTTCACTACTGGGACATATTTTCCAAGGGGCTTAAGCAAATAGAGGATTAAGAGGTGAGTGTCTCAATCCCTGAGTTCCGTGACACGGACTCTAGTCGCTTTTTGGGTTTGGACCGTTTTAGTGGGGAATACAAAGTTCAGACTTTTTTGGCCAATCCACTCAGGAAGTGGCTAGGAATTTTGAGAGTTGGAATCGTTGGAACCACCTCAAAGCGGTTGGTGGACATAAATCCCTGTAGATGCCCACCAAATAGGTCCCCAATCAAAATCAGTACCCAATCAAGTCACCAAACTACTAGTAATCATCAAACCTCTTTATTGTAAACGCTTCGCGTTGACCGCCTCGGCTTGCCTTGAAGTTGTGTTTGTCTGAGTGAGTGAGTGAGCACCGAAATGCGCGAGAGGGTTTCCAAGATAGAGGGTGGGTGCATGTTCGCGCATTTCACATAGAATTTGACCGGATTTTGGGGGAACTTGACCAGTTTCTAGTAGTTTCTAGGGACCGGTTAGAGAGGGATGAAGGGATGTGACTTGTTTCCAGAGGGCAATTTGGCCAGTTTCTCCTCAGATTTGGCAGGAGTTTGGTTTTTGGATTTGATGGGTTTTTTGGGAGGAATTGGTTGGACCGGTTTTTGGAGGGGATGTGATTGGTTTCCGGAGGTAATCTGATTGGCTTTTAGAGGGGAATTTGAGTGGTTTGTACGGGGATTTGAATGGAGCTGACCGGTTTTTGAGGAGAAAGGAACTTGACCAGTTGGGGGGATGTGATCGGTGTTCTTGGCGGATCAGAGTTGGCAGCCTTCTAGAGGGGAACTTGTCCGTTTCTAGGGGGATGTGATCGTTGTGAGAACTGACCGGAGTTGGGCCGGTTTTAGAGGGGATTTGATTGGCTTCTGTTAAGGGGTTTCTAGGGGATTTGATCGGTTTGCATGGCTTTGGGTCGCGCGACATGGGCATGGGTAAATATTCTTTTCGGCTATTTGAACCCACAACAAGTTAAACTTTCTGTAGAGGGTTCAACAGCGACACAGCATGATTCATCGGTTCGTTGTATAAAGGAGGGTGGGCTTGTTCATCTCCTGTACTTCGCCGAGGACCCCACCCTTGTATTAAACGGTGGGGGCAGTAAGTATTCCTTCAAGACCCCCCTTGTGTTTGACAATTTTTGACCTGCCTTTGTGTGCGTGCTCAGAGGGGCTGACCTTCACACACCCCTCTACCCCTCCAGGCAAGCTTTGGTTTTTCGGCCTTATGATAACCCTGAAGCAAGGCTAGCATATCTCCCACATCTTCGTTATTGATGGTTTTCCCCCAGGGTTGTGGGATCAAGGGTTTTTCCCCACTTCTGTGATACAAGGGAATCTCCCCCTTTGCATGGGGAGTTAGTCTTTGGGGTTAGGCCCTTTTTGTTGTATCAAGTGGGTTCCATTTCAACCACAACCCTGTTTTCGCCTGGGACACATTGTCGTCCGTACCAAAGAGTTGGCATCAATGGTCCATGGGAATTCACGCATCGCTGGGCGAAGCTGAGTGCTTCAGGCTGAGGACCTCAGGTGGTTGGTCATGCTCACCTTGGCCTAAGGGCCCTCAAAAGCGAAAGAACATGCTCGGGGCAAGCTTGGGGGTAGCTATTAACTTCACTGTTCTTGGCATGTTTTTTTTGGTTTTTTAGTTTTTTGGTTCTGTTTATTTTTACTGGGGGTCTGCAAAAAGCAAAGTTTTTTGCTACCATACCAAGAGTAGAGATGTTAAGGCCAGGGGTGTTTCCTCTAGACTTTGTGGGGGAAACAAAATCTCGGAGCCCCCCTGAGATGGGCAGCCGGAGGCCAAGACGGACTTGGGCAAGGTGGTGCTCACAGTCATGGATGCCGACAGCGAGCTGCACCCAAGGCATTTTGACCGAACATGCCCCATGTGTTGACTCCGATGTTGACTCGATTTGAACCAGCTTCGGGTGCCTATCTTTTCATTTCTTCTGGTTGAGCCAGGATTTGACAGCCGCTGTTCAAAGGTAAAACTCTCAATCCTTACACAAGGATTTGGTTGCGTAAGGTTAAGGTTGGAACCATTTGGTCCGTTTTGTGTGGCTTTTCTATGGGGATTATGGAGGAGTGGCCAAGCCTCCATTTTGAACAGCCCGGTTTTGACAGCGGCCCCCTATACTTCCCTTCAACCATCATGTTCAAAGGGGACATCTAGGAAGCCTGATTGAAGAAAACACCCCTGTGTGTGTGTGTGTCTTTTTTGGAGGGCGTGCCCTGTTTGGGGTTGGTTTCAAGGGACATCATTTGCTATTCCTTTGTTTGGGGATGTCCCCTGTCTATCGCCTGGATTCGACCTAGTTGCCCTTCGGACCATCGTCATTTGCTTCTTCCTTTGGCACGAGTTTATCATTTTCCATGGTCAAAAAACAATCCCCCTCTCATAAAGGGTCTCTTCGTTTCATGACCCTCCGTTGTGTGGGCGGCCCAGTTTTGCCCACCACCAAAATTATTTCCTTCAAATCATCCTTACGTTTTGGTTTGGTGGCTGCGTGTGTGCAGCTTCGCAGGTATTTTCGGGGGCTGAGCTACCACTGGTCGACGGCTTCAGAGGTCCAGAGGGAGCTGACCATTTGGCAGCCTCCGGTTCTGGAGTACAAGAACTACCACACCCAGCTGGGAATCGTCCGCTTGAGGAGCGTTGCTTGGAGCGGCAGCAGGAGCTCTCTTTATTTTTGATTGCTTTGTGGCTATTTGGGGTCTCGGATGTTTTGGACTTTGTAAAACTTTTCGGTTGAAACAGGTGCGATATGTCGAGTTGGACCGAGTTGGACCCACACAATGTTGAACACTTTTTGCAGAGGGGTCAACAGCAAGCATGTTTCGGTGCATTGATCCTATTGCTTCCCCCTTTCTTTGACACAAGGGTTTTCCGTTCTTCCACCTTGTTTTCTTTGTGTTCTCTACGCTAACGAGCAAAAGGACGAGTGTCTCGGGTTTGTGTTTTCTTTGTGTATCTTTTTCAGGCTGGTTTAAAGGGAAAGAGGCCCAAATTGGCGGGTGTCGTTTTTAAGGGAACCTCAGCATGGATACTCGTGGTTTTCAATTTGTAAAGCCAAATTGGAGGAGTAAACAAGACGAGCCCTCCCCTCGCATCCCCCAATCTCGTTCGTTGATCCGCAGGTTCTGCAAGGGGCGTGCCAGCTGGGGTGGTGCGCGGACCCACGGGCCACGCGGCTGCTGCACTCCACCTACTCCGTGTCGGCGCGGCTGGCGCAGCGCGTGGGCTGGGAGAAGGGCCGGCTGACGGACGACTGGCACTTCCAGGCCAGATGCTTCTCGGCGGGGAACGCGTTCGGTAAAACGGGGGGTGTCCATCGAAAAGGCGAGGACGCCTCGAATAGGCCGTTTTTTTTTGATTTCCTGTGCAGGAGGGGTACAAATGGAGCTTCAGAACCCCCCGAAAAGTGGTGAAAAGTTTCCCTTCGGTTTGCCTTCCGTGTTCCCAGCTTTGCCCTGCGATGGCGAATCGCCAATGTGCAGCATCCTGAAGCTTATTTGCTAGAACCCAGCTAGGGTCACCCAAGCCATACTCCTAGACTCTTTGATCTTTAGAGTTTAGAGGGAATTATGACCTTGGTTTGTTTTTTGTTGAGGGTACCCTGTTTGGGATTGGTTGAAAGGGAAAACCGGAGAGTCCGGCTTTTTTTTTTGGGGGTGGGGGGGGGGGTGGGGGGCGGGTGGTTGTTGCATTCTGAGTTTGCCTCAAAACGAAAGGATGCAGAAGTGCTTTGTTCGGGCAATTATGCGAACCACCCCACAGCCCCACCCTTCTGAAACGAAAGCGGTTCCCCCTTTAGCTTTCCTTTCCACCCCCAGGCTTCGCCCCAGGCTCATAGGTGTCCTTTTTGGTTGGTTTGCTCAAAAATAACCGAGGGCCCTGGTTTAGATGCGGTGTATTCTCCATTTTTACCGGGGAAATCCATCGATTTTTCCAAAAGGCCGCCTATGCCTGGGCTGAAAGTTGCACCGGGCCCCTCCGGCGCCCGAGGTTGGCTTTGGAGCGCTGGGGCGCTGAACACGGAGCCCATCTTCCTGCCGGTGGTCAGCCTGGGCTCCCAAGCGCCGTTTTTCGCGCGCGAAAGCGCCGGGCTGGGGCGGCTGGGGGGGCGGCTGGGGGGCTAGGGGAGCCCGGCTCCCCTTCTTTGGAGCTGCTTCGAAGGAGGGCGACCCTGAATTTTGTGTGGGCGCCAACAAACCACCCCAAGAAGGGTACCATCCAAAAAAGGCGACACCCGCTCACAACAGCCACCTTTTGGGTGGCTTGGACCACTTCGGGCATTGCGAGTGAGCTTTTTCTTCAGGGGACGTATGGCTGGAAGTTCAGCCAAAAGCGGAGCCCAAAAAGGGGATGATTCCGCCTTGTCGACAAGTGAGCCGACCTATGCTTACTTGGGGTCTTTCTCAAAATTGGGGACTCGCCTTTGGATGTTTTTTTTTTTCTCCCAGGAAAAGCAGAAGGAGCACTTGGGCGTGTTTTCTTTGGTACCTGTGAGGTTGGTTTAAAGGGAAACAAAAGGAACACCAAGCGGGGAGCACATGTTCTTTCGCAGCTTCCCATTTGGAGCTTGACCGGTGTCACCTTCGCTTGCATCCTCGAAAGCAGACGCGTTCAAGGCCTGTCATCCAAATTGCTGTGGTCTTTGACCCATTTTCCGTGTGGCGTTGTTTTGGGAAGGTCAAGGGAACCAACTCATTTTGATCTTTATACGGCCATGAATGTAATGAGGAACTCCCTGGAAAGTGGGTGGACATACAACCTTTCGGGTCTCTAATTCAATTTCATGCCCATACAGGTTTGCTTGTGCCAAGTCAACCCCGGTTGATTAATCCGGGGGTGTCCCCGGGTGAAATGTGGAATCAGACCACTTTCGGAGGGGCCAAACACCACCCCCCTGTTAAGAAACCAAGCATCACCTTTGTGGAGGGGAACAGCCCCCTGGGAAACTTGTTTTTATGTTTTTTCCTTCTTTTTTTTCCTCCCCAAATATTATATATATATATATACGCATATATATATATATGTATATATATATATACATATATATATATATATATATGGGGTCAACATGACATCTACCCACGCAAATCCAAGCCGTTCCGCGCGGAGTCGCATCGAGGCTGCGGGCCGGAGGCGCACGACGCCGTGAGCTCCCTACAGGCCGCGTGGAAGCGTTTTTCGCTTTTCGTTTCGGCCGCTGGGGCGGTTTCGTTTTTTTCTTTTCCGATTGGGTTTCAACAACCAATATGTGGATTGGTTCCTCATTTTGGTATCCACTTTATTTTTATTTATTTTTTCCGATTGGTGGTTGGGGATTTGAATTTGTTACCAAATGGGGAACATCACCACCAAACCAAACCACCAATTAGGGGGAAACAATTGTTTTTCCGATGGGCTTCCTCTTGGAAGCCAACGCCGAGGGTATCTCAAAAAGCTTCCATCGGCAAGGAATTCATGTTTTTGGTGTATAACCCCCCACCCCCCCTGGCATTGGCTGAAAGGAAGCTGTTTTTTGTATATTCTTCTGTTCTAGTTTGAAGGGAAATTATTTTAAACTACTCAAAGCTTCGGGTCCTTTTGGTTTTCAAGCTCGAAAAGAATTCCCTACTAGGACATATATTCAGGCCTTACTGGGGCGGGGGCTGTGTCCGAGGGGGTTTGGATATATCGTAAAATATAGCTTAACGGGGCATTGTGCATCAGGTAAGAGGTTTGTGTGCCTAGTGAAATAACCCGCGAATACCATGGCTACAAGTCTCTTAAGTTGGCTATGACCTGGCTTACGAACCGCTTACTAAGTGGACGCCTCAGAAAAACAAAGTTTCCTTTTGACCTCCCATTCGATCCAAGTGACAAAGGGCATCAACCTCGCTGGCCTTTTGTGGCCAGCACGAGAACAAAAAGTCGAGGGCACCCTTTGGACGCCATGTGTTTTCGGGCGAATCCTATAACAACCCTTCTCAGCATACCCCCACCTTTGTGTGTTTTGGAGGATGTTTGATGGATTTTGGTATGCGAAGGGCTGCTACAGGTTCATGGTCGGATTCTCGTGCCCGCAACAAATGATCAAACCGGAAGGGCTGACAAGGACCGGCCGCTTTCTTTGGCCTGGCAACGACCCTCAACTTTGCGAAGCAAAAGGAGCCAGGAGATGAGTGTTCCGAAGCCCCAAGCAGGTTCTAGGGGTAACTTCCACTTCCATTCTGAACCCAGGGATCCGAATCTTTCTAGAAAACCACCAACTCCCCAGGGGAAAGATGGCTGAAAAAATGGGGAATCAACCCCTAGAAAGGTTCTCAAGCAGAAGGGCCCCGGGTTTGAAACTTGGGGTATTTCTGGGTTTCAGAAAACCCAGCCCCCAACAAAGCCATGAGGGGACGCTCTCTTCAAAAACACGGTTTCCGGGCGTCGCGGCGTCTCCTCTTTGTTGCATTTTGCTTGGATGTTAGGACTCTAACCTTTTGCCAACGAATGGGTTTTCCGTATTAAACCACTAAAAGTTAAAACCCTAACCCCTAAACCCTCAACCCTAAGCCCTAAGCCCTAAACCCTAAACCCTCAACCCCAAACCCTAAACCCTACACCCTCAACCGCAAGCAACCGAGGCTCTTGGTCCTTTTTTCGGGCGTCGTCGGTTTCCTCGGCGCAGGCCTTCTGCAACCAGTACAAGCGCCACGCGCTGGGCCTGCGGCTGCTGGGCTACCTGCCCACCCGCGCGCGAGGCGCGGACATCGGGGAAATCGGCT
>CAUJNA010000545.1:0-70000 GCA_963377175.1 Effrenium voratum | reverse complement strand
CAAGCAAGCAAACACAACAATCAAACAAACAATCAAACAAACAAACAAACCAACAAACAAGCAAACAAACAAACAAACAAACAAACAAACGAAGAAACAAACAAACAAAACAAAAAGGAATCAAGCAAACAACAAACAATCAAGCAAGCAAGCAAGCAAACACAACAATCAAACAAACAAACAAACAACCAAACCAACAAACAAACAAACAAAGAAACAAACAAACAAACAAACGAAGAAACAAACAAACAAAACAAAAAGCAATCAAGCAAACAGAAAACAAACAATCAAGCAAGCAAGCAAACAAACAAACAAGCAAACAAACACAACAACAAGCAATCAAGCAAACAAAAACAAACAAGCAAGCAAGCAAGCAAGCAAGCAAGCAAGCAAGCAAACGAACAAACAAACCAACAAACAAACAAACCAACAAACAAACAAACAAACAAAGATACAAACACGCAATCTGAACACTCTTATTTTCAGCGTTGCCCAGCTCCAGGCCAAGTTTTTAAAGAAACATAGAAGGAGGTAACCTTGGCTGCGCCAATGCTTTTTGGGAACCCCAAAGAAGCACCAACCCAGAGGAAATGGTCCTCCCTTCTTCAAGGGGCATGGAACTTAGGGAAGTGGTTGGTAAGTGGTTAGTAAGTCTGGTTATATCTCACTTACCATGGTTACCGTATGAGATGCTCACCCATTGCTTTATGAGTCATTGGGTTGCTTCAACCTGCGCCGAACCTTGGCGGCGAGAGGCTTTTGCTGCATGGCCTTTTGCCTTGGTTCTTGGAAAGAGGGTGCTGCTAAGAAATGAGTAGCTTGGTTTTTTGCAACTCTAGGAAAAGCAGACACACAAATCAAATATCTAACAATAGTGAAACACCACAAATCAAAGATCTAAAGATAAGAAGGATGCTAAAACATCACAAGCCAAGGATCCAAAGACCCACATATCCATCACAAATCAAACATCCCAATATCCAAAACTACACCGACACGTCGCAAAGCGAAGATGCGGATGTTCCGGGCTTTCGCTGGGTGCTTCCAATCGCCAGGCCTGGATTGGCGCGGCGCCCAGGACTTGGCGCTGGCGCCTTGGAGATGAAGAAATTCGCCAAGTGGCGTTTTGGAGGAAGTTCCACGGCTTCCGGCTGAGACAAACCACATGAAGCGGATATGTTTTGACATGTGTAAGGGCGTGAGCGAGCGAGTGGGTGAGTGAAACATTCCAGGGGTTGATTCCAACCATTCTTGTTGGCATCTTTATTTGGTTGTTTAGTCCTTTGGTTCCGTTCATTTTTTGGGTTCGGGGGGCTGCAAAGAACAGTCAGTGGTTTGCCAGCCCATGCCCAAAATCGTCAGCTTCCGGTGGCTGAGAAAAAAACGCTAAACAAGGCTTCCGGAGCTCGGGCCCCGCAGGTTGGGTCTGTCTTTTTGGGAGTTGGTACTTTCAGTTGTGGGTGGTGTTTTCCTGGGAGAGAAAAAGGAAAACCGCCCATCCTTCTAGGGTTGATCCCCCATTCTTGTCAGCCCATGGTTCTTCTTCAAAAACCGGGCCGTCGTCCAGAAAGATTTCTGGTAGTTTTCGAGAAGGATCCCTGGAAAGAATGGAAAAGGGAGCTGCTGGAAAGGTGAGTTGGCCAGGCATGGTTGACATTGAGTTCCCCAAAAAGAGGTTCCCTGAACAGGGCTCCTCAAAAGATCTCCATTTTGCAACCATTTGAAACATGTGGCTTTTTCCACCAAAACAAAGGGACGCCACCATTTGCAAGGCAATGTTCAGGTGTATAATGTAAGGATCCCTGCTGAAGTGAAGTGGATCCTCAGATGGCAGTGTAGTAGCTGGATTGTTTCGGGCCGAGTAGCACCTGGACAATCAAACTGAGGGCAAGCCACAGGAAGCATAGGCTCTAGCAAATTCTGCTAAGGTGTTGGTTTGTTTACTGGGGGTAGACTTAGGATACATTTTACATGTTACCAGTGACTCCATGTGAAGCAAACAATAAGATATACATTCTATAACTGGGCCTAACTCTAACTAGACTCTAACCGTGTTTGGATGTTTTTTTTTTTTTTTATTTTATTTTTATTTTGACAACACGTAACATCTTGAAGTGACCATTTCTTCGCAGCCAGGTCCAGTTTTTGGACTTGAAGCTTGGCAACTTTTTGGGTGCGAAGCAGCTCCTTCCGAGGGGGACATGGACTTTTTGGGCTTCAGCCCACTCCCCCCCCCCAATCCTAATAGCATCTCGGGTTATATGCGAGGTTTATTCGGCTAGATGGTCTTTCTCACCGTGTCTTTTTTTGGGTTAGGGGAGGGTTTTTCTACTAAAACAGACCACAGAAGAAAAAAGTGGGTGCCCTTATTCTAGCCTCTCTACTGGTTTGGACCTAGGGCTTTTGGTCCTGGGTTCCCAGAAGCCCCAAGAAAAAGCAACCGCTCTCAAGCGGCCGCACTCCCAGGTGAAGGTTGAAAAGGTCCGATGAACCTGGGACGAGTACGGAAGACCGCTTCACAGATTTAAAAAAAATCAAATCACGTGGGAAAAAGACAAGTTACCCCTCACATTTTTTTTTTGGTTAAAAGAAAACACACATCACATGGGAGAATGGGAAAAGGGACGAGCTAACCCTTGGCCCAGCAAGATGCGTTTCAAGGTCCGGGGATCGGTTGAAAACCGCTTTTGGGCACCGGTTGTGACGTTCGTTTGGTCTGGTCTCAGGTGTGGCTGCAGGTGCTGTACTGCCACCTGACAGCGCTGCTTTCTTACCCGTGTCATGGCCGGAACGCACTGATCTGGGGGGTTGACAAGATCACCTTTTGCTTGGGGTGACGGTTAGGGAAGCCACTGGGACAAGAGGACTTTCAGCGCTATTATGGGAAAACTTGACCATGGTCATACCTGTGCAAGGGGGGAAGGTTAATGGTCAGCAAAGATCACCTTTACAAGGGCTGACGATTAGGGAAACCACTCGAAAAAGAGGACTTTCACCATGAGAAAACCATGGTCATTTTGGGGCCGAACGGAATATTGATCAACCCCCCTTTTTGCCTTTTTGTCTCCACAAGAAGTTGCCGACTAACATCAAACAAGCACGCCGCTTACCTTGTCACCACTTCTTCTTTTGTTTTGGTCTCTATGACCCTTTTCTGGTCATTTCCCGCGTTTTTCCCTCTTGAACCTCAAGCAAAAAGCCGCCAAGAGTGTGCCTTTCCGGCGCCTCGCGTCCAACGCCACGTCCGAGCCGCGAAGTCGGCGGCGGAGGTTCCTGGCCTTGCTCCTGGCTGCGCTGGGCGCCGCCAGCGAGCTGCTGCTCAGTGCCACGCTGGACGCTTGGCTTGCGTCGGATCCGAGGGGCGGTGAACGGGGGTGTTGGAAAAACCCATGGGGTGCGACGACCTTGTGCTGAGAAGGCTTCTTTCTTCTTTTTGAAAACCAACCAGCACGGGATGCCAAAGCATGTGCGCGCGGATTCGTTGTTCAAGAACGGATGAGCCAGATGGCTTGTGCGCTTCCTATGCTTATCGTCGTCGCACCACGGACTGCGGATTCACATGGCTCATGGAAAATGCCGAAGGAGAGCACAGTCCTGCGGGCCCTGCGGGGTCACACGTAGACATGCTCCAGGGAGAAACATGCGAAAGGCCACGAGGGGATCCTCCACGTCCCTTTGTGGAACCCCGAAAAGCAACCACCCATTGAAGTGCAACTTCTGAGGGGAGCTCCAGTGAACCCCGAATCTCCAAACCACCAATCCACCCTCGGTTCTTCAAAGCTGACCTTGCGCCCTTCCATTTTCGGTCGTCCCAAAAGGTTCCCCGCCTTGGGTCCTTGGGGGGAACCTCAGGGCCAACTCCCGAAAATTCCCCCGGCGAGATCTGTCAGGTGGGCGGCGTCGCCGTCGCGGTGTTGCTCACAGAGGGCTGCGGCATCTACCGGCTGATCCAGGACCGCATCGCCCAGGAGGCCGCGGGGAAGCATGCCAAGTCAAAATCGCCGAAGGAGGCGACTTTTTTGTGTTCTGCAGGTCCTATGGTCAAGGGTCCCCCAAGTGCACTTGGGGCCGAGGGCCAAGTGAGTTCAGCGACTAAGGGCCAATTTGGGGCTAGTAGAGTTCCTTTTCAAGGATTTGTCCCTCTTTGAGGGGTCCTCAACAACCATAGGACGCCCCAAACTCCAAGGATTGCCAGCGGCTTGGGAAGCCAGTGGCCCCAACTCGCCTTCTCAAAAATCGCCCTTCATAGGTGTCCTTTTTGTTTGGTTTGCCCAACAAATCGAAGGCCCTGGTTTACCTAGCGGTTTTTCCTCATCTACCAGGGCAACCCATCTATTTGCCCCAAACAGGACACCATTGTGCCGCTCTTTGTTGCAACCTTTGATTCTTCTTTGTTGCATGTTGCTTGGATGTTAGGACTGAACAACTTTTTGCCAACGAACTCGGGTTTTCCGTATTAAACCACTAAAAGTGAGTCACTTTTAGCAGGGCTTCGCAGATTTCGCCACCGAGTCTCTTTGGTTCAGGGGGGCCATAAAAACCGTCGGCCCAAACATCGCCAGGGGCCCGTGGCTCTGTGGTCCGGCTGGCTGCCCCACTTGCTGCTGCTCTACCTCCAAAGCCTGGTCTTCGGGCCCATCGCCGGGGCGTCTGGGCGGAAGGAAGAAGGGGGAGGAGTTGTTTTTGTTGGTCCTTTTTAGAAGGTTTGGGGGGATGAGTTTTTTGGTTTTGGGGGGGGTTCCCAGGTAAGAAGGGGGGAGGAGTAGTTGTTTTTCTTCTTCTTTTTTTTTCTCGGGGAGGGGGGAAGGTTGAACCTTCCCAGCTTTCCGGAGGGAGCCTTCCATCTCAGCCATTCTTTGCGCCTGAGCTCGAGCAGAACGCGTAACGGGCCGGCGTAGATTTGTGGGTCGAGTTGACGCAGCCAGGGGGGTCTTTTTGCCACCTTTGGTGGAAAATGATCGACCCCCTGGTAGTGAAGGATTCCTTTTTGAGGGGGTCGCCCATTTTCTCTCCAAAGGCAAAAACAACACCTGGACGCAGCTCTGGCAGATGATGGATTGCAGTGGATCTTGGATAGCCCTGGCGCTTGATGTGCGACGGACTCATCATGCTCGCATGCTGGTTTGCTAGGTTCAAGGCAACAGCGAGGAGCCTTTTCCATGTTGAAGAGTTTTCGTTGCTTTAGCACCAGGTGACGGATTGGTTCGCGAGGGTGTGTTTTTTTGTTCTCCCCGAAAGCATTGCGAAGGGTTCTTCCAGCACTTGCACAGAGAGTCGACGCATATGGTGGGCTAGTAGTCCTCGTTTCTTTCGGTCCAATATTGGTCAGAACCACCAGTGGAGCCATGGGAAGGTTATGACCAATGCCCTAAGTTCCCTTGCGAGTTGGCTAGGGATGGCTCCAGATGTGCATGTGTGAAACTAGGGTACCCCCAAAAATGGGTTGGTTGCCCCAACCAACCTGAAGATCGCCCTCAAAGAAACACGACAACTTTTGGAACCTATCTTGGTTGGCTTTCATAGGACACCAGCCATGTTTCAGATTCCCCCATGTTGCCCCGTGCAGGGCTTGGTTTTTTGATTAAAATAGGGGCCCCACCAACGGGTGGCTTTTCCCTTGGTTTCCTTGCACCAGCCCCAAAAAGCCAAAGCCAAAGCACGTAGGGCTGGTTTTCCTTTGGCTTCCTGTTTAGAACCAGCCAACAAAATGGTACCCTCCAACCCGCCCCCCCCCCCCCCCCCTATAAACTCGAGTAATTTTGATAATTTAGATCCCCCTGGGTCCGGGGGCGGTTTCGAATTGAGAATGGCGCGTGGACCAGGACCCCAGGGGGCGGCACTAAGGACCGGATTAGTTTTTTGTTTGTTTTTTGTTCGTTCCTTTTTTTTTTGTTTGTTTTTTGTTCGTTCATGATTTCCGTTTCGGTCCGATGAGCACCTGGTTCATGATTCCCTTTTCGCCCTCGGAGCGACAGTGCCTTTTTTTTTTTGCGGCCCCGCGCCGGCCCACGCGGCAGAAGCCGGGAGGACGGCTTTGTGGTGACAAGTGTGTTCAGCAGACCAAAGCAAGCGCAGGTGCTTTTGCTGCCATCCTGGACGACGACTCCGTGGTGGGTGGTTCGGGCTCACACCCGGGTGGAGCGGGCTCATGCCCGGGTGGTTCGGGCTCATGCACGGGTGGTTCGGGCTCACACCCGGGTGGGAGATCGTGTCCTTGGCGGTGACAGCAGCCAGGTGGGAGAGCAGTTGGCGCCAGCAGATCCAATCAACTCAGAGTGCTTATGCTGCCATCCTGGAGGACGGCTCTGTGGTGACAAGTGTTCAGCAGATCAAAGCAAGTGCAGGCGCTTCCTGGCCGACGGCTCCGTGGTGGGTGGTTCGGGCTCACGCCCGGGTGGAGCGGGCTCACGCCGGGGTGGTTCGGGCTCACGCCCGGGTGGTTCGGGCTCATGCCCGGGTGGAGCGGGCTCACATCTGACTTAGGGAGATTGTGTTTTTGGCGGTGACAGCAGCCAGGTGGGAGAGCAGTTGGTGCGCGTCCAGAGTGCTTTTGCTGCCGTCCTGGAGGACGGCTTTGTGGCGGCAGGTGTGTTCAGCAGATTCGAGCAAGTGCAAGCGCTTTTGCTGCCATCCTGGCTGACGGCTCCGTGGTGGGTGGCTCGGGCTCACGCCCGGTGGTACGGGCTTCCGGCTCGGGCCCGGTTGGCGTGGGAAAATGGGCCCTTTCGGGGCGGTAACGCGCTGACTTCCCCCCTTCCTCCCCTTGTTTGTTCTAGCTTTTGGCTGGCAATGACGCATGCAGAGCCAGTCCCGGGCCTGATCCCGAGCGGGCCACCGCTGGGGGGAGGCTGCCCGGTTTGTGGCTCTGGTACACCAGAAGCTGTTTCTCTCTCTCTCTCTCTCTCTCTCTCTCTCTCTCTCTCTCTCTCTCTCTCTCTCTCTCTCTCTCTCTCTCTCTCTCTCTCTCTCTCTCTCTCTCTCTCTCTCGAACAATTTAGATAACCCAATCGGACAAATCCATGACGCAAAAAGGAATTCTTGCAGTCATTCCATTGCAGGTCGCTCAGTCATTCCATTTTTTTGCTGTGTCGCCCTGGACACGGCCCAAGTCACCGCCCAATTCACCCCCTCTCACACCTTCCTCCCCCCCTCCCCTCCTCCCCCAGCCCCTGCCGGCGCGCACTGAGGCGCTCTTCGGCGGCCTGGAACTCTTCGTGGCGTTGAAGCTGGGCCTCGGCCTGGCCACCGCGGTGCACGAGGTCTGCCCCAAGCCCAAGGCGCGGGCCGGGTCCCCGAGGAGGGGAGGAGAGGAGGGGGAGGGAGGGGGGGAGGGGAGGGGGTCCCCGAGGAGGGGAGCGTTTTTTTCTTAATATATATATATATACTGTATATATATATATACATATATATATATATATATATATATATATATATATATTTGGGAGGGAGGCTCCGGAAAATCCAGCCCGGGCCGGGGGGGGCTTCGGTGGTGAATATGGGCAGGTTGTCGCTGCGAAGCCTGTGGGCTTAAAGCAACTAGTTCGAGAAAGTCTCATTTTTTGAGAAAAGTGGGGGAGGGTTCCCTTGAAACCATCAGGTAAAAATCGGGTCATTTTGAGGACTTCATTGTCATGGACCCAGTTTCGGTCGCTGAAAGATGGGATTGAAGCTAGAAGTTTCAGTTGCGAACGCTTCCCGACTTGACTGCTCCCATGCAGATGAGTCCACCGCAACCCTCAGGTAACACATCGTACTCAGATTGAATTGGGACTCCACTAAAGATCTCTATGTTCATGACAGCCCATGTTTCCTGAAGACTAGAGTGCTGCTGGCAACCTTGCTTCCCTTTTCTGGAAGTGTGGCAACCCATGTTCCTTTTTGTGAAGACTCAGGCCTTTTTTTCCCGCCGAATCCGTCCCCTCAACAGGACGCAAGGCCGCGTTTGGGTTGCAATTTACGGGGTGTCATTTGGCTGTGTCTCATCTTGAGGGTGCTGGTGAACACGAGAAAGCCGCTCTTTTTTGATTGGCTCCCCGATTTTAAGACCTCATGTCTCAAATGAGACGCCGAAAAAGACTCTTTGGAGCCTGCCGCAGGACAAGTCGGGTGGAAGTCAACCCGCCTCCCCGGAGCTTTGGGCGGACTTTCTGATGGCTGCGCGCCTGGGCCGAATTCGCAGCCTTCGGAGCCCGACCACTCGGCGAACTCGCCCTGTTCGAAGCCCGGTATTGCCCTCATGTCCACGTTTGGCAGATTCGAGCATCACAAGTGTCGGGGCTGCTGAAAGGCGAGTTTCCTTTGGTACGGGGTGATACTTGAAGGGCATGAACCCTGAATCCAGTGGATATGAGGTTGGGTTGTCGACTCTTGACCATCCTTTTCCTCCGACCTGTCTGGCCGGAAGCCATTCCCGGGTGATGCAAATTTGGGCAAACCATGCGGATCGAGCTGAGCATACGGTGACCGTAAATGGGTCTGAAATGGGTTCCTCTCGTACGCCATACACATGATTGCCCTTTGGCGCAAGGAACCCATTTTTCCATTCATCCTTGAGTTTTGGGGTTGCCTTGGCTTAAACCGGTTCCACATGTCCCAAAAAAAAGAGAGGCACCGTGTTCGAAGGGACCCCACTCCCAGGTTCGGTGTCCCGCTCAAAGCGCGACTCCCAAAGTTGCGACGCTGAGTTGGTTCAGCTTGCGCTTCTACTCCCAGAAGGCCTGCGCCACCGCGCTGCTGCTCAGCGCCTGTTTGGGCACGGCGCTGGCCTGGCACTTCGAGCCTCAGAGGAAAGCTCGCGCTTGAAGCGCGAGCCGAGGGTTTGACGGTTTGTCCCCCAGAGGTCTTGAGACATGGAATGGGGCTTTGACAAGAACCATTCAACTGGTGGTTTCCTTAAAAGGAATCCCCGTCCAGTCCATGCCCAAAACCCGGAAGGTCCTTCCTTGAGAACCAGCAGGAAAATAGGGACACCGAAAATGGGTGGGCTCCCTCCGAACATGGGCTTTTCTTGATTCATCGTATTGGACATCCCCGTTAATGGACATGTTCGGAAATCCTTGCTTGGGCTTATTGGCTAGGACTGAAAGAAACAGTCCATTTTTGTTCAGGCCCTTCCATTGACTTGGTGGTTCGCAAAGTCAATCGGTTCCTGAGGTTTTGAGTTGTTAGTTGGTTTCGTGGTGGGTGTCCCCCTGGGTTTTTGACCCTTTGGCTTTCCCCTTCCCATTTTTCGTGGCCCGTTTCCTCGTCGGTCGCCTCGGTGTCCTCGCATTTCCACAGCCGCCAGAGGAAGGATCCACCTGCAGCTGGAGGGGGGGACTTAAGAACATGTCTGCTCAGCACTCAGCAGCCCGGTTCCTTAGGTGTTTAGCTGTTTGGTTTTGTTTCCGACTTTCACCCACAAGTTCAACCTTTAGCAGGGGAGCTGAGGACCAGTTGAACCTTCGATTTCCAGATCCCAAAAAGGCAACTGAGGCTTATTTTGGCTTGTTTACAAGATGTACCCTTTGGCCACCTTGTTCCAATGGAAGTGGGTAGCTGATTCGTTTTGTCGTTAGACACCATTGTGCTGATGTTTGTAGTGATGTGGCCCCTTATTCCTTGGATGGTCTTTGATTCAAAGGCCCAAAGCACCGTTTTCGCTGTTTGCCCCGATGGCCCACGTCTCTCTTTTATCCTTCGCCTTTGTCATGCTTGTTGTTGGGAAACATTTTACCTTTTTGCTTATTGTGGTTTAGTGGGACATCCCCAGTTTTGCTCCCCTTCCAACGTCAACCAAGTCGGATCGCCGTCAACCAAGTGGTGGGCTAAAGGGAAACCACCCCGGGTTCCGACTTCGAACACCCTTACCTTTTTGCCTATTCTGGTTGAGTGGTTGAAATTTCCAACCACCCAACCGCCAAAGATTCTCTTCAATTTTTTTTGCTGCCAACCAAGTCTCTGGTCGCCGCTCAAATTTTGCCCGGCTGAGGAACACCTGGGCCCGGCGAAGGGCGGGGTGGCGGTGTGCCAGCACGTCTGGATGCAGGACATCTCCTGCGGCCGGGGGCCCCGGCCTTCGGCCGAGCTCGGCCTCGGGCTCGGGCGGTGGCCTCGGGCTCGGGCGGGGGGGCCTCGGGGAGGTGGAAAAGGCCCATCCATTTCTTGGGGGGTCGTGGCGGAAGAAAGGCCGGCAGGGACCCAACTCTTTTTGAGTTTGTTTGGTGACCCCAATTTTTTTCGGTTTGAGTCGCGCGCTTTTGTGGGTGGTAAGCCTTCTCAGTTCGTGGTTTGGATGGATTTCAGGGTGAGCTTTGGTTTCAGCTTCCACCTGGTGGTTTGGTTTGGTGGTTACGTTAGGAGCTACCTTCCCCCAAAAGGAATTGGGGTGCAAATGGGTATGGCTCAAAAAACCGGTACCAACATGGAACAGTGGTAAGTGGAAACACAGACCAAAACCTGCGTAACCCTAGCTCTGTAATTTTGAGCCACTGCCAAATCCCAAACCACCAAACCAAGCCACCAATCAGCTTGGAAGCTGATGGGAACTGGATTTGGGTTCGAACCCCTGAGTGTGAAGGGGAAACAACCAATCCCCTTCACCGGCAAAACCACCAAACCAAGCCACCAATTGTGGGGGAAGCTGATTGTTGTCTCTCTGTATAAGAATCACTGAGGCTCACCCTGGATCATATTACAAGTCTTCGATCTTTGACCTTGATCCTTTTTCTTGATGGCTATGTTTGTGGCAAACAACATGTCTGGGCCTTGTTTGGTGAATCCACGGCAACACAATGATCCCTTATGTGGGGAACCCAAGTGGGCAACTCCAAACCAACAGCGCTTTCGGAGTTGATTCAAAAGGTCCCAACCCCCAACCACACTCAATTAGACTGTTTTTTTTCTTCTCCGAGGCCTTAGGCCTTTTGAGGACCCTTGAAGTCATGGAGGCTGGGGAGGGAGGCCCTTATTAAGCCCTTAATAAGGCCTTATTTAGGGCTTATTTGGACTCCCTCCCCCTCCCCTCCCTCCCCCCCAGCCGCCATGATGGAGGGCAGGTGCTGGGAGTTCTTGCGCGAATGCAGAGAGGCAGCCGGTCATTTTCAGGGGACTGTTTCGGGACACGCGCGCTCGTTTTTTGCTTGCAAGATGAGCTTGCGACTGCGGCCAGAACTGCCAATGTTGCTGATGATCCTCCATCTGCTGAAATGACTATTTTTTAATTTTCAATTTTCCCTGGTTGGTTTTGAAAGGAATGCATCACTACTGGACATGTTTCCTCATTTTTTTTCCTGGGGCCTTAACCACATGGAAGTGATGGTTCTGTGTGTGCTGTGGGTGTGGCGGTGCTGGGAGCGGCTCGGGTGGAACGGGACGTCCGAGGCATGGTCTTCGCGCCGGAGCGCGGGGTGATGGTGGCTGGGCTGGCCATCAGCGCGCTACTCTTCCTGTCGAGCAGCCGCTGGGCGAACTTGGTGGAGGAACTCGCGCCGACTTGCGGGCGGCTTTTGGGGCTTTGTTTGAGACGTTGCTCGGGCTCCCAGCCATGCCCTTAGCTGGCCTGAGCTTTTTAGCTTTTTAGCATTTAAGCCACTAAAAGTGAAGCTTTTAGCGGATCTGAGCACAGCCTTTGGGTATTTGGTTGAAGCTCGGCCATTTCTCAGTGCCGAGCCTAGAACAGCTGCCAGCTCATCTCACCTTTCCTACCTTTTGGCGATGTATTTGTTTGGAAGAGAAGACCTCATTTCGTCTCCCTTCCGGTCTTGCTGGAAATAGATCTTCTTTAGACATAGACATATCTTGTTCCACGCCAATGTTCGGAAGACATTCTTCTTACTTTCCTGCCCCGGACATGTGCCGTTTTGTTCCATGTTTGGAACAGCATTGGCTCCTCACAGGTGAACGTAGATGGCCCAACCTCCCCAATTCGGTTTTGCCATCCTTTCCTACAACTCCAAGGGACTAGTGCCATCCACTTTCACATCTCCAATTCTTGGCTTCGTTCTTTTCTTTCAATCCATCCCAACAAGCGGAATGTTTGCTTTGGAGGGTACCTCTATTCTGTGGGTTTTCAAGGGAACCAGAAGGAACATCGTCATTCTTGGGGGGTCCGATTCCCAAAAAAAAAACACACCCGCCTAGGCTTTGGCGGTTCCCAGCCATCCCTTTGACCTTTTCGCTTTTGTAGTGTGGTTGGGCTTCCAAACTCAACAAATCCACAAAAGGTGTTTTCTTTTTTCAACTTGTAGCCGGGGGGATCAGTTTGGACAACACTCCAAAGCGGTAGCTCCGCTTGTGATCCGTTACTTGTGGGCATAAACCCCCATGCTGAATGAGGCCAATAAAGGGGTCGAGTACAAAACATACCCAAATGAAACCGCCAAACTTGCGGTGGTTTCCCTTGAGTTTCTGTTTGAACCAACCCCACAAGGGTCGACTACCAAAGAAAAGTTTCCACCGAAGCCTCGTTATTTCTTCTTCTTTTTTAATACTTATATATATATATATATGTATATAAATGAATAAATTAAATCAATAAATAAATAAATACATACCTATATATATATATATGTATATATATATATATATATATATGTATATATATGTTTCTCGAGCGCGTGGGCCGGAAGCTCGGAAGGCTACTGGGCCCTGAGCTTCGCGGAGGAGACGGGCGCGACGCTGCTGAGCGCCATGGGCTTCCCCTGCTCCGCGGGGGGCCCGAGTGGGGGGAAGCTGGGGGTGGGGGTGTGGGAAGTGGGAAGTGGGGGGGGTGGGGGGGGTGGGAAGTGGGCAGGGGGGTTGGGGAGTGGGGGGGGGTGGGGAGTGGGGGGGGGTGGGCAGGGGGGGAGGGGAGTGGGGGGGGTGGGGAGTGGGGGGGGTGGGGAGTGGGGTGGGGGGGGGTGGGGAGTGGGGGGGGTGGGCAGGGGGGGTGGGGGGGGGTTTGGGGGGGGTGGGGATTGGGGGAAGGGTCTTTTTGCCAGCTTTGGTGAGAGAATGGGCGACCCCCTCAAAAAGGAGTCCTTTTCCAAATAGAAAGGGGTGGATGATTTTTCATTAGGTGGCAAAACACCCCCCTGGTTGGTTGTGGGGGGAGTGGGGTGGGGTGGGGAGTCGGGGGCTGGGGGGCGAAACCCCAAATCGACATCACCAACGGAGAGTCACATGAACTGCGATGGATCAAAAGTGCGGATGCCCTGCGAAATATGGGGGGGGGGGGAAACAACCTCACAAGGGCGTGCCGACCCAAATTCACGTTCATATCCAAGTGGAAAACTCCTCGCGGCTGGTCCTTTCTCGTTTTCCTTTCTGCCCGTCGCGAGTGAAAGGATGAAGCCACAGGCCGGAAGCACATCTTCCATTTGCTGAAAGGAATCTTTTATATTTTCCCCTGTTGGTTGAGGGGGAATCGATTTCACTGGACATATTTTCTCTCATTGTCTCCAGGGGACGAGAAAGCAAATGACTCACAATCCAAACCCGGGTAGATGAAGGTAAGGGACGATCCTAGCCATAAATAGCTGCGGATCTACGCCTTCTAGGTTCTTGAAGCATGGTTCTGGGATTACGGCCATTTTTGATACCGAATCGGTTTTGATTGCAAGTGACTCAAATGGGGTCGTGATGGGTTTGGTTTCCCCTACGGGTCTCAAGTTTGCCATGCGCCATCAAGTTCCATGTGGTATGCCTGGCTCCCAAGGGTCTCCATCCGAGTTTTTTCAACATGGCCCCGCTTCTCCCTGTGGCTAGTTGGGGTGTCGGATCTTCGGACTTGAAAACTAGACCACGGTTGGCCCGAAAGCATAACATCGCAAGCGAGGTCGGCCCAACGCTGCAGGATGCGTTCTTTTTCCCTCCACGACGCATTTGTGAAGCAAGCGCGAGGCAGCACCAGGCAAGGTGCTCTGCGCAAACTGGTCGGTGCAAGTTGGTCTGCGCAAGTTGCTCTACGCAAGTTGCACTGTGCAAGTTGCTCTGCGCAAGTTGCTCCGCGCAAGTTGCTCCGGCAAGTTGGCCCCTGCAAGTGGCTCCCTGCAAGTTGCTCTGTGCAAATTGCGCTCCCTGCAAGTTGCTCTGTGCAAGCTGCTCTGTGCAAGTTGCTCTGTGCAAGTTGCTCTGCGTAAGTTGCTCTGCGCAAGTTGCTCTAGGCAAGGCGCTCTGCGCAAACTGGTCGGTGCAAGTTGGTCTGCGCAAGTTGCTCTGTGCAACTTGCTCTGCGCAAGTTGCTCTGCGCAAGTTGCTTTAAAATGCAAGTTGCATCTTGCGACGCCCGCCCGCGGACCAGGGAGGAATCGAACCCGCGACCCGCCGGTTCCGGAAGCAGGCGCGCGAACCACGAGACAACTCCCGAGGACCAGTTCGAACAACAAAAGTCGCAAAAAACCTCGAGTTTTTGCACCTCGACCACGCCGATTCCCGCAAAGGGTTGCGCCAGCACCGCAGAAATCGCAAAAAACCTCGAGTTTTTGCACCTCGACCACGCCGATCCCCGCAGAGGGTTGAGCGGGCACCGCAGAAATCGCAAAAAAACCATGGGTTTTTGCACCTCGACCACACCGATCCCCGCAGAGGGTCGATTTTCGTGTAGTGTCGTCGGCACTACCCCGCCGCCCTAAGAAGAGATTTTAACTCCTCGCAAGTCAATTGCACTTGACTCCTTGCGCTTGCAACTTGCACTTGGCCCCTTGCACTTGCAACTTGCACTTGACTCCATGCACTTGCAACTTGCACTTGACTCCTTGCACTTGCAGCTTGCACTTGCTGCTTGCACTTGCAACTTGCAATGACTCCTTGCAATGACTCCTTGCAATGACTCCTTGCAATGACTCCTTGCAATGACTCCTTGCAATGACTCCTTGCAATGACTCCTTGCAATGACTCCTTGCAATGACTCCTTGCAATGACTCCTTGCAATGACTCCTTGCAATGACTCCTTGCAATGACTCCTTGCAATGACTCCTTGCAATGACTCCTTGCAATGACTCCTTGCAATGACTCCTTGCAATGACTCCTTGCAATGACTCCTTGCAATGGCTCCTTGCAATGACTCCTTGCAATGACTCCTTGCAATGACTCCTTGCAATGACTCCTTGCAATGACTCCTTGCAATGACTCCTTGCAATGACTCCTTGCAATGACTCCTTGCAATGACTCCTTGCATTGACTTTCATGATGATGATTCCTTGCAATGACACCTTGTAATGACTCTCATGAGAACAACTCAAGTGAACCCAGCGGAAGAACCCTTCGCCATGCTTTCGGGAAAACTGTTGGCAGAAATCAAGTTGGGTTTTCCCAATTGGGTTTCTGGCAAAAAGCTGAGAGCACTTTTTGCAGGGAGGGTCGTTGCAGCAACCTACTCTGACTTGGCTTTGCTTAGCTTACACCCAACCCTGAAAGGGTAGAGGGTCCACTGAAAAGATTTAACACGGGTGCCGAAAGCCGGAACATCTCAAGACAACTGGACTTTAAGCTTTTTTTGTGAAACAGCTTGGATTTTCCAAAACGGACCTCTGCAAAAAGTCAAGCACTTTTTGCAGACGGGTCATTGAGCAGCCAAGACAACGACCATGCGGAAAGGGAAATTGTGGAGGTGCTGGGAGTATGCTGCGGCGTGGGCACCGGCATCTTCAGCCTCGAAAAAAGCGAGCTGGCGCACGGCTTGCTACTTGGCAAAACCCCTCAGGTGTCCCCACCCCCTTCAAATGGAACAAAGGGGGAGGGGGGATTTCGACCCCTGGAGATCTCCATTTATGGTGAGCCATCTCCCATTCTTTTTCTGGAGAAGACTAGGAAAATGGAATTGGGGGAGCCCCCACCCCCCCCTTACGGTAGGGGGGGATCTACAGGCGCCTTTTTTCAGCGGTTTGTGCGGTTCTACCAGGAAACCGTTGCGCCATTTTGGGGGGCCTAAGCCGCGGCATTTTGGGCGGGGAGCGGGGGTTGTGAGGCTGCTGACCTTCTTCGCGATCTTCCTCACGGTGCCCGTGGTGGCAGTGACCCGCAGGGCAGGAAACTGGGGGCTTCTCGAGAAGGGGCTTTGACTCTCGAGACCAAATGGCCGCGTCTTGCGTCTTGGACCCCTCCAAAAGGGTGGGTTCCCCTTTGGTTTCCCTTTAACCCCCCTCACCCAAAAAAGCAAAAGCGGGCTCCTGCACAAAAACAAAACCGACAGTGGTAGCCTTTGGTTGAGTTTGGTGTTGGCTCGTTTTTCTATTTCCGGGGGGTGCACAAAGGTTCCGAGGCCGTTGGGTCCGGCCTGGCACGTATCTCGTTGCCTGCCCGAAGCCTTCCGAAGGCGAGGTACCAAGACCCCTGGTTGGTTCGCCGCGATGCCCGGGTCCTAAAGTTGCTGCCAGTTTTTCTCCTGAAAGCCAGTGGTCGATGTTCAACATTGGTTGTATGTTGGTTGAAGTCTCAGCCAAACTGCCATTCTCTAGTGGGACTTGCCCCATTCTCTAGGGCTGGCGCAAATCAATTCCCATTCAACTAGCAAACTACATGGGCTTGTTTTTATTTTTGGATACCCCCTGCAAAGTTGTGTTTTCAAAAAACACCCCACAAGCACTCCGGCCATTCTTTTCTTGGGGTTTCTATCTTAAGACACCCCGACCAAACTCATCCGCCGACGTCTGGCCCGAAATTTTTCCGGCTGCGCATGTCTGTCTTCCAGGACGCTGGGCGGTGTGTACGGCGGTGCTCACGGGCGTGTGTATCGCCGCCTACCTGGCCTTGAAGCTCGGCATTTGATTCGGTGTGGCTCAAAATTAAACGATCGGAGGGGCAAGCCGCAGGTGTTGGTCCTTGTTTCCACCTACCAGGGCAAGCCATTTTGGTACCGGTTTTTTTTGAGCGACGGACATTTGAATATGGGATGGGGACGAATTCCTCCGACGCCAGCTGGCTGGTTTCGTTGTTGGGGAAATCCCGAAACAAATCCCGTCACTCGCAAAAAATGCCCCCGCCATCGGCGATTTGTTTGTGACAAGTCTGGGATCAACACAAGCTGGTTTGGTTTGGTCTCCTCTTAAAACCCGTCGAAAGGGACACCGAATTCTTCTTCTACCGCGAAGGCTCAAGACCCGTTTTCTCATGTGCAAAACCATCCCGAGCCGCCCGTTCAGCCAAAAGTTTGAGCCCTGTTGGGTTGTTGGGTTGTTGGGCCGGGCTGGGCCGCCCGCCCCTTCCCTTTGTCATTTCAAGGAGCCTCTTTGGAAAGTGGGGAGCTGGGGTCTGGGAAGGCCGCTACCCCAGTGGCACCGTGGAAACGCAGCTCTCACCAGCGGCTACAACGCTCAGTCCCAGCGGCAAAGCATATGAAACAAGGCGGCGGCATGTTTTTTTCAAGAAGTGGACCCCTTTGCCTTGGAAGGGAAACCGAAGAAATGAGCAGCTTGCAATTGGCATGTTAGTTTGGGCAATGTGCGCCAAGCAAGGCAACCACGCGCAACAGATCAACATATGTTCCGCATTTTTCCGAGCAGATGGACAAACACCGTTGCTTGGGTTACTGTACGTGGGCGTTGTCTTTTTTAGGTTTTGAGGGGTCCCCCTTTGCCTTCGAGAGGAGCGTGGAATCAACACATCACCAGTAGAGAAATATCCTGTTGACCCCATTTTTCGGGCTCCATGGGGAGAACCATGAAGGGGGATCATTTGGAGACAAGCCCCCACCGGGGGTTTTGTGTTCCGCGAACCCCCACGAATTGCCTTGCCAACCCACGCTCACCGTCTTAGGTCGAAGCTTTCTGGACCCCGGCCCGTACCGCTTGGGGATTTCAAGGTTGTGCTGACAAATTCCCCCCCCCCCCCAGCCCCCCAGCTCCCCCCATATCTTGGTTCAGCTTGACCCCAAAGATGGGGTCATGTACTGGGCAAGTGTCAAACTCATGTCTGTCCGAGGTCCGAAACAATGTCTGTTGTCCCCTGGCCAAATGGGTGTGGCTCAAAATTGAACAGCTGGGGTTACGCAGGTTTGAGTCTACCTTTCTATTTGCCAGGGTTCCACTTTGGATCCCCATTTTTGAGCCACAAGCAAGTTCTTATAAACTAGTAGAAAACCGCAGGTTTTAGGTACCTATTTGTTGACCCACACGCAAATATTAATGCGCCCAAAGTTCCCCTTGGTTTCCTCAGGAAGTTTGTCCGCTGCGTGGTGGGGGTGCGAGACATGTGGATCAGCGAGCTGGCCTCAGTCTTCGAGTGGCTCACCATGATCTGTCTCTGCGCCCATGTGTGGGCCTGGCCTTTTCCGGCCTGAAGGTGAGAAGGCCCAGATAATTCTTTGGTGCATTTTGCTTGGATGCTAGGACTTTAACTTTTTGCCAACTAATGGGTTTTCCACTAAACCACTAAAAGTTAAACTTTTAGCAGGGGAGCAGAAAGCAACCGATAATTGGTTTGGTGTGGTTCGGTGCAAAGAGGGGGGTATGTGTCAAAGATCTGGGGGCCAGCTTCGGGGTTCTTTTTTTTTTGGGGGGGGGTTTGCGATTGAACCAAGGGAAAAGAGCACACGCAAAACACAGACTCACAGATATTGCTTCAGAACATCGCCCGTGGCCGATGGCTGGGGAGTGGCTTTTCAAGTGCAAAGTTCTAGTAGGTTGCCTCTTCTCAACCCGGCCAAGCCGCGATTCCGATTCCCAGCAGAGAGCGTTGCGGATGAGAAAGGAGGGCGTTGGACGCAGTCGGAGAGGTCAGGTCCTCAGAGGGTGGTTTGGATTGGTGGTTTGGGGGATTCCCACCACTCTTTACTTCCATTTGCTCAAGAACATTTGTTTTTTCCCTTGTTGCTCTTAAAAGGATTTTTTTCACTACTGGACATTTTTTCCAGGGGTCTTAGCCAAATGGAAGTTTAGGTGAATGGGGAACCCCCGACTTGAAACCACTAGTCACTGGGATCAAGACAAATCCCCACAGGGTGGTTGTAAAGGGGGGGACAAAGGACACTCTTGAGGGGTCAGTTCCGTTTTTTTTGAGACAAGCGAGCGAGCCATGAAGCAGGATCCTCACTCCCACCCCTACCTCCTAGGTTCACGAAATGGAATGGACCCTGGATATGTGGGGAGTTGTGAGTATGTGTATATATATATATATACATATACATATATATTTATATATATACATATATATATATATATCCACCCCCTCAAGAAGGGAACAAGGAGGGGTGACCCCTTTTCTGGGGAAGACTAGACAACTGGGGGGACTCCCCACCCAACTCCTCGTTGTGGTAAAGGGGACATATATATATATATATGACACACACACACCCGCATGTGAAGGCTCAATCTGAACTCCAAGGTTTGCGGGAACACGGTGATAGCTGTGGTCTAGTTTGCTGTTCTGTGATCATGACAACTACAGTACCATTTGGGGGCGTCTTCCATGGAGGGTTCCCGCTTGCCAGGTTCTCAAGCAAAGCACAGGGAACCCACCCTTTGTAGAGTTTGTATCAGGCTATTCAGGGCCTATTCATCCTTACACGGTCAAGGTCTGTTCAGAATCGCTGTCGGCATCGTCCGGCGCAGGCCTCTGATGCATAGCCAGCTTTGGGGTCTTTTCGGCTCGCAATGGATTTCCGCGCAAATCCGATTGCAGCGGTATCTTATTTCACATATATTTGTGTTTCCTGGCTGGGGGTGATGGCTTCGCAGCGCTTTCCCGCACGGAGCCATCCAAACCTAGCCACAGGCTCTGGAGCGCGGAAGTGGGGTTGGCGTTGTACATGGGACAGGTTCCGTGTCAAGCTACCGTGTCTGCCCGCATGTTTGGCTTACTTCACTTCGCAACTCCCTGTGGAGTTCTTCTTCCCACGGGGAGATTCTGGGCCGTGAATTCGATTAATTCGGCCTCCAATGCCTGGAAGCCGCCTGTATCTTTACCCGGGAATTGCCCTTGCAGACGCCCTCGCAGAGGCCGGGATTTTCTCCTGATCCTTGAGCCTCAACTGCGAGTTCCGCGGGTTTCGGGGCGACGCGGCTTGCGGATGCGTTGAAACGTTGAAATGCGAAGCTAAGCCAACTTGGCTGCCTTTGTTTGGGTACAAAAAGGGTCATAAACCCGGCGAACCCCAGTCAGAAGGTTCCACATGTGCCCTCCCAGCAATTCACATGGAACCTGACAGGGGGGGGTCCGGTTTAAAAGGAGAATGGGCCAAACCAGGACGCCCACGTCGAGTTCCATGTTAATTGGTGGGAAGGTACAGCACTTCCGCCTTCTTTTTTCTCCATGCTTCCCCCAGACGAGAGGCCTCCCTCGGACGATGTCTTCCGAATGTGGCAAGGGTTTTTTGTATTGTATTCAATTGGTACATGTTTTCTTCCTGGATACTCCAAGAATACCTAGCTAGAAGCACGGTTGTGTCGTGGGCCGATTCGCCACCCAACCGATTCGCCACCCAACCGATTTTTTGGAGTTGCCATTTGAGATTCAGTGTGATGGTTTGAACGAACCTCGGAGATTTTGTTGCAGCTGTGGCCCGGTTGCGCTCGTCTTGCGGCCCTCCCGTCCTGTGAGCCGGTGCCATATTCAGCTTCTGGCCTTCAAGCGACGGCAGGGGGACGTGGGCAAATCAGACGACTATCCACAAAGAAGTCGCCCTCGCACACCGCGGAAAAGTTCAAAGGGACGTGCCCGAACAAATACGGGTAGGAACTTTCAGGGAGTTTTGGTGGATCTAGGGGATTCATGTCCACCACTGCCCTATCTAAATTAATAGCCATATGATTGTTTGAGCCATTCTTCTAGAAAAGGGTTTGGATGTGGCTTGTGTGGATCCACCCATGTGGAATATTAAACGAGTACTGAAAAAAAGTACCAAAAGAGGACCAGCTGGAAAAACCTGTGAACCCAATCCAATGGTCCAAGCCACAATCGCTAGAGGGCAACCACAAAGAGGACTCCTTAGGTGGGTGTGTCTTTTCTAGGCCATTCTAAGGGAAGACAAGCACGGCATACGCGACCTGAGCAAAACGGCCATCGCGGACGCGAGATCTCGGCAGCAGAGCAGCGGAGCGAGCGCCATGTGGTGACATGGACGAGGATGTGGATGTCTACTTCGCCCAGCACGACATCCAAAGCGTTGTCAGCGACATCTTGTGCCCATGGATCAATGTTGCTGGAGAGTATACTTGTTTTCCCTAGAGAAATCAACATTCAAACATCGTCGTGGTTCCCCTCTGAGGGGCCAGAGTCTGGCTTGCACGCCGATTGTGCACAAGTAGATTCCCGCACCCCTGAAATGTTGCCGGATTTTCTCCTGATTTCCCCCTTTCAAGCAACTACAAATCCACTCACTCGTTGTCCATCCGTGGCAATGCAACTTGCTTTCTTCGAGCCAGTTTCGGAGCCATGGATCAGCATCTCCAATACTTGAGCTTTTGAATGTTGGAAGCTGGGGTCTCGCTTGTTCAGCATTTTTCGCCAGTATGTTTTTGCCAGTATGTTTTTTTTGGAATTGGGCGCTCTTTGGGGTCTGCGAATCTAAATCCGAGATATTTTTTGCGGTCGAAGTGCGAGATGTGGGCAGAGGAAGGCGCCCCCTAGAATTCTACTGATGGTTCTCCATTTCCCCTTATATATATATACACATACATATATATATATATACGTATATATGTATGTACGTCTATATGTATTTATATATATATATATATCCTTGCGGGGGGATGTTGAAGGGACGAAAGGACGAGAGCCGGGGCCGGCGCGGTCTGTGTCTTTGGGAGGTCTGCGGGGCCGTTTGATCAGATCCCCGGCTGGCCCAATGAGGGCGGAACTGCTGAGAACGGGGTGGGGCATGGTTGTTGTTGGGACACGTTTTACCCTCTTTGCTGATTGTGGTTTAGTGGTTAAAATCCAACCACTTGACTGCTAAAATTTAGGTTTTTGCTCCCCTTCCAAAGTCAACCAAGTGGGAGGGGGGGGGTACCTTGTTTAGTCATGATTGTAGCAGAAGACTATTTCTCATAAAGAACAACAAAAAATACCGCCCCTTGAATTAAACGGACTTCTTTCACGGACTTCTTTCTGCGTCATGGAGGTAGGATGCAATGCTGCATTCCGCAAAGGAAAGTACGAAGCCAGCGGCGGCTTTCGTTCTCCGCCCTCTTGGCGTGTCCAGATGGGTCCCGCAGACAAAGGGTTTAGGGGGTTGAACGGTTTCTCCTGCGTTCCAGCAGGGGGGGAACTCCCACCCAGAAGGTCCCCCTGGCCAAACCCTTCCCCGAAAAAATGGGGTTCCCGCTTGACAGGATGTTGGTGTGTCCTTGCTTGATTGGTGTACCATTTTTTCTTCGTTTTTTTTCTCGGAGCCCAGAAGGAAAACCGTTGCGCCATTTTGCGCCATTTTGGGGGTCCGATGCCTGCAAACAGTTGGAGTTTATCAGGGCACAGGAAGCAAATGGGTGTGTCTTTTGTTGATACCCCCCCAAAAAGAAGAAAGAAAAGACGCAGAAGAACAGACAAACAGAAACAAAACAAACAAGGTTTGACAAAGATGTGGTTTTCCCGTTGTTCGGGAAAACCAAGCGCAAACAAGAAGTACCACAAAGAAAGAGACACCCACATGTTTTCTTTTTTAGGGAATCCCTGGGGGGGGGGTGGTCTAAGGCTCCCTAAGTAGCCCGAAGGACGCCGAAATGGGCTCTCAACTTTTCACCCTCCCCCCCCCCCCAACGGTACCTTCCGAGATGGAATTCCATGGCTACCGTATTTTAGGGAGCCGCCTCAAAAGTGTTTGGACATACTGTGGATGGACGCAATCCGTTCGCACCACTTTGAAACCATGGGAAACCCTTGTTTGTTGGTATTTACAAGGGAATCATCATTGCAGGTAGTACTGAGGCTGGTTGCGAAGCCTGGTTTATGATTCGCGGAAAAAACAGCAAACTTTGGGACCCGATTTCTACCGCGATCGATCAGGGCGAGGGAAGGCGGTGTTTCGGGAGTGAGCCCAACCGGTGAAGTTTTCTGCCCGAGTTGAGGCAATTCTTGGGAGTCACCAAAAGCGAAAAGGAACCAACAAAGCAAGCAAGAACAAAAACAAGCAAAACCAAGCACAAAATGAATTTCCAGAAGATGAAGGGGCATCTTTCCGCTTTTTCTGCCGGCCTAAGGCGGCGTCGGTGTTTTTTTTCTTTTCCGGGGAGCAGTTCTCCAGGGGTCGCTATATTTCCCTTTTTGGGTGGTTTTAAACCTCACCTTTTCGGTCCATGAAAGGTGAGCAGCCCTTGGGTGTGATGCTCTTTAAGGGAGAAATCACTCGGGAGCCCTGTGATTCTCTCGGCAGGTACGAGCTGGGCTACCACCGCCCCGCGGAGCCCGGGCCCTTCCTCGCGGCCTACGTGGCGCGGCGCTTCGAGCTGCCGGGCGGCGGCGGACGGGGCCGAGGCGGCGGGGAACGCGGCGGGCGGCGACGCGGGGGGGGGGCGGCGGAGTTCGTTTGGCCCGGGGATTGGGTGCCGTTTCTTTTTTCCCGTTTCCCTTTGTTTGGTTGGGAGGGTTCCGAACCCTACTAAAATAGACAGAAACAAGGAACGGCACCCTTTTTCTAACCTCTCTAATCTGGAGGACCTAGTGATTAATAGCGAGCTCCACCGAGCCGGGGGTTAAACGAGCTAAAGCCATTTTAAAGGTCACTTCACTTGGGGATCCCGGAATTCAGCTTTTGGAAGTATGCTGAAATTTGCACAGGGCTCCTTAAAAGATACATTTCGCAACACCACCATTTACAAGGCAATGTTCAGGTGTACAATGTAAGGATCCCTGTGGATGGTCCCTGTAGTCACTCCAAAATTGGCTAGATACCTGGCTATTTATAAACCCATGGTTGAAACCATGATGTTGGTGGGTAGTTGCGTTGGGAATCGAATGATTCCAGGGTTTCTCAGGATTGCGTCCATCCGCACTAGGTGTCCTTTTGATTGGTTAGTTTGCTTAGACATAGATGATTTCTACTGGTGTAGATTCGTATTATGCCCCATTTACCAGGGCCATCGATTTTTCTGGGGAAGTGTCGTCGTTTTTGGTTGGGGCAAATAAGGCTCAAGCTGAGCCGGTGTGAGTGTTCCTTTTAGGATGATTTGTTTGTTGCACCAAAGGGTGTGTGCCACAACATGCATTAAGAAATATTGATTGGAAGAGAATGAATTGGAACAGGTTGAGTGCAAAAGAATTGAACATGGAGCCACTCACTTACAAATGAAATTGGAGGAAGGGGCTTGACCCCTGAAACATTTGCAATCTCATGTTTCCTTTTGTCGGGAAAACTTGAAGCATGGTATGGAATTGGAGGTTTTCACCCTTTTTGTTGTCTGTGGGCTACTTTGCTGTTGTCGGCTTCACTTTTTGGTTGTTTGGTTCTGTTCCGTTTTTCGTCGGCCGCAAAAAAGGAAACCGCCCTTTGTCTTTTTTTGGGTCGGCGCTCGGCGCCAACCATATTTTCGTTTTTTTGTGGGTTGACCAAGGGCCAGCCACCGCATTGATGTTTTGGTTCAGACCGTTTGGGGCGGGCGCACCGAGCGCCCAGCGCCCAGCTCAGCGCCGCTTGCCTCGAGCGTCGCGCCGCGCGTCGCGAGAGGCAGCAGCGTGGGGCCGGTGGACTACGACGCGGTGCAGCTGCTGTCGGGCGTCCACCACCCCACCGCCGAGGCGCACCCGGTGGATCTGCGGATCGCGGATCGCGCTCGGCTTCCGGGCGAGGTTTGGCGTACGGTTTCGGGGAAGAGCGCCTGGCAGGAAGTTCAGGAAGAGCCCGTTTTTTTTTTTTCTTTTTCTTTTCGAAGAAGAACAGCAACGTAGCTCAAGAGTTGTTCCATAGTTTTCAAGGAATTGACTCTTTCCAAATGTAATGTGTAATATCAGATAAACTGTTTGTGTCATGGCTTTGCGAGGCTGAGTCTGGCAGGCCTGTGGAAGGGTTCTGAACCTCCATACGCATTAAAAACCTTTGGGTTGGTTCAGTTTTGGTCCTTCTCTAGTCAAGGTGAGAGGTTAACCTTTTGTCCCCAGCTCCTTTGGGCACGTCAGAACCCCTGTTGCAGTGGAAGCGACCCCAAAACAAGTGGCCTCAAAAAAAAGAGAGGCCCAGATTCTAGCGGCGGATTCGTTTTTCCGCTAGGTTCCAAAGTTGTACCCAGGTGAACAGTCCCCTTGTGTGTTGGTTTGGAATGTCGGCCGGGTGAAATGGATACATGCAGATTTGTCGGGACCTGAAGTATATCATGGAGCGCGCTAGAGAACGAGAGCGAGTTTTTGATGGCTCAACGATGGTGGGCATGCGTTCCCAGCAGTCCACCCACGCCCATATCTTTCCTTTGAAGGTTGGACCATCATCTTTTGGGGCCATTTAAAGTGACATATCGGGAACCCTGGTTAAAACATATTGAACTAGAGGGGGGTGGGGGGGGCCCTGGGAGGGGAGGCGAGCCATTGCGGTGATGGCTTGGTGTTCCTTCTCATGTTCTTGCTGCTTTGGATGTAGGGATGGGCATCACAGGCTGAGCATTTCTTGCTCGATGCGGGCATGCCGCGAGTGCCCTTTTCCCAATGCCAAATTCATAATTGCCGGTTTCTCTTTGCCTTTGCCACGGTGTCCAACCGGTCCTAGACCCGCACGGATGCCCAAAATGTTGCCAGTGCATCCATATTTCCCTGGTTGGCACCATCGTTGGTTGAAGCGGCTCACCCGTGGCGTTTGCGGAGGCCCTTTGGATCTTTCCTGAGTCAACGTTTTGTCGGGGTGTCGGGCCCCAGGACTCGCGTGTTTCCCCGGATCAGCCGTTTTTTCCCCCAATCCCTCTGCCCTCTGCGGCTTTTGAGCGCACCATGATGCCCCTTTGCTTGGGGATCCCTTATTTCAGGCTTTGGAATTGTTGTAGAAGGTTTGCAGCATGTATTGTGAGAATGCCAACTGCAACTGCCAGGTCTTTTCGGGCCCAGATCCTTTTGTCCCCATCCCACCCTCTTAATCTCGGAATATGGGGAGGGGGGATTTCGAATCCCGGAGATCTCCATTTTTGGTGAGCTACTCTCCCTACAGGGGAATGACTAGAGAAATGGAACCCCCCTCCATGTGGGCTCATAAATGGAATTGGGTCCCGGACCCCCACCCCCCACTCCCTTTCGGTAGGGAAGTGGAATTGAGGAAAAACCGTACCCCCCCCCCCCCCCCCCACCCCCTTGCCCATCGAAGGTAGGGGGGTGGATACCCGTGGAATCCGTGGAAAAGGAGCGGCTCGCGCGGCCGCAAAAACCGCCCGAGCGCGCCGCGCACGAGCGGATGTGGAGCTTTCGGGTCTCAGGAGCTGGCGGTGGGGCAGATGCTGCTGGAGATCCGGAAGCTGAGGCGGAAGTACAGCCGCTTCGTGGCCGAGGCCGGACCGGGAACGGGACGGAACGGACGGGGACGGGGCCCCCGTTTTGAATTGAACGGGTCCCGGGTTTTAACGGTGGCATTTGGGTGTGGCTCCTTTTCTTCTTGGTTCCCAGCCATCCGGTTCCTTAGCTTTTTTTTTCTTTTTTTTCTCGGGGTCCAGGGTTGAGGTTGATCACTCGTCAGCTTCCATCCAATTGGTTGTCGTCTTGGTGGATTTGGATTTGAGCCCCTGGTTCTCGCTCTTCACCAAACCAGGGAAGATGAACTCGGGGGTATCCAACCACTGTCATACCTGGGGGGACCCCTTTTGGGGTTCGGCTCTCTTCCACGTATCAACTTCTGTGGGTTCCATTTCCCACAGCCCTGCTCGGGTCCTTTTTTTTCCGGGCATTTGGGTGTGGTTCCCTATATTTTTTGAGGCTACCCCCTTGTTTGAATTTAAAGGGAACACCGCTGCGCCGAAAGGACAGCCCCATTTGGTTGGAAGCGCTTGGGGTGGATGCCGTCGGGGACTTCTTCTTGTTGCCGTGGAACATCTCGCTTTGGGTTACCCCACTCTCTATACCAAGGGGGCTACAGAGAAAGTTTCCCGACTGCTTTTGGGCCAATCCACTCAAGTGAGGAGATCGGTTTGGTTAGGTAGATGAGTTCCACTGGTTTCAGATTGGTAAAATCAGATATCCCACCCATCCCCTTTGGCTTTTAGATCTTTTTAGTGTTTGGCGGCGTTATTCGATTTTAGTGCATGATCAGAAAACGCACGGCCAGAATAGCAAACACGGCCAACAATGAGACGCACAGGCGACATTTCCGCAAGGAAGCGCATCAACTTTTGCCAGTATGCTAAGGCTACCTTCCCCATCCTTTCCAGGCATCCAGATCTTTCTAGAAGACCTCCGGAAACCCAGGTTGAAAACGGATCCGGTGATTGAAAAGTAATGATGCTTGAAAAGAGTCGGGAATCAACCCCTAGAAGAACCGCACCCCACCCGCACCCCCACACACCCACTCACTAGAAGTATCTCTTTTTTTTTTCAACTGGGACACCTCGGGGCAGACGAGGAGGAGGTTCCCCCCGGGTGGGGAGGGGGTGGGTTGGGTCGCCGGTTTCGTCGGCACGAGTCGTCGAGTGAGGTGCGCCCGGACGAGGAGGGCCAGGCGGCCTTTCTGGGCATCCCCTGGGCGGCGGCTCGGAATGTGAAGTGTTATCTGGTTGACGGCGCAAAAATAGTTAAACAACTAAGAAACTACTTCGTGAAAATGGGGGAGGGAAAAGGTTGACGCCACCAAAAAGAATAAACAACTAACCAATGCACCAATTCATGAAAGTAGGGGGTGTGGTTGTTGGCCCCCCACAAAAGAATAAAAAAGCAACAACCAAGCAACCAATTTGTGAAAATGGGGGAGTTTTTTTTGGCCTCCATGAAAACAAGTCAACCCCCCTAGTTCCATATTGATCTTTTTTTTTGATTGTATATTTGTTGCACTGGCTTAAAAGGCACACATTGGAACTGGCTTAATGTTGACCCCAGATTAATCAACCAACCAGCTTATGAAAATAGGGGGCTGGTCTGATTCCAATCGTATGGCACACTACAGGCAAAGCCAGTCGCTTGGATCTGTCGGACTTGCGCCAGTTGCTCTTGCACGTGGCTGCTTTCACCGCTATTGGCAGGCCCCAAGTCACCACAGAACCGTTGGCCGGGATGGCAGCAACAGCCTTTCCAGTTGCTTGGATCTGTTGCAGCGGCAGCACGTGCTTTTCTTCATGGCTGCTGTCACTCCTAGACTAAGGTATGGGTTACCATCTGCCTTTTGATGGTACCACCTTGGGTGGTTTGAACGGGAAACCAAAAGGACAGAGCCATTTTAGGGGTCCCTGGATCCCACAAAAAAAGACAGCCATCTGGCTTTGTCTCAAAAATCATCACCTGGATAAATTCTTGTAGCGTCGCTCGGAGAAAGGCGACATCGCAGATGACGGCTCCTGTCTTGAGCTGCTACCTAGACATTGGTTTCTCGCTGAAAGTTACGAACCTCTGGAACTCGCAACAAAGTTGAGAGCTTCTGGGGCAGGAGGGAGAAAAAACAACTACGTCATGTCTCTGTTGCCAAGTGGCTTGCTCCCTTTTTTGTCATTCCTTTTTTTTTGCAAAAAGGTTCCCCATTAAACTCAACCAGCCCAAAGAAGGGGTTTTGTTTTTTCTTTCCCCATGGAAATCAAATCCACTGGGGCATCTGAGAAAGTTTTTTTCCGCTCCGATTCGTCCCCCCCCGAGCTCCGCGCGGTCTCCGCATGCTCCGAGTGCTCGGAGAAAACGCGCGGGGGGGAAACGTCCGAGGACTTCGAGGCGGACTACGAGCGGCTGCTGGCGCTGCTGGGCAGCTCTGTGCTCTGGGCCTTCGCCCAGCGCCGCGGCTTGGGGTTTGGGGTTTGGGGGGGGGCGCGGGCGCCGGGCGGGGTTTGGGGCGGTTTGGGGGGGGGGGGGTTTGGGGGGGGGGGGGGGGGTTTTGAGGGGTTTTTTGGGGGCGGTTGGGTTTGGGGGGGTTGGGGTGGGGGGGGGGGGAGCGTTTTCGGGGGCTCGGAGGTGGGAAATATATGTTTTTTGGGTGGGGGGGCGTTTTTTCCGAGCCAAAAAAAGCGGGGGGACTCAGATGCAAAGAGGGGAAAAGGAAAAAACAATCCATCCCCTCAAAGGACATCGCCGCAAAGGGGGTGTCGCCTTTTTTGGGTTTGGCAGCTTTGGAAGTTGGAAAGGCAAGGCCAGTGAGCGAGTTTTCTTTTGGCGAGGTTTAAGGAGGCATATAGAGAGACCTGCAAAAGAGGGAATCCCATTCCGGGAAAAAGGGAAGCCCCCAAAAAAGGATGCACACAGGGCAACTCACCCAAGAAAAGGAACACCAAGCCGCAAAAGGGATGCAAAGGCACTGCTTTTGGATGGCTGGACAGGGACACCAAAAAGGGAAACCAACCTAGAGGAATTGAGTGGCCAGTTGCGTGGCTTGAGGGCTGGGGTAGGTGAAGCATGAGGTGAAGTTTTCAGAACTGAGGGTAGGGGCTGTGGTTCGAGTGTTAAGCTTTTATTTGGAGCTATAGACTCTAGGCGTTTTAGTTATTTCTTCCAGGAAAGGATGCACGAGCACTACGGGACAGCCAGTGTATCTTATAATTTATCGCTTTGCATGAAGCTGTAGTTTTTATTAATCAGCTTGCAGCGTCGTTGTGTTTGATGTTGTTGTGCTTGATGTACATCGAGCTCACCACGACGACAGGCCTTAAGACTTGGGGATCCAATTCTTACTTGAGCTTTTGGAATGAGAGTAGCATTTGCAGATTGCACCCAAATGAGTGCTGCGAGCCCCGAGGGGGGGTCGTCTCCGGTCAGAAAAGCTGTGGGAGGTGGGCCCCCTTGTTTCAGGCCCTTTTTGAGGTGCCGCGCCTCATTCTTTATAGGCTGTCCGAGCCATATTGATTCATTCATTTCTTGTGAGATGTGTATTCTCATGTATTCGTTTGTTCATGCATTCATTTGTTTGCTAGTTATTCGCATGAATGTATGAATGAATGGATGAATGAACGAACGAGCGAACGAACGGATGGATGGATGGCTTGATGGATGGAGGAAATAAGCAAGTACATACTTAGAATAAACAAACACAGTAGAAATCCACAAACAACATAAAAACGAGAGAACCCGACAAGGATAAACACCAACAACCAATGAATCAAATAAGTAAATTAATGAATTAACGGATGAATAAACTGAGACTGCATACAAACAACATAACAAGCAGTAAATGAACACATAACTAGCTCAAAAAGTAATGACATTCAAACAAATCTGAAATTAAATACAATGATAATTCACATAAACAAACAATGTTTCTGTTTACTGTATATTCATTTATGCATCAATCCATTAATTTTTCTCACAGTTCCTGTTGCTTGAATATGCTTATGATTCATATTCTCGTTTATTTGGTATGCTTTGTCAACCAGATATGATTCTTTATGATTCTTTGTCAGTTTTTTTTGCGTATTCATTTATGGTGTTTTGTTCATTTAATTATTTAGCGTTGTGCTTGTTTATTATTGACGTATTGAAGTGCTAAATGATGTTTTTGGATGTTTATGTGTGCTTACTTGTGTGTTTGCTTATGTATTCATTTATTTGTTGATTTGTTTTCGTACTTATTTACTGTTTGTTTGGTTGTTTACTTGGCAGTTTGCTTTTGTTTATTCATTTATCTATCCATTCTATCTATGTACTGTACCTATCCAATCTATCTATCCACTTACCTACCTGTCTACCTATCTACCCATCTATCTATCTAATCTGTCCAATCTATCTAATCCTATCTATCTATCTATCTATCTATCTATCTGTCTGTCTATCTGTCTATCTGTCTATCTGTCTGTCTATCTGTCTATCTATCTATCCATCTATCTATCTATCTATCTATCTAATCTGTTCAATCTGTCTAATCTATCTAATCGATCTAATCTATCTAGTCGATCTAATCTATCTAGTCTATATATCTATCCATTCATCTAGCTATCTATCTATCTGTTCTTCTACTCACAACTGATTAAGCATTTTCTGAATATGATCTGATTTAATTTGATGAATTTCTTTCTTCCTTTCTTTCTTCCTTTCTTTCTTTCTTTCTTTCTTTCTTTATTTCTTTCTTTCTTTCTTTCTTTCTTTCTTTCTTTGCTTCCTTCATCTTCCTTCATCTTCCTTCATCTTCCGTCATCTTCCTTCATCTTCCTTCATCTTCCTTCCTTCCTTCCTTCCTTCCTTCATCTTCCTTCCTTCCTTCCTTCCTTCCTTCATCTTCCTTCATCTTCCTTCATCTTCCTTCATCTTCCTTCATCTTCCTTCATCTTCCTTCATCTTCCTTCCTTCCTTCCTTCCTTCATCTTCCTTCCTTCCTTCATCTTCCTTCCTTCCTTCCTTCCTTCCTTCCTTCCTTCCTTCCTTCCTTCCTTCCTTCCTTCCTTCCTTCCTTCCTTTCCTTCCCTTCCTTCCTTCCTTCCTTCCTTCCTTCCTTCCTTCCCTTCCTTCCTTCCTTCCTTCCTTCATTCTTCCTTCCTTCCTTCCTTCCTTCCTTCCTTCCTTCCTTCCTTCCTTCCTTCCTTCCTTCCTTCCTTCCTTCCTTCACCTTCCTTCCTTCCTTCCTTCCTTCCTTCCTTCCTTCCTTCCTTCCTTCCTTCCTTCCTTCCTTCCTTCCTTCCTTCCTTCCTTCCTTCCTTCCTTCCTTCCTTCCTTCCTTCCTTCCTTCCTTCCTTCCTTCCTTCCTTCCTTCCTTCCTTCCTTTCCTTCCTTCCTTCCTTCCTTCCTTCCTTCCTTCCTTCCTTCCTTCCTTCCTTCCTTCCTTCCTTCCTTCCTTCCTTCCTTCCTTCCTTCCTTCCTTCCTTCCTTCCTTCCTTCCTTCCTTCCTTCCTTCCTTCCTTCCTTCCTTCCTTCCTTCCTTCCTTCCTTCCTTCCTTCCTTCCTTCCTTCCTTCCTTCCTTCCTTCCTTCCTTCCTTCCTTCCTTCCTTCCTTCCTTCCTTCCTTCCTTCCTTCCTTCCTTCCTTCCTTCCTTCCTTCCTTCCTTCATCTTCCTTCCTTCCTTCCTTCCTTCCTTCCTTCCTTCCTTCCTTCCTTCCTTCATCTTCCTTCCTTCCTTCCTTCATCTTCCTTCCTTCCTTCCTTCATCTTCCTTCCTTCCTTCCTTCCTTCTTTGCTTGCTTGTTTGTTTGTTTGTTTGTTTGTTTGTTTGTTTGTTTGTTTGTTTGTTTACCTCATGCGTAGGTTTCGTCACACCTGGCCTCTGGGCCGCCCAGCCTCCCCAACGCCGAGGCGCCGCCTGGCGGCCGGGCGCGGCATCTTCGAGGCCCACAAGGCCCTGAACCAGGAACTGGAGCAGGTGCCACCGAAGGGGCGGGGGACCGGGGGAGATGCGGGGTAGAAATAGAAACCAAATAAAAACCAAATGAAACCAAATAAGTGAAAATAAATAAGCAAACAAAAGGTAAAAGAGCAATAAGTAAAGATAGTTTTATGTTTAATAGTAATTAGGGAGATGTGCGAAGGGCGGGGAGATGTGAGTCACATGCTCGAAACCCGGGTAAGTGAAGGTTAATTTGTAAGGAACATGAATAAACAAACAAGAGTAAAAGAGTAGTAAGGAAAGATAGTTTTTTCAAGAGTAATTAGGGAGATGTGCAAAGGGCGGGGAGATGGGGTTGGAGGTGGAGAGATGGTTGGAGGTGGGGAGATGCGGGCGGGAGGAGGCAGGTTTTTTAATTTCTCTCTCATGTGAGCCACTTGCTCAAAACCCGGGTAAGCGAAGGTTAGTAAGGAACAGTCTCCGCCAGAAATAGCTGCGGATATCCGCCTTCCTAATTCTTGAAGCATGGTTCTGGGTAGAGCATTTTAATACCGGGTTTTGATTATGACTCATGTGGGGAGGTGGGGAGATGTGGACGGGAGGAGGCAGGTTCTCGCTCTCTCCCTCGTGTGGGGTCAGAAGGGAGAACCCCCCTACTCCACTGCTCCGCTGCTCCACTGCTCCACTGCTCCTCTGCTCCACTGCGCCATTGCTCCACTACTCGCCACCCACTACCCACTACCACAATTTTCCTGATTCTGAGAAGCGAAGGCCAGAATAGATCTGTAGGTGTCCCCTTTGTCTCTTTTTTATAGGCCTCCCCAAGAAAATGTCAAGACAGGTTTCCTGCCGGCTTTTTTTTCTTCAGCCCAACCAAAAGGCGACTTAAGGGCAGGGTACAACCCACAAAAGCCATGGTCATGAGTCTCCTAAGTGGGAGACTCCCTTTAGGTCTGTCTTTTCTTATTCCCCCCCCCTCCCCCCCAAAAAAAAGGAAAAGAAAGAAGAAGAGTGAAAAGCATCAGGTGCAACACGGTTCAACCCTTTCGGCTTTCCTAAAAGAAAAACAAAAACAACAACAACAACCGTGGGTGTTCAATCCAACCGTGGGTGGGAAGAATCTCACGGTAAGACCATGGTTGTTGGGAAACAGCTTTTACATTTTTGATCTTATTGTGGTTTAGTGGTGGAAATCCAAATTCACTGAACTGCTGAAATTTGAGAATCTTTGCTCCCCAAACCCAACGTCAACCAAGACAACAACAAGCAACCAGACCATAGCGACCCCAAACCAAAAACACGCGGCGAGGTTTTTCGGGTGTCAAGTCGGCAGGAGCCGGAGCCCGAAGTGCGGGTGGACAACTGCCTGCAGCTGGCCCGCGCCCTGCCGCCCGGGAGGCGATCGGGGGATTGGCGTTTTTTTTGCGGCGTGTCCGTGGCGGTTTTGCAGGGCTTCTTAAAAGATACATTTTGCAACCATTTGAAACATGGCTTTTTCCACCCAAATAAAAGGAACGTACCATTTACGAGGCAATGTTCAGGTGTATAATGTAAGGATCCCTGTTTTGGTTTTGGTTTTTTGGAAGTTGACCTCCCCAGAATGAGTTCCCCGTTTTATGTTTTTTTGCTTTTTTGGGGGTCCCCTTTGTTTTCCACCAACCAGGCAAAAAAAAACAAGTTTTTGCTGGGGTTGAGGGGTGCCAGGAGCTGGAAGAACATCTTCCATTTGCTGAAATGAATATTGTTCTTTTCCCTTGTTGGTTTTAAAGGGAATCGATTTCACCACTGGACTTTTTTTGTTTTTATTTATAAGTTTGTTCCAGGGGACTTCAGCAAATGGAAGACATGGGTTTGGTTTGCTTTGCTCTCTTGCCATGTACCCAACTTCGGGGTTCTCTTTTTGGGGAATCGCAGGTTTGAAGGGGTTCCATCCATTCGCCAGGATGGAGCCCCACGACTGTCTGGCTATTTGGTAAGCGGGTCCAGTGGAACTTTTTGAAGCAGCTCGGGTTTTTCCCCGTTGGACCCACGACCCGCTTCTATGGAAATTTTCCAGGGACGCCCGGGGAAGGCGCGGGTTCCTTCCGTCTTTCTTCTTCTTTTTTTTTTTTGGGGGGGGGGGTTTTGGGCGGGGGGGGAAGGGGAAGGGAGGGCCCCCGAAAAAATGTCAGAGAATGGGTCATGGTTTGGGTTCACTTTGGATTTTTTTGCTAGTGGCGCCAAAGATTGTTAGATCCCAGGTGTGGGCTTGAAGGTTGACCGAGCTGTTTCAGGGGTTCCACTTCCATTCTTTCCAATGGATCCTTCTTTTCAGCCAAGGGACAAAGGATGGTTGAAGAGAATGGTTGGCAACAACCCCTAGAAGAACTCAAAAGAGTTGGCTTGCTGCTGGAGGGTAAGGTCAGCAAGGGACCCCCCCTGGCAAAGCTCCATCAATATGGATTTCTTATCAAAAGGACGCGGTATTTTTTTGAGCGTGTTTTGCTAGGGGCACCAAAGTGTCTGGAGGGTTTCCCTGCAGCGATGAATCTGGAGAACAACCAGTCACAGGACCCGCCTGGCCTATAGATCATTTCCTTGAAGGGGGAATCCCTTTCTAGTTCCGTGTTCTTTTTGCCGGATGAATTCAGAGAGGAACCGTTTGACACATATCCAGAAGGATGTTTCTCAAAATGGGGGGTGTCCTAAAACAGGAACCCGCAAAATCCGCGGGTCTCCCTTTCGCTGCCCGTTAAAGCAAATGTAAAAAAGGGCCAGCCTCCAAAACGGACACATCCAAGTGGGGGCTTCTGGTTCCCTTTCGAATACCAACTATTGGCGGCTCGGGATGTTTAGGGCTCAAAATGACGAAGCAACTCGGGGGATGGTTCGGGCGGGAGACAAAGGCATGCGGTGCGTTTCCAAAATGATGAAGATTGATTTTGTTCGACTCATCTCATGTGAAAAGCAAGTATCTCAAACAAACAGACAAAACGCAAACCGGACTCGCCAGAGCTATCTTCAACTCACAGAAATCGATTCACGGAGCTCTCTCGGAAGGTTCGCCGTTGGCAACTTGACTGACATCTGTTGCGAGAACTGAAAGGAACATCACACAACAAACGCCTTCTCGGGTGGCTGCTTTCCCCTTCATGGGCTAGGTTCAGGTCTACCGGATACTCAAAACAATCTCAGCTTTGTTGCCCGACAATATCTTTGAGTCGCGACCGAGGAAATAAGTTCGAAAGAAACTCCAAGATTCCACGTTAATCAGAGGTGTATATCCAAACCCCAGGTCTAACGCCGGGTCAGCGTGGGTAGCTAGTTTGGGCCTCGAAAGACTTCAACCGTCCCTGAGGCTGAAGCCCGTTTCTTTCTGTGCGGGCCGCTTCAAGACTGGCCCTTCCGGGACCAAAGATCCAACCTCTGTTTTTTTTGCCTCTCACTCCACTTGCATGTGGAAACCACAAAAGGAATCGACACCTCTTGGTTTCACCTGAAATCGGCCGCGCCGAAATTCACAAACACCCCGTTGCGGGTTTTTGAAGCCCGGGGGCGCTTTGCTCAGCGTACCGCTTGGGGAGGTCCTGGGGACGCTTGGCTTTCGGACGCCGAAGCGCCCCCACGTCTTGGGGACGTCCTGGGAACGCCGAAGCGCCAGGCTGCTGGAGCTTTTTCGGAAGCTGCACGAGGCTCGGCCCGGCTGCGATGCGTCGGGGGGGGGGGCTCGGAACACCGGCGCGTTTTTTTTCTCGCGGGCGGGCGATTCGGAAGCAATTAAAGGGGCACCCGCTGAAGGGATGTTGTTTTTGGACAAGTGGGTACCAGCAACAACTAGCAGCGAGAAGTATTTTATGTTTTGAATCCCTGCAAGTTGACATGGAACCCAAACAACCAGTAGTGTAGGGTGCAAAGGCGGGAGGGGTCAGGGGGAGGGGCCAAGTTGACCAAACCTAGAGTAACACTCAGATCTCTGAATAGCACTCACTAGCGCTCAGTAGGGCTCAAAACCGTTCAGCATGCTCCCAGTTTCTTCACTGGAGCCTGAACATCTCAGCAAGGTTCTTGCTGAGTTGACTGACGGCTTCAAACAACAATCTTGATCAAATGCATCAATGATTACTGAGGCTTAGTAAGGCTTACCAAGGCTTAGTAAGGATTACATAGTGTTAGAAAGCATGGCTGAGCAACAGTGCCCTTCCCGCCTGTGCCCTATCAAATGTGTATGTACAACATAATGATATCCTACAGTTGGGTGAGAGATGGCGCAATTCCCCGAGTTTGGAATAGTCATCCCTGTACCAGACATAAATGGCTTGGTTTGTACCATTGGGGCATAGATAGGTAGGACCGAACTAAGCATGAAAGAGAATCAACACATATTATTTATAATGTATCCTCACGGTGTGAACCACAAAAAGGGCAAAGGGCGCGCACGCCTCGCCCCTATTTCTTCTGGTTGATTGCACGGTTCGGCGCGCGTACCTTCCGAAGAACCAATGTTTCGCTGGGAGCACGAGGTGTGACGAGAATGTTTTCTTTGGGGGGTGCAGGATTTCTTCCCTCAACAGCAAGGAAACATTCCTTGCAGAGCACCACACTGAACTTGCACGGCCCGGCACTAAGGGTGCGACACTGGATTGTTGCACGCAAGCTGCCAGCTACAGCCTCAGTCAACCTTAGCTTCAACGCTCAGTCAACGCTCAGTCAACGCTACAGCCAGCGCGGCAATCAACGCTGCAAGAATGCTGGCGTGAAGCTATAATGGAGAAGGAACTTTAGAGCCTCCAGCTCAGTTCGCCGACCTTGCGTCCCCCTTCACGTCCCTTTCATTTCCCTTCTTTCATGTCCCTTTCATTCCCCATTAATTTCCCACGCAGGTCACATTTGTTCGTTTCCTTTTCATTTCCCCTCCCGTCATTGCTCTTCATTCCCCGTCATTACTCTTTCATTTCTCTTCATTCCCTTGCGTGTCTCCTCCTTCCTTCCCCTTCATTTCCTTCTCATTGCTCTCCGTTTCCCTTTGTTTCCCTTTCATTTCGTTTCATTTTCCTTCCATATTTCCGCTTCATGTCACGTCCGTTTAATTTACCATTCATGTCCATTCTTTTCCCTCATTTCCCAGCCGTTTCCACTTCCATAAATTTTTCCCTTAAGTTCCCTCCATCCCCCTTTATTCGGTGGTCACGACGCGTGGCTGAAGCGCCTGAGCGTGTTGCGCCTTTTGCTTTTGAAGTAGCGCCCCTTGGAACGCTCTGATTTGGGGATTTCCTGCAGGTCGGGTGGGTGGGTGATGGTGGGCGATGGTGGGTGATGGTGGGTGATGGTGGGTGATGGTGGGTGGGCGGGTGCCGTCTCAAGAATATTCGTAGTTCATCCACCTGCCAAGCGAGCGCTGAATCAATTGCCAAAAAGCAGTGTCCACGAGCCTCGCAATCGCGATTTGGTAGCTCACTGCTCTTTCAAGCCGTTGAAACAAATCCCGTCCGACTCCTGCGTCGCGTGCAGATTCTCCGAAGGAACGTCAGTTGAATGTGTTGGCTGGAGGCGCGTAGGCCTTGGTTGGCTCCGACTTTCTTCAAGCCCTGCGCGGGCGCATTGGCGCCATGAACTGGAGAGCGGGGTGGCGAGCGTTGGCTGGGGCAACAACGCCTGGCTGCTGCGGATGCGCCACGCCGTAAGAAAGACAAATGCTTACGTCCCGCGTGTGTCAAAGACGCATGTTTTTCTGCGGGCGCAAGCGACCTCTCTCTTTCTCCTGTACCTTTCCAGACATCCAAGCAGCTCCAGAAGGCTGGGCGGAAGGTTAGTTTTGTAGGCAACGTAAAACTCAGCGCGTGCGTGCCAGCGCGAAGAACGCCCACAAAGATGTTGGTGAGAAGGAGGTGCGAAGCAAAGCCAACACTTCCAAACGCTTCTCTCTTGGGTGTCCGACACGTAAATGCCAGGGTATTCGTGGCGGTGACTGCTTGCGAACGCACCTGACTGGGCAAGCCCAAGTCTTGGCCCTTCAAAGGCAGAAATGTGAAAGCTAGTGCTTGTGTTCGGTTGACGGAAGAAACCCTGCGCCGCCTCAGGGTGTGAACCACAAAAAAGTCATAGGGCGCGAACCCCTCGCCCCTAATTCAATGTTGAACAATGACGCATGCGGTTCCTTTCGAAGAACCAATGTTAAGCTGGGAGCGCGAGGTGCGACGAGAATGTTCTCATTTAGGTGGTGCAGGATTTCTTCCGTCAACAGTACCTCTGAGGAAAACCGAAGGCCCCCGATTCGTGTTGCGTCGGACCGAACGAAAGCACACAGCTGAATAGCCTGGATATGCATTTAAGCCTTGAAGTCTTCACGGGTGCTTGCAACCGCCTCTTTCAAGGCGTTTCAAAAGACTGGGATTGAATTTTGATTGAAGTCTTTGGGCCAATTCGGGGTTTCTCAAAATTGGGGACCCTTTTCGGATGGGGGGAAACCAAAAAGGAAACCACCTTTTGCGGTGTTCCCTTTTGGTTCTGTTTAGCTTGTTTGGGGAGCATTCTCCGTGGGGATGCTTCAGTTTAAGCAATTTGAACAAAACATATGGAGCAGTGCTTGAGGAAATCGCGCCTTTCCCAAAACCGGTGTGGGAGCCATTAAAAAGGTGGGTTCCTTTTGGTTTCCATTTGAAGCAAGAACAAAAGGGGGCGCCTCTTCAAACAAAAACCGACATGAAGTCGGTTTCCCCGAGCCCGGGAGCATCGATAGGAGCCCCAGCTCAAGGAGCTCGTCAAGGGACGCACGCTTTCCGGCAGCAATGCGGAACATCGGAATAGGGAGACCACCCCCCAAATGGCTGGTTTCTTTTTCTTGCATGTGATGACATGAATATTAATTTTGAATTTTGCCTTCGGAGGAGCAAAAGCAAATGCACATGTTTAACCCAACCTGGCACCTTCAAACTAATTGGCAGACCCGCGTGTTGCTTGGGGGACGACATGTGGGGGCCACCCAAAGTCTGTGATCCATGACCATTCTCGATTGGAAGGCCCAGCTGCGTTTCCCGCAGTGCCAGGGGTCCCACCGATTTTTTTGGTGGTGCGCAGATCTTGAAGGGGCAGAACTGCACGAGGCATCATGCAGACCTGCACCAACCTAAAATCAACCCCAGCAACCACACTGCCCCAAACCAACCCCAACCAGCCAAACCAACCAATCCAGCCCACAACCATCGAGACCTAGCCACCCAGGTTCAAAGGACTCCTCACTTAAATGATGCCCACCAAAGGGCTGCCCATTTGAACAAGCAACGTTTAAAAATCATGAACATTGATTCCTACGCCTTTTTGTGCTTAATGAGGGAGTTCACCTCACCCATGGGATTTATATGGGTGGCTCGTCTGTTTTGGAGTTGGTACTTTCAGTTTTGGATGGTTGTTAAAGGGAGAACCAAAAGGAACTCCACTTTCTTTTTCTTTCATTTTTTTTTGGGGGGGTTCCACCCAAAAACAACACACCCCACAATTCGCTCGTTGGAACGGGGCCGTTTTTGTTTTTGTTTTTTGTTGTTGTGTGTGTGTGGCTCAAAATTTAAAAGGTAGGGTTATGCAGGCTTGATCTTTGGTTCCATGTGCCAAGGTGCCATTTTGGTACATGTTGTTGAGCCACAAGGCCCCTTCCAATTGGACGAGGGGCACGCGTCACGTGTTGGACAGCGCCTCATCGATCCGCTCGCATGTTCCTCGAGGCCCGGCTGCGAGGAGCTTACGGCAGATGCGGACGCTCCGGCGGGGGTGGTGGGGGGTTCGCCGGGGGTTGGCTGCGCTCGTGGTCCAGAAGTGAGGTGCCAAACAGCTCCGGGGTCCATTTTTTTTTAACCAGGCGATACCAGAATTTGGTTTGTGGCCGGTCTTTGACCAAATTTCGAGGAGCGTTTGGGTTTGGCTTTTGTACGAAGGGTGAAAAGGACCTTTTGCTCACGAGGATTGGGGTAACCCAGCGGGAAGGGCGGTTTGTAGTAACCCAGCGAAAAGGGGATATTCCCAATCACCATGGAATTATTTTCTCCAACTAAAATGAAGCAAGTGATGGCCATTGCAAAGGCCTCGTGGTGTGATTCAAGTGGGCTATCAATTTCCAGCTGAAAAAAATACGAAGTAGTGCACTAAGCAGTAGCCTCCTGTCCACGTTGCATGGCACCCTCCAGATCCCTTTCAGAGGAACAAACTGATCCGTCCATGATCCGTCAGTCAGGTTCCATGTGGATGGGAGGGTTTTAGGGGATGACATGGGGGCACACTCACCCAGATGGTCCCCCAGTAGTGCCCTTTCTCACTTTTTTTTTGGGGGGGAGGGTTCCCTACTAAAATAGACTACATAAAAAAGGGTATCCTTATTCTAGCCTCTCAAATCTGGAGGACCTAGTCACCCAGATGGGAACTTGTAGTACATCACCCGGCTTGCAATGCTATTGGGGAGCGGCACGGCATGAGTATTGATTCAATTGTGGTTCCCGTGGCTTGCCAGGCCATGGCTTTGTTTCTGTTTTTTTTCGGGTCTGCTTTGCACACTTTCCGAACCACTTCCGTTGGAGCGACGTTGATTTTGGGGCGGCCAGTCATGGATATGAAGCCTCGGAGAGCAGGTGAGCCACAATCCAAACCTGGGTAGATGAAGTTTAATCCCAACCATAAATAGCTGCGAATATCTGCCTTCTTAATTCTTGAAGCATGGTTCTGGGCCATTCTAATGCCAGGTTTTGATTATGACTGAGGTGAGATTTATCGCAACCCGTTTTGGCTCTGGGAAGACCCTTTCGTCACTTTGCACAAATGGAGAGGTCGCCTGGGAGAGTCAACCGGCATCCCAAGAGACGCCACGGTGAGCCCCGGCTCCGCCCGCTTCAACGCATGAGGCCGAAATTGGGGGACCAAGGGCCCTTCAAGTATGTGATGTAGGTGTGTCCAGGGCTTTTCTTTTGGGGGGTCCCCCCCAAAATGGCAACACGGGTGTGGCTTCCTTTTGGCTTCCCTTTACAACCAGCAAACAAATGGGGAACCGCGGCTCAAAAAAAAAACGACGCGCCACCCATATTGGCAAGGGAAAGCTCACTTCCTGAGTCCCTGGACTTGACACTTTTTGGGCTTGGACCATTTTCAGTGGCAAGCCAGAAGTTCAGCTTTTTTTTTGTGGGGGGGGGCATCCACTCAGGGGACCTTCCATTTGGAAAGCATACTTTTTATTTTCTCCTCTTGGTTTAAAGTTGGAATCCATCACTACTGGAATAATTTTCTCATTTTTTTCCCAGGGGGCGAAAAAGCAAACGGAAGGGACTGTCCGTGCAAACCACCCATCCCTTGTGGTTTCCACTCAGGGGACTGAGAAAGAAATTGTTCACAGCTCTCTAGAAGAAGCCTCGAGGCGCCGGGCAGAAACACCTTGAAGGGCCTCTTCTCCTGCAGCGGGCCCCGGTTCGGGGCGTCGCGGGCGAGTGCGGGCGGGCAACCGGGCAACCGGGTAACTATAAGCAACCGGTGAGACGTCGGCTTCTTTTGGTTTTTGGTCATCCGCGTTTTCGATGGGAGCGGGCAGATGAAGATTTCAAGAACTTGTTTTTTTGATACTCTCCGCTGTGCGATGAAGTTGAGGCTGACTATACCTGGGATTATTTTTTTTTCATCGGTTCCCCTTTCAATGAAATGGTCACTTGTTGGAAGGTCCATCTCTGACTCGGGTCCGGAGAAATCCAAGATGCGCTCATTCCACTCCGCCTCCCACCTCATGCGGGGGGTTTTGCTGTGTGTTTGGGTGCTTTATTTAGCCCCTATTTTTTCAACCCACCCAAAGGGAACCACAGGGGAGAAGTAACTTGGTGGCTCCCAGCCATCCCCTTAGCATTTTAGCTTCTTCGTGTTTAGCGGGGTTTTCCATTTAGCCCACTAACAGTTAAACTTTTAGCGGGGGATCTGAAAACGGACAGCTCAGGCAATTTGTCCGTGTTTTTTTCCAGGCCACCCGATGTTTGCACCCAGGTCCGGGCCCGTTGCTTGCAACCCTTGCGCAGAAAAATCGCGCTGCGCACGCGCGATTTTTTGTTCAGCGAGGCATCAGTGCGGGAGGGTTTCTCAAGGAGGCGGGCGGACGCGTGGGTTGCGCTGCCGGCAAAGGTCGGCGTGTCATTTTATATATATGTATATTATTTATTTTTTTTGGGGGGGGGGGTGGAGGCGATTTGTTCCATAATTAATGAAAGTCGCTGGGAGGAGATTTATAGGATACATAGGTGTGTCTTTTGTGAAGGTATACCGTGTTGGTAGTTTTAAAGGGAAACCAGCAAGGAACCACTTTTACTTTTTGGGAGGCCTCAAAGCGACACATCATATGTGTATATATATATATATATACACGTATACACATAAATGTACTTGCCGCTGGTCAAGGAGTCTGCATACTGTCATGTGACATGCCATACGATATGCCATACGATACACGAATCGCATTTCGTTTTCTTGGGTTGGCGCAACCTTACAGATCACCCAACATGTTGTCATTGTTGGCTGTTGCTTGAGACCGCCAGCCCAAAAAAAAAGGACCCACTGCTGCTCAATCGTTGTCTTCCCCGAAAGCAAACGAACAGCCGCGCTGATCTTTTTGCACGGCGGCGGTGTGAGTTGTGCGCGCTGAAGGGCCCAATGCCGACACTGATCTGTGAACAAGGTCGAGATGCGAGTAATGTTGACCCGGATGTGTTAAACCTGTGTGTATTAATATTGGGGGTGTCCCTGGTTTTAGAGGGGATTCTTCACTTTCGGAGGGGAGAACCCCCATATTAATCAACAGGGTCTATTAATCCGGGGTCAACGCTACCCCCGATGAAACAGACAAACAACAACCCCCTTAAAGAGATCTTCCCGGCAAAAGCCGACCAAAGGTGTTTCGGCCAGTACATGTTGGCAGCTTCCAAAGTACGTAGGTTTCTCCACCAGAAGAGGACATTGAGATTGGGAAGGGGGAAAGCATCAGGACCCCATGAATTCCTTTCTTAGCCCATATGGGTCAATTTTTATTCCACCAACTCCAATTTCAGGCTGCCTCTTCCTGTGCGTTTTCCTTTTTTTTTTTTTATCTTCTGTCGCGGTGCCATGTTCTCGTTGCCAGACGGTGTTGGCGTCTCTGCGGCTGCTGGAGCGTAGCTCCAAAGCGACCGGGGGCGCGACCTTTGCTGAGTACAGGCGGAGCCGCGGGATCCGCGGGATCCGCGGGATCAGCGGGATTCGTTTGAAGAAGCCGATGCGGGGAATCCCCCGGTCGGGTCATAATTGGTTGGTGACTGACAAAGGCGGGTCCAGGATGTTTTTGGTTTCGGTTGCCTTTTCAAGGTGAAGTGGAAGGGGCATGAAAGGGGATTCACATTTTCTTGGTGGTTCCCAGCCAGTTTTGGGGCCCGACTCCCCCAATTTTGCAACCCAAACCAAGTTCTCATGGGAGGTTCCGAGTGGCTCTCTTGCGCGATGTTTTAAAAGGACACCAAAAGGAAGGAGCCTTTTTGGGGGTCCAAATTTTGACACATGCCCTTCTCAGTTACCCGATGTTGAAGCTGGCAGACGTGCCAGGCATTTCTTGGTTTGGGGATTGGAGGCCCCTTCTTGAGGGGGTAGATGGGAAACCAGCCCTTCCGCAAGACCACCAAGCCACGGATGTTTGCATCAAACCACGAAGAACAAAGAGGGAGGCCGATTTCTTGCTGGCGAGGAAGCCAAGGGTGCCCCAAACCACCTAGACCGATCTACGTCTGCGCACCACGCCATTCGACATTTTCGGGAGGCCCAGAAGGCACCTTTTTCCAGCAGGCAACTGGATGTTTTGGCGGTTTTCTTGAGCCTGGACGTGCTTTCCACCCGAATCAGGTCCCTCGGAGCCCGAAGCAGCGCGCATGTGAGCAACAGATTGGTCGATGTTAATGGGCTGCCCCAGTGCAAGCAGGTTCTCGTGAACTCCTTTTCCGTGCAACCCGGTGCTGTTCCACATGTTTTGGCCGGCTGCAACAAAAAACCAACCCGTTTGCCTTTGTTTTTTGCCGAGTGGGTTAAGGCCATGAGCCATTCAGGTTCATGACCCCTTCTGACGATGTTTCCTGTTTTTTCCAGGGCCATGAGCTGTTCAGGTGGATCGATCACCCCTCAGATGTGGGTGTGGGTCAAAATTGAACCCACCAAAAATTGGACCGCAGGTTTTAGTCCTTGGTTTCATTTACGAGGGCAGGCCAGTTTGGGGTTTCCCAATTTTTGACCGCCATGTCCTTCCGTCGATTGGGGCGGAGGCTGCCTCTGCTGGCGGAGGGCGACGCCTGGGCCGACCTCGCGGAGTGGCACCAGGCGGTGAGAAGCGGCTGGGGCGGCGGCCAGGGCGAGGGAAAATGAGGGCGAGGGACCCCGAAAAGAAAATCCCCGCAAGAGGGGAGGGCGGGGAGTTTTTTTTTTTTTTTAAATTAAAATAAATAAAATACCAATAAAATATAGTATCATTAAGAGCTCGCATTGGATGTTTATCTTTTTAAAGAGCTCACGTTGGCACGTGCCTTCACTTTTCGAGCAGCACTTGATCCTTTGTGGGTTGGAGGACCATGCTAGTGGCCGAAAAAGAGCTCAGGCCTTTTTTTGGAACCATCTTGCGAAGTGAGTATTGGGTTCAAACATACACAAAAACACACTGGGTTGGGTTTGAGGGCGACTCCAAAGGCCCACGGAACACGGACAACATGAAGAGAAAGGAATGGACACGGGCTGAAAGTAGCTGATGCAGGGTGCTTTGACTTTGCCGCAACGGAATAGGCATGGCTTCGTTTCACAAATGGATTTGGAGCCTCCAAGTTTGCAGACTGGGAAGTCTATCCGGATGTGGCTTCTTGGCATGGTTACCAAGGTCAGGTTGCCCTTGTGGTTTTGGAAAGGTAGCCTCTTAACCTCTAAACCACCAATTCAATAATACACCGTTACACCGTTCCATCATTGGGATTGTTCCCTCCAAGGAGACAGACCCATATTCGAATGGGCCCCTTCGCTTGCGTGTCTCCAATACATTTGTATGTGGCTTTTTTGAGGGTACCCCTTTTTTGCTGGTGTTAAGAAGACTCCAAAAGGAGCACCGTTGCGCCATTTTGGAGGGTCCGAACCCTAAAACAAGCCCGATCAAAAGGTCCGTGATACATGGGATGACCCTTGGAAAAACCCACTAAAAAGATGATATTTGCTTCATGGGACAAGTTACCCACGGTCATTACTGGGGGTCGATGCTGATCCACCAGAAAACCGCAGGCTTTAGTCCTTTCAATGTACCAGGGCAAGCCATTCTGGGCACCTGTTTTTGACCCACACCCATACTGTGGATGGACGAAATCCCGGACCACCGTTCAGAAACCTTGGAATGATGGTTCCCCAACGTAAATGCCAACCTTGCCATGGTTTCTTAGGTGGTGCGAGAGGACGGATTTCGTCCACAGCATGGGCTTGGGACTTGGTAAATGGTTAGCAAGCTTGGCTATAAGCAGGGCTCCTTAAAAGATACGTTTTGCAACCAGTTGACACATTGCTTTTTCAACACCAAAATAAAGTTGGAAACCACCATTGACAAGTTGCAATGTTCAGGTGTATAATGCATCCGGATCCCTGATAAGCTACCAAAAGTTACAAGTCTCCGTCAGTTTCAGTGGATGGTAACCAGGCTTACGAGTCACTTACCTGACGTGCCTCTTGCAAAATCCCATTTCGCACCACTTTGAAACCATGGGAAGCCATTGCTTGTTGGTGTTTGCGTTGGGGGAATCATCAATTCAGGGTTTCTTAGGTGGTGCGAAATGGATTTCGTCCATCCACACTGCCATGTGCTCAATATTGTTTTCAACCCTGCTGGCTTGTAAAGGGAAACCAAGAACTGCTGGACGTATTTCTTTTAATTCTTTCCCAGGGGGCCTTAATTCAGCAAATGGGGTGTGGCTCAAAAAAACCGGGAGGGGCAACCCGCAGGTTTTGGTCCATTCCACTTCCCAGGGCAAGCCATTCTGGAATTCCGGGTTTTTGAGCCACAGCCAATTGACATGGAGCCTGACAGGGAATTGGTCTCTTGAAAAAAAAAGAGGATGGTCTTGCAGGACCCTGCCAGCCGGTCAGGTTCCGTGTGACTTGGGAGGGTACTTGAAGGGGCGAAAGGGTACATAGTATCTCACTTCCTGAATTCATGAACTTTAAACTTTTTGGGAAGACCATTTTAGTGGTAATCATAAAGTTTGGTTACTTTTTTGGGCCATCCAATCAGCCAGTGAGGTAAATGGCCTCGGGTCCTGAGCTTGCATGCCTTGCACGCCTGAAGTCCATGGCAGGAACTGGGGTCCATCAGCGAGCGCCTCGCCTGGGCGGGGAAGCCAAATGGGGCGGTCTCCGCGAGACGCCGCGCGCCGCCGCCGGCGCCGCGTCCGCGTTTTTTTTTTTTTTTTTTGGGGGGGGGTTCTTTTATTGGTTTTTTTGGTTGAGGACGCGGGCTTCCCCCCAAAAAAAATCCGGCGGCAGCGGGCGTCCGCCTTTTGTTTCCCTTTGAAAGCACCAGAAGAGAGGTAGCAATTCCACAACAGAGGGCCAACCTGGCAGCTCTGATTCTGGCTTGGAACTTCTGGACACTTCGGTGTACCCTTTCCAAGATGCCTTGCCGGGGGTCAGGGAAGCCAAAGCTTCCAATGGGTTTCGCGTTGCCGGGTTCAATTGGGAAGGGGAGACCTCTTGTCCAGACCTCAGAAGGGCCCAGCGGGCGGTGTTTTTCGGTTTGGGAAATGGGGGGTACAACCCGAATTTCCCGCTGCCAGGGTAGGGCGACCCAACCTTCACACGTGGGTTCCCGAAGGGTTGCTGGGGAAATCGGGAAAACACACACACACACACAAACACACGGCATCGGTACTTGTCGCCGCTTCTTTTATAGGATTCCAGCTCCCATCTTGATCATGAACTTCAAGAGGGACCCCTAAAAGTGTTTGGTGGACAGAAGTCCCCCGCCGAATTTGGATGTCCGCAAGGGCTCCCTCCCCCTTCCCTCCCCCCTCCCCCCCCTCCCCCTTCCCTCCCCCTTCCCCCCCCCCCTCCCCCTTCCCTCCCCCTTCCCCCCCCCCCTCTCCCCCCTCCCCCCAATGGAAAGAAGCCGCAAGGCTTCTGACCGAGCATGAATCAAACGCCCATTTTGTCTCTGGTGCATTTTGCCAAGGGATGTTAGGACTGAACAGCTTTTGCCAACTCATGAACCGGTTTTCCGTGTTAAACCACTAAAAGTGATTCACTTTTCGCAGGGCTTCGCAGATTTCGTCACCGAGTTGTTCCAAGGACCGAGAAAAGGAATCCAAAAAAACTCCTCGCGGGCGAGGTGGTGCAACTGCCGGTCTCGGGCTACGCGGCCCTCAAGGCGCTGGATCTTTCTTCTTCCATTTGCTGAAATGAATATTATTATTTGATTTTCCCCAGTTGGTTTTAAAGGGAATCCATCACTACTGGACAAATATTTTTCTTCCCAGGGGACTGAAGCAAATGGAAGACCTCTTTTTTTGAGGGGTTAGAGCTCCGAGGTCACTGCTGGCGGGCAGCGTGCGGCTCGCTGAAATGGATCTGCCCCATGGATTATCCCAAAAGACCGATGGATTCAACTTTGTTTGGCCATGGTTCAAAACCAATGGTACCATTTTGGGACGTCGATTTAAACCCACTATGGATAAGCTCGGGTTGATTTTTTAACACGGGGCCAGCATTACTTGGGTGCATTTTGCCAAGGGCTGTTAGGACTTTACAACTTTTTGCCAACGAACTCGGGTTTTCCGTACTAAACCACTAAAAGTTATTCACTTTTAGCAGGGGAGCAGAAAGCAACCGAGTCTATCTCTTCTTCTGAAAAGAACCCCAAAAAGGAGAACGTAACAAAAAAGGTAGACAGGAAAAAAACATAGATCTAAATGTAGGTTTGTCTTAAAATCAAGGCCCCCCCGCCCTAAATACTTGGTTTCCACCCACAGGCGCGCCGTCCAAGAAAGACACCCCCCCCACCAGTACATATATATATATATGTATATATATATATATATGTATATATATATATATATGCAAACTATACATATATATATATATGTGTATGCGTATGTATTTTATATCTATCTAACTTTTGATCCAGGTCTGGAGACCTCGCAACACTACTTTTAGAGCCCTTTGGTTCCACCTCGACCTGGGAAAAAGGTCATAGCAAGGCCGATTTGAAAATCAGTTCATATATGAGTGTTTTTGTTACAATGAATTTTGCACCCATATACACCTTTAGTCATGTTGGTAGAACCAAACTATTGGCTTTCTAGTTTGAAAAACAGCGCCAGGCCCTGAGTGGTTTTAAAGGGAAGCCAAAAAGGAAGTCACTCAGATGGGCCAAAAGGGGGTCCCCCAAAACCGACACATCCACATATCTGAGCCAGCTGAAGGACCTTCTTAAAAGAAAACCACAAGGACACCCCACCATTTTGCGGGGTCCGATTCCTCAAAAGCGACCCGCCGCTCTGAATCTACCCCAGGCCGCCTTTTCGTCAAGGGATGTTCGGACTTTAACTTTTTGCCAGCTGATGGGTTTTCCGTATTAAACCACGAAAAGTGAGTCGCTTTTAGCGGGGCTGGGCAGATTTCGCAACCGAGAGAAATAGCACGCCTTCATGAGCGCGCGCGCGAGCCATCGCCAGGGCCGGCGCTCGATCTTGGACTACGGGGAGCTGCTGAGCAACGCCTTTGGGCCCCCGCTGAAACTGGCGCGGTGGGTTGTGGGGGGGGGCTACCGGCCGTGGCGAAAAGGACGATTTCTGTTTATTTTTCGGTTGGTTTTAAAGTTGGAATCGATTTCACTAGTGGGACTATTTTGATTCTTATGTCTATTTCTATTCCACTAGTGGGACTATTTCTATTTTTTCCAGGGGGCGAAAAAGCAACTGGCAGCTAGGAGAGTTGCGGGAAGTTGTGACTTGGGGAGTCCAGGCTATTACTCGAGTCCCTGCAGCTTGAAGGGGCCATCGGGTACTTGGTAAAATTTGGTTACATAGCCCGCAGCCGTCGCTGTCTCCTCCAAAACTATTTCATACTTTAGGGTTGGAACCACACGAGAACCCAAATTCCTCCCCATGGATTTGTTTTTTCCTCCGCAGCTGAAAACGCCATGGGTTTGGTCTCCGGGTTGGGGGGGGCGGCAGCTTGGGATGCCACCTCTTTGCTGCAAAATGGCCAAGGGAGGTTAGGACTGAACAACTTTTTGCCAACTCATGAAACGGTTTTCCGTATGAAACCACGAGAAGCGAGTCACTTTTCGCAGGGCTTCGCAGATTTTTCCGTATTAAGAGCCACTCAAAGTGAGTCACTTTTCGCAGGGCTTCGCAGATTTCGCCGCCGAGCAGAAAGCTTGCGGCAGGCCATGGAGGGGCCCAAAGAGGCGCAGGCAGGGGCCCGAGGGCCGAAGAGCGGCTGGTGGGGGCGCGCGGGTGCTTTTGGTTTTTGGAGCTGGGTGAAGTCATATCACTGTGGGGGTAAGGGGAAGCCAACCTCATCTCAGTTTGCGGGTGGTAAGGGGAAGCCAATTCTTCTCCTTCTCAGTTTGGGGGTAAGGGGAAGCCAGCGGGAAGCCGAACGTTTTGGAGGTGCCCGAATTTGCTGCCAAACCTTTGTCTTGGGGTTCTCATATTCGAGCTTGAGACAGCTCCAGGGGACTTGGTTGGCCGCTTGCGAATCCCGTTTTTTCTCGGCCCGGCCGGATTTTGCGAGGCACCTCTGTTTTCCTTCGAGGCGGTTTCTGACGCTTCTCTTGGGCTCACTTCCTGAGTTCATGAACTTTAAACTTTTTGGGAAGACCATTTTAGTGGTAAACATAAAGTTTGGTTACTTTTTTTTGGCCATCCACTCAGCCAGTGAGAGCATCGTTCCTTTCCAAGACCGGATCCGTTTCCCTTGGGGTTCCGCTGGTTTCCTGGAAAGATTTTCGGAAGCCGCCCCCCTTCCTTCTCAGCTTGGGGGTCGGTTTGGGCATGGAAGTGTCCCCTAGAGCTTCGGTTTCGGTTTCGCCTCATAGCGTCTTCTTGTGCTCAACATCTGGCTTGACGGTCTGGTCATTGGTCATTCACCGCCAGTGAGGGTGTCATCAGCAACATCACCTACCAGCTTTGGATTTCCCACTTTCGGTCTCGGTTTCGGTTTCTCTTCGCTGCTCTTCGGTGTCGGTTTCCTCGGAGCCGCTTCGAGCCGCTTCGGTGTCGGAGGGCGCGAAGCTGTCGGAGCTGCTGGAGCGCGTGGTGGGCTTCGAAGTCTCGCCACTCGCCCGTCGAGACCGAGACGGCTGCGGGTCTGAGGGTCTGAGGGTCTGCGCTGTGGAAATCGGTGTCTAGAGATGGACCAAAAATTCTTAAAGGACATGGGCAAAAGCTCGAGCTTTCACTTGATTCAGAACATTCTCAAAATTAGTTAGTGGGCACATACATCCATGTAAATGATGTCCACCAACCGGATCCCGAGTTCAAATTCCCATAGCCCCATGGCTCTCTTGAGGTGTTCACTCTCTCAACTCCGGACCTGCTTGGTGATTCGGTTCTTCACTGAGCTGGTTGATTTGCAGAAACGTATCCGCATTCAGGTGCCAATCAGTCACTGACCTGAACGGCGAGGCGCCGCCATGGGTTTTTCCTACAGGCTTTGGGCCTCTCATGTGTCGTCTTATTTTGATAGCGCCCTTGCTGCGGGTGTTTCAATTCACGCCAAAGAGATGCGACCGATTTTGATTGGGCTCTCCTCGTTGGAGAGAAGCCCAACAGAAACCCGTATCGTGGTAGATGGTCACAAGCATGGCATATAATAGCGAGCCACCGACCCGATGCTGCGGGGAAACGGGTAGAACGAGCTCTCCCATGGCAGACGCTGAAGTGGCCATCTGGATTTCGGCTGTCCAGTTTTTGAGAGAGCGCTTTTTAGGCTCGTTTAAAAGGAAAACGGGAAAACCACACCATTTATCAGGTCCAACATCCAAATCTCTATATTGAGACAAACCCATTTGCATCCCTTCGGCCCAAGAGAGAGGAACCAGATCTTATCCTTCTTTGCATTTCATCCCCACCCCAAGCACCGGACCCGTCCCCCAAAGCCACTTGGGCACGTACCAAACGCCAAATATAGTCTGCTACTACGACTATTGGTTTAACATATCCCACAACCCAATTCGAATGATTTACGCCCCATCAGTATTGGCTGCGTTGTCTTGTTCGCTACATGCTCGGTCACCAGTACAGAACAAGAGGCTTCAGCAAACTCAAGCCGCACATTGCCTGCCCGCGGCCTTGAACAAGGGACCTCTCCAAACGGTTGGCATCGCTAGTTTGCGTGCGGCCCCTAAAGGCCTGATGATTGTTTTTAGCAACCGCGTTTTCCTTTACGTTATGTTTAAGGGTCAAGCACATTTCGTCATCGAGTCATTCAGTCAGCGATTTGTTCCTTCCAAGCACTTGGGAGTATTCCCTGAGTTCATGGACTTGAACCACTATTTGGGTTTGGACCTTTTTAGTGGCAAACAAACAGTTCAGACTTTTTGAGACTGATCCACTCAGGAAGTGCGTGTTTCTTTGTCTTTGGGCTCGTTTGGCCCCATCCACTCGGGAAGTTGGAGCATTCCCTTGGTTCCCGTTGCCTTCGGGAGTTGCATTTACCGTTTTGTGTTCAACATCAACACCGCCAGTTGGCGATGTTTCGGTTTATCCCAGGAGAAAAAAACGGCCCGTCCCTCCCGGGGCGCGTTTCGGGGGGTTTGTGGCCCGTCCACAAATGGTGTGTTTAACCAGCTTGCCTTCAGGATCCCTGGAAGAGAGCCGGGCAAACGGAACCCACAGATGTGTCTCTCTACGCGGCGATGTTCAACAAGCTTGTTGAAACAATGTGCAGGACTTGGACCCACCATGGCATCGGTTGACTCATTTTGTCCCGTGAAAACCATGAGAAGAGGTACCAAGGCACCATGGAAGAACACCGGCAAATCTGCTCAAAAGGGGCCTTGTACCTAGTAAGTGTTTGGCGAGCCTGGTGAAATAGCCCTCCGTTCAGTGGGTTATGTCACCAGGCTTACTGACCGCTTACCTGGCGTAGCCGATCGCATCGATCGCCCCTTTGCCACGATTTCTGAATCCCCTCCCCATAGCCACAATGCCATGGTCTCTAGCCCATGTCCTTTAAAAATGCCCATGGTTCATGATATGAATCCCGGTGTTTGAAGTCTGCGTCGAGGAGCCTTCCCGCCAACATGGTACCAACTCCAGACAACAACTGGACGGGCTTGGGGATGCCCTTAAAAGACACCACCTTAGGGATGGTTTTTTTGGGTTGGGGTTGCAGAGGAGTCCTTTCTGGTGGTCTTGGTCGAAGAGTAGATGGGTTTCCCTGGTACTGCCTGTTTTTTTTTTCCTCAGCTGCCAGGGTATCCATCTATTTGACCTAAAAGGACACCTACGACTCTGAAATGTTGTTTTCTTTGTTTTTTCCCCGACAGCTGCAAGCTTCTTTTGCTTGGGGGATATCTTCATTTGCTTGGGGTGAGCCAGTTCTCAGTTGGCTCGCCCCCCGTGCCATGGACACCTTGAGTCTATTTTGCACCCGTGAACCCCAAAAAACCAATACCCTAAAAGAAGGAGGTGGCAAAAAAGACCCATTCAGTGTCCACCATACCCCCCCCAAAACTTCCCCAAAACCCCCCCAAAACCCTCTCGCGCAGCGATTGCCATAGAGGACTTTGCCAGGATGGGGAGCCTCAGGCCTGGACGGAGCCGCGCTCCCCGCCCTTTGCGCCCGGAGCCTTCAGGGGCTCAAGGGCCGAAGGCTCGGGCGTGGAGGTTCGGGGAATTTTGGGGTTCTTGGCCCGTCTTGGGGCGGAAATGTTGGGGCGATGTTTTTTGGGGTGTGGCTTCTTGGGGGTACTTCTTGGGGGGTGGTTTTTGCACAAACTTGGCGGCTCCCGGCATAAATCGCCGGGTTCAACTTAGGCTTTTTGCTTTTTGGGTGGTTTAGTGGGGGTGTTTATGGTTAACCCACTAAAAGTGAAGCTTTGACGGCGGATCTGAGGACAGCAACACCAAAAACGACATCAGCCAACAAGGAGCAGAACAGGCGACCAACCCCACCCAAAAAAAAACGCACGATTTCTGTTTCCTGGTCGAATGTTCACGGACAAAGAACCCCAGCCTACTTTTTTGGGGCGGACGAAGGCCCGTCGAAACGGGGCTCCACGCCTATCCTCGGTCAGCGGCCCTGACGCCTTTTCAAGCTGACCCCAAGTTAAGAGAAGCTCCAAAGCTGTGCTTTGGGGTGTGCTTTTTTGTGTGCTTTTGTGTGCTTTTGGGTGCTCTTGGGTGCACCTGTTTTGGGGTATTTCAAGGGAAGCCACAAGGAAACCACCCATTTTGGGGGTCCCGAGTTTGACCCTTACCCAAAAGGGGCTCCTTTTCGGAAAAGGGATGTCTTCAACTGACCCACAAAAGCCAGGCGGTTTGCCAATCTGCGCACGACAAGTACTCATACCCGTTCCCGTACGTATACAGGTTACCAAAAGCGCGTTGCACAGCTTTGGTCCACATGAGGCTCGGTCCAGTTTTTTCCCCGTCTTTGGTCCATTTGGGAGGGACGAGAAGGGGGCTCACTTTCCCCACAAAGGATCATGTTCCAATGTCCATGACAAACGAGTCATTTCCACCATGGCTCACATCGAGTCGCAGCCTTCCCCTGCCGAGGTATCAGCTCTACCACGTTTGGGCGCGCCTGAAAGGCGAGAGATTGAGAGAGATACGAGTTTGTTTGGTTGCTTGTTTGATATGCTGGTGATAGGGGAGCAGGCGGACAGCTGACGAGCCACACAACGTCCATTGGAAAGATGCCCTTTCTATCATTGTGCGAGCTTTTGTGTTTCTGCGTGTGAGCATGTACTAGGTCCCCCAGCTAGGTGCCCTTTCTCACCCCTTTTTGGTTGGGAGGGTTCCCCTACTAAAATAGACTACAGAAAAAAGGGTACCCTTATTCTAACCTCTCTACTGGAGGAGCTAGTTTAGGGAAGGCTCTTGACAAGGATTGCAAAGCGAGGCTGCACGCAACAGTCGCAAGTGAGATGTGGCTGGGGAGCTGTCGCCAGGGCTGAACTGTGCCCGTGCCAATGCCAAGCAGCAGGCAAGTGGGGGGGTTGGGGACAGGTGAGGAGTGGGGGTTGGGCACAAATGGTGGAGCTGTTTACTGGCAGGAAGCGCTTTTTGTGTGAATCCATGGATTTCATTTGTTCTCATTGGTCAGGGGTCCTGGATTTCTTGACCAGAGGACTGACCTTGAAGGCGTTTGGCTCGGGGCCTCAAGGAATCAGAAAACCCCTGGCCCGGGCTTGAGCATCGGCTTGAAAAGCCGGGCTTCGCCAGCTTGAAAAGCAGATCTCGGAATGTGTCGAGAAGCTATGCCTGGCTTTGACCCTTTTGTTTCTTTTTGTTTTTTCTTTCTTTCTTCTTCTTTTTGTTTTTTTTCCTTTTTCGACCCCATTCGTTCCGGCAAGGCGACATGGGGGCAATTTGGTGCACATGGCAATTGATGGAATCCCGACTTGGGGACTCCACAAGCAACGCCATGTTGGGAAGCGGCGTTGACCTTCACCCGGGTTTGATTGAGAATGGGGTGTTGGGGTACTTTCAACTAAATTTAGCCATGATCATGGGAAAATCATGCTTGTAATTGTTTAGCCCTTATACTACGTCCCTCTTGTTTGGATGGGGGACACCTTTCAAGAATCAGCCCAACAAGGGTGGCCTTTTTGCTTTCCCTAAATCTGCTGAATGCCTTTCCTGTTCAACAAGGATGCCCCCCCCCACCCTTCAAACATGCCATCCACCCGCCTTCTGCCATTTGGGTTCTGAAAACTGTGGACCCAACTCATCTACCCTCCTTCTGCCAGGGTTTGAGCCCCAAAGTTGTTGCTCCCGCTCTTGGTTTGCCTTTTAAATGGCTGTGGGTCACAAATAGGATCCAACATGGAACCGTGGTAACTGGACATATGGACAAACACCAGCGGTTTTCCCTGGCGGCTTAGTTTTGCACCATACCCATTTGGGTTCTCATAGGAATTTGATTCACCCACACGAGGTTTCCCTTTATGCAGGGAATGAGAAATGGAATGACCCCGAGAATCACCATCCCCGATTTGGTGTCCTGTAAGGGAATCCCTAGATTCACCAACAAGTTTTGCCAACCGTTTTTCCTTCTTTTTTTTTTTTCTCCCAGCCTCCTGGTGGTGTATTAATTGCCCTTGTCCTAGTGGGTTTTGGTGTTTTCTTTTCCCCTTCTGGTGGCTTCTTTCTCCTAGTTTTTTGTTTTTGTCTTTCTCCTGGTTGTTTTTGTTCATTTTGCGCCAGGCCCCAAAGGACCCCAGGCCACCGAAGCGAAATACCTCGGCAGCTTTGGCCGTCCAGGAGCTGCAGCTTCGCGCCGCGGCCCGCGGGCTCAGCGTGTCAGATCCGGGCAAGCGGCCGCCCGTTTCGGGTCCACAAACACACGGGGCAATTCTAAGGCACGCGGCTTGTGAGTCGAAGAATATTTGTTTGCAATCTCCAATTTCCCCCTCCCACTCCCACTCCCCCTCCCCTTCCCCCTCCCCTCCCTCTCCCTCCCTCCCTCCCTCCCTCCCTCCCTCCCTCCCTCCCTCCCTCCCTCTCGTTCTCTCGTTCTCTCATTCTCTCGTTGTCTCTCTCTCTCTCTTCTCTCTCTCTCTCTCTCTCTCTCTCGCTCTCTCTGTCTCTCTCTCTCTCTCTCTCTCTCTCTCTCTCTCTCTCTCTCTCTCTCTCTCTCTCTCTCTCTCTCTCTCTCTCTCTCCCCCTCCCTCCCTTTTTTCCCATGTTCCGTTCCAGGTCCTGCCTCATGGTCAAGTCTGAGAAGTCATCCCTCCCGCATTTCCACGTCGTGTTCTCAGGCCCTTTGTCCATCTTTGGCTCGAGTTGAATGAACTTGGCAGCAGCTTTCCTTGTTTCTGGGGTTTTGTGTGATCCACCTAGACTTTGGGGCTATTTGCTAGCGGATCTTTGGACTTGGTTGAAACAGTGGAATGTCCATTGGACCCATAAAAGGACAAACTTTTTGCAGAGGGGTCAACAGCAACCGAGTAGATTAGATTCATGTCAGTGTCTCGTCGGGGCAGTGTGTTTCCAGGGGGCGGAATTATCATTTCAGCGTGTTCCCACGCAAGTCCGTGTTGGGGGAGTTTTATGTCGTGTGTTTGTTTGTTTCTTTGGTGAGTTTTTAAATTCAACACCCCCTTTGAACCAAGCAGAAGTGTGGTGTTTCTCAAGAGCAGGGCTCCCCTGACACGGTTGATGTCCATTTACTGTAGTTCCCTGTAGATGCCAACTAAAAAGGAGGTCCACCATGTCATGGACCCTTAAGGCGGGCCCCGGGGGGGTTGAGGGGGGGGCTATCCCTGGAAAAGCCTAGGATAAGCCAAGGACAAGCCCTTTTTCTTGGGCCTTGGGGCTTAACAAGGGATACTGTGGATGGACGAAATCCATTTCGCACCACCTAAGAAAGCCCTGGGTGATGCTTCCCCTGTAAATACCAATAGTTTGCTATGGGTTTCAAAGTGGTGCGAAACGGAATTCGTCCACCCACAGGTCCCCCTTGCGCGGCTCCCTGAAAGGGGTCCATGTCTAGGTGTTCCAGTAGCGAGGTTACAAATAAGGGTGCCCTATTTTGGTAGGGGAACCCTCCCAACCAAAAAACGGGGAGAGAAGGGCAGCTAGCTGGGGGACATAGATGTGGTGCTTCCTTCTGCCTTCACCTTGAAAAAAAAAGTCTTCGAGGCTGGCACCCCGGAGGCTCTGGCCGAGAGCTTGGTCTGGAGACATTCAAACGTGGATCTCGTCTCGTTGTGTTTTTTTCCCCCTCCCCCCCGCGTTCCTGTTGTTTGGTTATTTCCTTAGATCTGTACATGCATACAAATATATAGTAAATACAACTAAATGTGGTGTGTCTTTTTCACTCGTTCTTTACATATTTCTTGAGTTGGGGCCCATGTTTTGTTGTGAAAACAAGGGACACCAAAGGAACACCCACCATTTTGGGGGGTCCCCTAAATATATATATATATATATATATATACATATCAAACTGGTTTTGAGAATTGAGCCCCACGCCCAAAAGCCATGGTGGTGAGAAACAGGGGTTCAGGGCCCATTTCTGTGAGCGGCCAAGGGACTCCTTAGGCTATACAGTGGTCACGGGAATGACCCCATGTTGGCGTCACAGATTTCCAGCCTGACGACCTGTGAATCACGAGTGACCCTCAAACTCATGAAGCTCGCGAGCCTAGAACCTGACTTGTGCCTGGCAGACCATTTCTTCCGCCACTCGGGGCATTCTGGTGGGTTCCATGGTAATTGGGAGCGCCTGCTTGCCCGTTTCCTGCTCCTGAGCCACTTGCTCAAAACCCGGGTAGATGAAGGTTAGTAAGGGACAATCCTTTGTATTTCCTTACATGGTTCTGGGTCAACCATTTTAATACCGGGTTTTGATTGTGACTCTCCTTCTCCTCCTTGCTACTCTCTCACTCACTCGCTCGCTAGCTCGCTAGCTCACTCACCCAGCCACCCACGCACCAACGCACGCACTCACTCACTAAGCATGAAAATGAACATGTGTCACGCAGCTGGATACCACGCGAACAATTGAAAGATCCCAAGAAGGACCGGTGCTTGTGAGAGTACTCACTTCCTGAGTTCATGAACTTTAAGCTTTTCGGGAAGACCATTTTAGTGGTAAATATAAATTTTGGACTTTTTTTGGGCCATCCTCTCAGCCAGAGGAAATACCCGCCCCTGTGACATGTCGCAGCCAAAGCTCAGGCGAAAAAGAGCAGAATTGAGCTGTGCTCAGCTCGTGAATGCCGTTGGGTTCGTAGCCTAACCTCAGCTCAAAATCAACAAGGCCTTTTTGCTTTTCTAGTGCTGAGATCTCCAGTTTTCGGTTTTCCTGAAGAGATTTCCATCATGTCACATCCAAGAAAGTCAGAGTCTGAGCCCAGGTAACCAAACTCCGATCCAAAGTCCCAGCGTCCGGAGTTTCCCGAATCCACGGCAAAGGATTCCCCTGGCCTTTGATTTGGGCCGTCTTCAGGCGAAACGGCCGCGCCAATTTCCTTGTTCAGGCCATGGTTTCTTTCATGGTTTTGGGCCTGTGGATGCCCATGCTATGTTTTGCCCATGGGAACAAGTTGACATCCAAAGGTAACGTCAACCATAAGTCTTCCAGGGAGCCAAGGGCCACCCGCCATGAGCTGCAACCACAAGAAAGATATTCGTTGGCATCCGCCGCCCGAAAAAGGAACGCGCCCAACCGTTTGGATTTGGCGGTGGGTCAAAAGCATTTTGGAAACCCCGGGTGAACATCAAAGGCGGTACATGGGTGTTCATCCGCCCCAAAAATGGAGGCATAGGCCACAAAGAACATATTCGTTGGCATCCACTTCCTGAACAAACGAAACCCGCGGCCAACAAAAATCCGAATCGTCCAAGCCATGGACCCGGAAAAACCCGAAGAGACGGTGGTGTGGCTACCGCACCCGGATGGCTGGAAGCTGTTGTGCCTCCGCATGGACCCCACAGCAACGTTGCTCGGCAAATTTTTGGAACGACTTGAGCTGAGGTTGCCTTTTGTTTTTTCTGTTTTGTGTTTGCGTTGTTTTGTTTTTGTGTTGTGGTGTCTCGTGTGTTGGTTGCGTTGCTTGATTTGTTGTGTTTTTGTGTCGTCTTGTTTTGCATTATGTTGCTTGATTTGTTTTGTTTTGTTGTGTTGTGTCGTGGTTTGTGTTTGTTTTTTTGTTTGCTTGCAATTGTTTTCGACTTGCAGGCTTGTTTTGGCTTGCTGGCTTGTGAGCTTGTTGGTGTGTTGGTTTGATGGTGTGTTGTCTCTTTCTTTGTTTCTTTGTTTCTTTCTTTCTTCTTTCTTTCTTGCTTTCTTTTCTCCTTCCTTATTTTTTTCCTTCCTTATTTCCTTATTTCCTTATTTCCTTATTTCCTTATTTCCTTATTTCCTTATTTCCTTATTTCCTTATTTCCTTATTTCCTTATTTCCTTCCTTCCTTCCTTCCTTGTTTGCTTGCTGGCTGGCTGGCTGGCTGGCTGGCTGGCTGGCTGGCTGGCTTGCTTGCTTGCTTGCTTGCTTGCTTGCTTGCTTGCTTGCTTGCTTGCTTGCTTGCTTGCTTGCTTGCTTTTTGTTTTTCTTGTTTGGTTTGTTTGTTTGTTTGTTTGTTTGTGTCCGTTTGTTTGTCCGTCCGTTTGTTTGTCCGTCCGTTTGCTTGTCCGTCCGTTTGCTTGCTTGTTTGTTTGTTTGTTTGTTTGTTTGTTTGTTTGTTTGTTGTTTGTTTGTGTGATTGTTTGTTTGTTTGTTTGTTTGTTTGTTTGTTTGTTTGTTTGTTTGTTTGTTTGTTTGTTTGTTTGTTTGTTTGTTTGTTTGTTTGTTTTGTTTGTTTTTGTTTGTTTGTTTGTTTGTCTGCTAAGACAGGTATTAGGGGTGAGCCGGCTATCTTGCACTTGGCAAAGCCAGGGTTGTGGCGATGAGGGGTTGGTTCCCACTGTGATACCAGTGAACGGAACCTTCCCTTGTAGGAATGTTTGGAAGGCCGCCTGTTGGTACCTCTTTGAAGTGGTGAGTTTTTCACATTGGACGACGCCCCTTCACTTCTGATCAACATTTTTGCAACTTACTAGCCTCCTTGTTTTGCTCTCAAAGCCAGGCACAAGAACACCCCCCCAAAACAAAACAGAAAAGAAACACAACAACACACAAACAAACAAACCTCAGACCTTCCATTTGCTCAAGGATACGTTTCGTTTCTCCTTGGTTTTAAAGGGGATCTCTCACTACTGCACGTTTTTTCTCTCATTTTTCTCGTGGAGCGAGACGTGCTAAGAAGCAAAAAAGAAAACCGCGTGCCAGGCTGCTCCAAAGCGCTGCAAACATCCTAGATGATGTCCTCTCACGTGCGATGGGGGAGATCAGCCGGGTGCAGGACATGCGGGAGGAGCCGGATTGCCGGGGAGTCCGTCGATTGGTTTTCAGATATGTGGGGGTTGATCAAAAGGTGCGTGATACATGGGACCTTGGGAGGGTACCCTCTTTCCAACAATGGACGTGGATAGGGAAACCTCAGAAGCAGACAACTAACTTAAATAAGCAAACCGTTTGTATATATATATATATATATATATGTACAACTCTATACATCCACATGATTCCCCAGCAGCTCAATTTGGAGGCCAGGTTTTTTTGATCAACTGTCATTTCTGGAGCTCGGAGGGGCTAAACAGCTCACCCTCATTGTACGTCCTGAAAACATGGGGATCCCAGAAATATATTTTTTCAAATTCGATTGGTGAAGTTGCAGACCTACCCAGTAGTCTGTGGTGAATGGTAACCACTGCTCGGTGCCCACCTCGAGCAAATGACGTTGGCTAGGCTGAGTCGATGTGATTTTGGTCGGTCGTTGTAGTTGTCGTGCCCTATTGTTTGTTGATCCTATTGTGTGCCGCAGTGTAGACCAGTGTGTTACAGTGTTTTTTTGCGCGCACTCATCCCAATCCGACCTTCAGCGTGTTTCTTTTGGTACTCCTCCTCCGGATCTAAGGTTTCAAACTTTTGAGGGCACCCTGGGACTTTTTTTTGGAAGGGCTCCACCATGTCTGAGCTTTGATTTTCCAGTCGGACAAACGGCGTGCTGGGCCTTTGTGTCCAGGCGCGTGTCTTTTTTTCAGGAAGAGGTGACGGAATGGGTGGTGAACCAGCTGCGCATGAACGGGCTGTGGCCGGAACACACCTACGCCTTGAAGCTGTCGGTGCCTCGAATGTCTTTGGAAACGGCAAAACGCCCTTCAAGGGTTTGTCCAACAACCATTTGCTTAAGAATATGTTTTATTATTATTATTATTTTGCCCTGTTGGTTTTAGAGGGAATCTATCACTATTGGACATATATATTCTTCCGGGGGGCTCAAGCAAATGGAAGTCTAAGTGTCGCCAGCTGAAAGCCTTGGGGTCGATAGATGGCCACTTGAGGCTTGTTCGAAAAACCGATACGTTTTATTGTGACCTTTTGCCGCTGGTAAAGTTTCCAATCGGGCGCAACCCGATTTCCCAATGTCCTTTGGCGAAGCAAGAAAAAGCTCGCCCGGGGCTTGAGCGGCGAAAAAGGATAAGTGGACATGTCTGGCCATAGACAAAATCCATTTCGCACCACCGTTCAGAAACCCTGGAATGGTGATTCCCCTGTAAATATCAGCAAACAATGGTTTTTCATGGTTTCAGAGTGGTGCAGGTTTTCGTCCATCCACAGTATCTTTGATGGACATTTGTTTTTGGGGCGTTATATCTGCCGTGTTTCGGATGATGCTCCAAACATGAATCTCATCCAGCACGTCGGCATGGCACCTGAACAAAACAGAGCTGGGGACAATTCTGCTGAACCAAAAAAGGATGCCTAGGTGATGAACGCTGGTTGAAACATTTGCCTCCTAGCGTCCCTTGTTTTTGTTTTTAGTCTCCACAAAGCATCCCGGGTGAGGCGCGCGTATGTTTTGTTTTTTTGGCCAAGGGCAGCAGACTTCCCATAAAGTAACTCTGAGCAAAAGCCTGTCTTAATTACGTTTGAATGTATGATGTTACTCAACAGACCTTCGACGCTAAAACTCTATTGTTGAAGCTCAGAAGCGGCTCTTGACGAAGCATGGCTAGACCCATATAACAACTATGCTTGGTTGCATACCATGTTATACCAAGGTGGGCAGTTGGGTCAGTGGTGACGTGTCCCAACAAAAGCAAAGTTAAGTTCAATCCACACCAGCCGAGGAGTTTTAACCTTGGAACCCTTGGCAAAAGCTTCTTACCCCCCGCACTATATGCAATAACATGAAAGGTTGCCAATGCCCCCGAAAGGGCAAATTTAGTTTGCTGCTTGGTTTGACGGGTGTCATAGCGAGGCTTTTACATCGTAGTATTCTACGTCAGTGTGTATTATATTATACTATACTCTATTATTTTATGTCATATCATATTCCATGATATGATATGAGATGATACCATATTATATGATATATATGTATAATCATATTATATAGCATATCATATTCTATCATATTTTCTATAGCATAGAATAGCACAATACAATCACGTGACACATTGCACAGCATCTCACATTCACAACATTATTCACACCCATGTCACTCTCCCACCAATGACAGGGACTGTCCCTTTAAAAGGAAGCTGGTGAAAAAACCCAGGACCATTTCCCCGAAGGTCATGTGCCATGTGAAAAGGGTGGGAGGGTAGAACCAGTCAACCTCGCGCGGGTCTGCGAAGCTCGAAGCGAACCTTCGACTTCAGGTGCATAGGCGTCCTTTTAGGTGAGTTTGGTTAAAAAGATGGATGGGTTCCACTGGTTCAATGGGTTTTGTGCCTTTTCCCAGGGCCATCGATTTTTCCAAAAGGCCACCTATGTTCACCACAGGTTTCTTTCCGTTGGTTGAACTCCCAGCTAACATTGGGGCCCCAACCCCTGCATATCATTGGGTGTCCAGTCAATCAAAAGGGAAACCAACAGGAGAACCAGCACTTGGGGGGGGGAAGGTCCCCCTATTTCGGGTTCCCTTTGTCCACCTTTCGGGTCAGTAGCTTTGGTTGCTATAGAAGGTTGTGCAATGTTGTGCATAGGTGAGCCACAGAATGTCTTAGAGCTGATTCCTCAGATTGGGGTGTCTCGTTTTTGTGGTTCCCCCCCGCAAAAATGGGGTCGTTTTGTGGTACCCCCTTAGATTGAGGTCGTTTTTGTGGTACCCCCCCAAAATATACATATATATATATATATACACGTTCTTTTTCCTTTTGGCTTCTCTTCGACCGCCAACACCTTGGGACTACCGAGCCATCGACAGGTGGGCCACGGGCAGCGGGAGATCAGCGCCTGCGGCTGCGGCAGCAACCAGAAGCACCGGAAGCGCGTGGCGCACCTGGCCCTGGCGCTGCGGATCATGGTGGAGTGCGCCCACCGGCAGCGGGGGGATCTGCTGCAGGCGGAGCCTTTGGGGGTGGGGTGGGGTGGAGGGGTGGAGCTGGGTTGAGGGGTGCAGGGGTTGAGGGGTTGGGGGGTTGGGGGGTTGGGAGGTTGAGGGGTTGAGGGGTTGGGGGGTTGAGTTGTTTGGGGTTGAGTTGTTTGGGGTGGAGTTGTTTGGGGTTTGGCCCCGCGATTGAAACCCCATCGGTTTGGTTGTTTCTTTGAGCCTCGTGCAAAGCCGCGATTTTGGATGAACCCCCCCAAAGTAGGAAGACAGCAAGAAAGAAACAAAGAAAGAAAGAAAGAAAGAAAGAAAGAAAGAACGGAAGGAAGGAAGGAAGGAAGGAAGGAAGGAAGGAAGGAAAGGAACAAAATAAACAAATAAAGAAATAAGGAAGAAATAAGGAAGGAAAGAGAGAAAGAAAGAAAGAAAGAAAGAAAGAAAGAAAGAAAGAAAGAAAGAAAAAAAGAAAGAAAGAAAGAAAGAAACAAAGAAAGAAAGAAATGAAAGAAAGAAATGAAGGAAATAAATGAAATAAAGAAAGAAATGAAAGAAAGAAATGAAGGAAAGAAATGAAAGAAAGAAAGAAATGAAAGAAAGAAAGAACGAAAGAAAGAAAGAAGGAAAGAAAGAAGGAAAGAAAGCAAGAAAGAGAGAAAGAAGGAAAGGCACAAAAAAAATACATACATAACGAGAAAGACGGAACTAACGGAAGAACAAGCGAGAGTACAGAAAGACAGAAAGAAAGAAGGACAGAGCCAACTACAGAAATATATGCAGAAACAAAAGAAAGAACTAAGGAAAGAAAGAAAGAAAGAAAGAAAGAAAGAAAGAAAGAAAGAAAGAAAGAAATAATGAAAGAAAGAAAGAAAGAAAGAAAGAAAGAAAGAAAGAAGAAAGAACGAAAGAAAAACAATAACTAATATAAAGAAATAAAGAAAGAAAAGAAAGAAAGAAAGACAGAAAGAAAGAACGAACGAACAAAATAACATAGATAATGAAAGAAAGACATACTGAAAGAAAGAAAAGAAGGAAAGAAAGAAAGCAAGAAGGAATGAAGGAAGGGAAGGAAGGAAGGTAGGCAGGGAAGGGAAGGGAAGGGAAGGGAAGGGAAGGGAAGGGTAGGGTAGGGTAGGGAAAGGAAAGGAAAGGAAAGGAAGGAAGGAAGGACGAAAGAAAGAAAGAAAGAAAGAAAGAAAGAAAGAAAGAAAGAAAGAACCAAAGTGCTCAATACACACATACATACAGACAGAAAGCGAGAAAGAAGAAAGACATACAGAAACAAAGAAAGCAAGAAAGAGCGAAAGAAAGAAATGACGAAAGGAAGACATATTGAAAGAAATAAAGAGAAGAAACACAGAAGACAGAAAGAGACAAATAATGAACTACGCAAAGAAAAAACAGCGAAACAACTACAGAAAGAACGCATCAAGTAGATAACGAAATACATGAATAAAGAAAGACAAAATAAGGAAAGAAACAAAGACATACAAGAAGAAATAACTAGCAAAATATAATGTCATCAAACCAAAAACATTTACAGAAAGAAAGAAGAGCGCACAACATAACTACATAAATGAAGAACTAAAAAAGAAAGACAACAAAAGAGCAACAGCGTGAACGGGAAAAACCATGAACGACATCTATAAATAGAGAAACACATAGATAACGAGAAAGAGAAAGAGACAGACAAAGAGAAATACATAAATAACGACAAGGACAGATGAAGAAAAATAAGCAACGAAGAAAGAGGGAAAGAACGAAAAAAAAACAAACGGAAAGGAAGAAATAAAGAAGGAAAGAAAGGAAGAAATAAACAAAGAAAGCAATAAAGAAAGACAGAAACACAGACAGAAAGAAAGAAAGAAAGAAAGACAGAAATAGATAAAGAAAGAAAGAACTGAACAAATGAAAGACGAAAGACGAAATAAGACAAGACGGAAGGAACAAAAGGAAGGAAAGACAGACGGACAGAAAGAGAGAGAGAGAGAGAGCCACACTTCCAAGGGCCTCAAGAGGAAGACACATCTCCGGAAATTCCACAGCGGCAACCTGAGGCGGATGTTGAGAACGGTCAAATGGTTTCTGCTCGCTTGAGTCCGGTCTCTTTGGCAGCCTTTGAAGGTGGCAGTTCATTGGTTCCTGGAAGGCAAAGGGACGTCAATCAGATGAACTTCATCATGTTTAAATTGCTGGCTGGAACCGTGCTTGAAGCTTGTCAGGAATGATGCATTGTCTCAAGCAGGCGAATGCTGCGCCTCAGCCTGTTGGGGTTGAGTGGCTTGTATCTGTTGAGGTACCCCTATTGGGTTGTTTGGACCAAATGTCAAACCGGTCCCCATTCGTTGGATGTCCATTGGAGACAAGCCCCGCCCCGCCAATTCTACCCTCTAAAGCTGCGCGGGAATGTGATGGGAAAGGGGGCGGGGTTGTCAAAAATCAGGTCCCCGTTTAGGTTTCTTCTTGGACTGGTGCCGTTTCAGGTCCCGCCCCAAAAAAACCGCGGGAAGGGTGTTAGACCGAACAAGTCATCCGCGCAGACGCTGTGGGACGGTCATCCAGGGCTTCAAACCGTGGCCTCGGCCGCCTTCCGCATGCAGAGCGTCACCCTGACGCGGGGCCGCCTCGGCGACGGCGCCGCCGGCGCCGCCGCTGCGCCCGGCGCCTCAGCGAGCGCGGCGGAGCGCTACGCGGCGGTGACGCAGTACGCGTCGATGTCGCCGGCGGAGCAGCTGCAGGCGAAGGCACGGGCGCTGGGTGCTGAAGAGGCCGGGTGCTCGGGGACGTCGAAGTGTCCCATTTGCCAGGGTCCCAGTTTGGGTACCTATTTCTGACCCACAGCCAGGTGATCAGGCGGGGATGGCGGCAAATGTGAGAGAAGTGGCCACAGCTGTTGGTGGTTATCTTGGGGAAAGGTAAAAATCTTGCTTCCTGAGCGGACTGGCCCAAATCGTCTCAACTGTGTCTCTATCATTCAATCGGTCTTCTCAAGAAGGATTAAGCCTGCCATCGGCTGGCTTGGGACGGTCCCCGCTGTTTCAGCTCTGGTTCGCGCTGTTGTCTGCGCGTTGGGCATGGTGTGTGGGGTTGGTTTGCAGGGGTTTAGGGGTTCATCCCATAGATTGGTGTGGGGCGTGCTTTGAATTTCAGCTTTGGTGGCTTTGCAGGCCAGAAATCCAGCAAAAAGGAATGCCCTCCTTGCAAGAAATCAAGGATGCCCCGGAAAAAAAGGAAACCTCTTCCCAAAGAACACACCTGAGGTGGGACTTGGAGTCGTCGCATATCGTGAGGTGTGCGTGCTGGACCCCTTCTTGACAGTGCAGGGAGACAGCGTGAAGTGTATGGCCTGTAACAAGCACATGACCTCCAGTCACCTCGCCACCAAGAGGCGCCAGGTGGTTTCATTTGGCCGGCCGGCTACCGCCAAGTGTTCGCCAAAATGGGCTTGTTTTATTTCGGGGAGGAAGTAGATGGTGGAACCTCAATCTTTAGGTTTTACAATTCTGTTTACGGACAGGAGAACAGCAGCTCCGAGTCAACTTCGATGTTGAAAAGGGTGCAATTTCGATGTTGAAAAGGGTGCAATCTACTGTATCTGCAAATTCTACCCCAAGCAAAGAGATCTCACAAAGAGCTCCGGTTAGCGCGTTTCCCCAGCAAACCTAGCCGTTTCAAGTGTTTATCTCATTTAGCCCCTATCAATCCAGACAAGTCCGCAGGGTAACCCTTAGTTGGTGGTTGGATTGGTGTTAACGGGAACCCCTGCTTAACCATCAAACCAGCGATTCGCCTCCAAACCACCAAACACTTGAAGCTTTTCTGATTGGAGGGTTTAAAGCTTGCGGCCCCTTTTGGGTGTGTCTTTGTAAGGGGTACCCCTCAAATTGATGGTTCTCCTGTTGGTTTCCCTTTCCAACCGCCAAAAAAGTTACACACACACACGCGCGCACACAACACAACACAACACAACACAACACAGCGCAACACAACACAACACAACGCAACACAGCACAGCACAACACAACACAACTCGACACCACACCACACAACACAACACACCACACCGCACCACACCACACCACACCACACAACAGCACAACACACACCACACCGCACCACAACACAACACAACACAACACAGCACAGCGCAGCGCAACACAACACAACACAAATCGACACCACGCAACACAACACAACAAAACACAACACAACACAACACACCACACCACAGCACAACGCAACGCAACGCAACAGCGCAGCACAACACAACACAACACAACACAACACAACGCAACGCAACGCAACGCAACGCAACACAACACACACACACACACCCACACCCACACCCACACCCACACACCCACACACCCACGCCCACGCCCACGCACACAGGCGCACAGGCACACAGACAGACACACAGACACACACACACACAGACACACAGACACACAGACACACAGACACACAGACACACAGACACACCGACACACCGACAAACAGCGACACACACCGACACACACCGACACACACCGACACACACCGACACACACACACACACACACACACACACACACACACACACTTATCTCGAGAGGCTTCACTAGCCGAGATGCAAAACGCAGTCAGTAAAAATGCTTGAATGCAAATGCAAATCAACAGGTCACAACATCGACACCGAACAGGAAGCAACAGCGACAAACAGAAACCGCAAAAAGAATCAGGAAAGAGGGTCAGGAAATAGGCAGGTACGCCGGATTGATCAGATCCGGTATCCACCGAAATGCCGTAGCTTCATTGGACTGGATAGGCAAATCGGCTCCAGTCCCCCTGCAATGTGGAATTTCCGTCCGTGCTCCAGGACGCTTCACACACACGGAGCCCCAACTGGGGCGACATCACTTGTGCAAGGCCCATTGAGTCTTGCAAGCATCAATTGTGCGAGAAAGTCTTGTGGCGATGACTGACCACACATACTTGGCTTTGGAATTGGTCTTAAGGGAACGGAGGAGTTCAATCTCTCCCTCAGTCCAAGGCTGCGAGGCTTCAGGTTCGGCCTCAGTAGAGGCATCAGTCCTGGTCGATGTGGTAGCTTCGCTTGGTCCACGAGCAGGTTTTGGATGCCGTAGATCGTGAGGAGGCCAAATCACGTGCGCGGCGAGCTCGTTTTTCGCCGGGAGAAGACGGAGGAGGGGTGGGCGGAGCCCAATGATCATTGTTCGTCATGATCAGTGGGAAGGTGTTCATCTGGAGCATCAGGAGGTGGCTCAAAGAGGTCCTCAATGGCGGGGTTGAGCGTGGCCTCCGGTGCCAAATCAGGTTCGGCAGTCGGACTCTCAGTGAACTCGCGGATGGTGGCGATGCCTTGTTGGGCAATGCCAAGGATGAGTTCGAAGTCTTGGAGCAGCTGGCGTGCTGTGTTGGTATCCATGCTCGCAACGGATTTTGGTCAAACAGTCAAACAGCTGCGGCACGAAAATCAGGTCAAATCTGTCAGGATGCAAAGGCAGAGAAGAAAACCAGTGTGGTTTCGCAAAGGACGGTTTTTCTTCTCTTTGTAAGGTGAAACCGTGTTGGAGGTACAACCTCTTCAACATTGCAAGATCCTGATCTCGCTGAAATTCAGGAAAGGAAACTCGGCTGATCAGCGTGCGTCTGGAATAATATCCAGATTCCTTATGTATCATTGGTGCGGCTGACTTGACGGAGAGCATGTTGTGCTTCTCATGCGAGGGAATGAAGGAGATGGTGCTGCTTGTGAGGTTCAGTCGGAACCCCAAGAAGTCCAGGGCGGCTTCTGTTTCCAGGAAGATCTCCTCCATAGAAGTGTTCGTCGCACAGTATGTTGGCTGCCGGAGTCGAGAGCCACCTGGGGGTTGCGATCACGAGTCTGTTGTCCACGTAGCGGAGCAGGAGAGTATCTTCAACGGAGCGAAGTCCCGATGTGGTGTGAGTGTTGGTCCAACATTGTTCGGCGACCGCGATCACCATCAAACAGAGAGCTGGGGACGCGGGGGATCCCATCGGTGCCCCACGTGTTTGCCTGAATGAACGAAGGCCGACAGAGAAGATCTGCATGTCAAGGGTGGCCTGAATGATCTCGGGGATGTCGTCGAGCCACAGGGTGCGTTGTGTGGGTTTGTGTCGGCGACGGCGTCCGTTGTAGACGCGGGTGATGGCAGAGGTGTCAAGTGTGTCCACTGTGAGGTGTGTGGTAGAGGAGTGTGGTTGTCGTTGTCGGTACCAGGTTAGCAGTAGTCGCCAGGCTGCTAAGAAGCGGTCTTTGTCGATGGAGGTGAAAAAACCGGAAAGGTCCTGGTTTCGGTAGTCCAAATGGGTGTGGCCGAGGCTTAGAAACTCGTGCAAGGACCGCATGAGTTCAAAGAGGTCGCCACCTGAAAACGCGTCAGGGCAAGCCGTGGCCACCATGCTGTGGAGGAGCTTGGCGAGAGCGTCGAGCATGGGTCGGAAGAAGGCGCCAATGAAACTGATGATGGGTCGGGCAGTGGTCCAGTTCTTCTTCCTCTTCGGGAGGATGTAGGCGTTGGCTGGCCTTCCGAATCCGGTCACGGTCCAAGGATAGCGGCCGCGGAATCTGGTGACAATGGTTTCTCGTAGTCGTTGGTGGATTTCAATGGCAGGGACCGGCAGAGGGGCGAAGATGGCAGGGTCCGCAAAAGTGGCTTCCAACATC
>CAUJNA010000544.1:62500-200854 GCA_963377175.1 Effrenium voratum | reverse complement strand
GAGCGCAGGGGCTGGCTGCCGGTGAATGAGCTGGGCGGGGCCACGAGGCACCCGGCCCACCTCACGGAGGAGCAGGTGGCGCAGCGGGTCAGGCAACAAGTGGAGGCCTCGCTGGACCCGGGCGGCCCCATCCTGCAGCTCTCGGACGAGACCTACTTCCTCGACCCCGAGGGGCACTGGGTGGTCAGCACCCAGAGCACGCACTACAGGAACTCCAGGACCGAGGTGAGACGCTCCTGCGCCAGCGCATGAGGGGCCTGAGGAGCGTGAGCTTCCAGCTGCCCTGCGAGGAGGACGTGCTGCAGAGCGCCTTCGAGGACAAGCCGCTCTGCGTGCCCCGGCAGCTGGCCGAGCTGCTGCAGCTGAGCGTGGAGGAGGTGTGCGCCGACTTCGACGCCATGCTGCGCCACGACTGGAGGCGCCTCGGCATCTCCGCCGAGGAGGTGCGAGAGTTGCGTGTGGCGCAACGCCCCCATGCGCGTGCTGAGCTCGCAGGGCGACCTGGTGGACAGCTACGACCCGGCGCTGAAGGAGCACCGCACCGTTTGTTTTTTGGCCTTCGACGGGCACTGCTACATGTACAGGGCCGTGAAGAGGGTGCTGGAGCGGGCGGCGCGCGTGCTCTACCGGGGCGAGGCGAGGCAGACCCTGCCGCCCAGGAGGCGCTTCGACGCCGCGGACGTGCAGCCGGGCCTGTTCTGGTGCGAGGACCTGCGGGAGGCGCGGCGCCAGCTCATGGCCGCCGGCGAGAGCCCCAAGGTGGCCATCAGAAGCCCGGCGCAGTACTGCGGGCTGAGGCTGAGGCGGGGCACCAGGATCCGAGAGCTGCCGGAGGAGCACGAGGTGCTGCGGAGGTGGTGCGAGGCGCTCAACCAGGAGTACCGGGGCCAGCGCCTGGCCGGCTTGGCGCACGAGATTTTTCTGAAGCTGCTCAAGGCGAAACGGGAGGTGCCCGGCGCGGCGGAGAGGCAGCAGACCCTGGCCGCGCAGGACGGCAAGTGCGCGCTGTGTGGATGCGGGCTGACGGCCGGCACCTGCGAGCTGGACCACGTGGTGCCGGTGAGGCAGGCCTTTGCGGGCAGCGTGCAAACTTTGCAGGCGCTGTGCGGCGACTGCCACAGCGAGATGACGCTGAGGGAGAGCGCGCAGCCCACGAGTTTGGAGAGCCGCGTGGCCCCCGGCGTCATGGAGTACGTCCGGAGCCCCAAGCTGCCCCCTCTGGTTTTTGAGGCGCAGACGTGCGCAAAGGACAGAACGTACGTCGGCGTGGACGTGGTGCGCTGCAGGCGCAACGGGCTGGCCAACGCCCCCCTGCCCATCCTGTGCCCGGCGGACGGCGTTGAGCCCGTGGACGGCGTGCTGCCGGACCTGGGCTTTGTGGAGGGCTGCTGCGACGCGAGGCAGTCCTGCCTGAACCTGTTGCCGTACGTGGGGCCCGGTTGGTACCCGAAGGTTTCGCTGGCCGCGATGCTGGACCTGGGCGTCTGCCGCTGGGACCACATCGTGTTGGGCATCTCCGCGCGGAGCCACGTGGACGCGGCGACGCTGCGGCGCGCGCTGGAGCGCATGGACGCCGCGTGGCTCGAGGGCGAGGAGCACATGGCCAAGCTCAGCGTGAACGCGATGATAGGCCTGTGGGCGCGCAGCACGGAGGTGGTCTACAGCGTGCGCAGCAGCAGCAGCGAGCTGGACGGCGCGGGCGCGGACTTCTCTCAGGCCTTCGCCTACGAGGGGGGCATGGTTTGGGACTTCGTCTACGCCAGGAGGCTGCTGAGCAACGGCACCTACCGCCCCATCCACGACGCGGTCCTGGGCTTCGAGCACTGCATGGTGGCCAAGGCCCGGCGCATCCTGGACGCGCCGCCGCGGTACCTCGCGCAGGTGAAGACGGACTGCCTGCTGACGCAGCGGCTGCCGAAGCGCTTCGCGGAGCGGCTGCGGGCGCTGGAGGCGCTGCGCCACCCGGACGGAACACCGGTCTACCGCGTGGAAGAGACGAAGCCGTTGCTCAGCGGCAGGGCGCCGCCCATGGAGGCGGAGCGGCCCAAACAAGGGAGGTGGAACGGGGTGGACGACCCTGTGAACCACTGCCTGGCGGGCAACTCCCTGCTGCTCACGGGCCTGCCGGGCACCGGGAAGACGCACCTGGCCCGCACCATTGTGGCGAGGCTGCGAGAGCAGGGCGAGGCGGTGCACCTGGTGTCCAAGACGCACTGCTCCGCGCAGAACCTGGGACTGGGGGCGCAGACGGCCGACCACTGGGTGCGCAGGTACGTGCGCGGGGGCAGCGCGCAAAAGCTGGACTGGCTGGTGGTGGAGGAGATCACGCAGCTGGACATGGCGCTCTGGGCGGACCTGGCCTGCGTGGGGCTGAACGCCGACGTAAAGTTCCTGCTGCTGGGAGACTTCCGGCAGCTGCCGGCCGTGCTGGACTCCTGGGCCGGGCGGCCCATCAGCGCGCCGTTGGAGCACAGCCAGCTGATCCGCGACCTGGCCGGCGGGCACAGGCACGAGCTCACGGAGAACATGCGCTCCGACCCCGGCATCTTCGACTTCGTGAAGTGGCTGCGGGTCGGCGAGGAGGCGTGCCCCACGCTGGAGCAGGCCAAGGCGAGGCTGAGGGAGCTCTTCCCCTCCAAGCCCGGGTGGCCGGACACCACGCTGGTCATCAGCCACAGCAAGCGCATGGCCGTGAACGAAGCGGCGAACCGGGCCCTGGCGCCGGAGGGCTCAAAGCTCCTAGAGCTGGAAGTCATCCACATAGATTTGGGTGGGTGTGATAAATCTATAACACAGAACAGCCCGCAGAGCATGAGGGTGTGGCCGGGGCTGCGCCTCATCGGGGCCGGCGGAAAAATTCCCAAGGGGGTCTTTGTGGCCGTGGCGGAAGTGGAGCCGGACGGAGTGAGGCTGGACAACGGCATGCGGCTGAAGAACCAGGAGCTGCTGCGGGCCACCCGGCCGAGCCACGCAGTGACCTACGCCAGCTGCCAGGGGCTCACCCCCCACAACCGCGTCCGCCTGGACCTGGAGTCCTGCCACCTCACGCTGCGCCACCTGTACGTGGGCGCCTCGCGGGCCACGAGCTCCGAGCTGCTGGAGGCCTAGAACGGGCAGCACGGCGCCTCCAGCGGCTCCAGCATGAGGTGGCGCACCTCGAAGAGCACGCCCCACTGCCTGCCCATCAGCCACACGTGCCGGGCCTCCACAAGCGCGCGGCCCCTGCGGCGCGCGAACTCCGCGGGGCGCGGCACGCGGTTGCCAGCGGAGTCCCAGAAGAGGCAGCGCTCCAAGTCCATCTTGCACTTCACGTGCTTGCCCTTGGCGCTCACCTTGACGGCGCGCTGCAGCTGGCTCTCAAGCTCGGCGCGGGTGACCCCCGGAAAGGGCTTCTGGAAGATGATCATGTCGTCGACGACGGCCTGCTCCACCCCATCCGTCCACGCCCAGGTCGGTGTTGCTCGCAAAGCACACGCCCACCCTCTTGGCCCCGTCGTCCTGGAAGTTGCCGGGCTCCCACAGCACCTCCACGTCCGCCTTGCACACCAGCGCGCCCTGATGGGAGTCCTCTATGGACATAAACTCCCCCCCCTTGGCATTGGTCTGAACGTCCAGCCCGAGCGCAAGCTTCATTGCGAAGTTCGGCTTTTTATCTCGCGGAGAAAAAATCCGGTCCGATGAACGTGCGAGTCTTCATAGTGGCGGTGATCTTGCTCTTTAAAAATGCCGAGGCTCCTGGAGCTTTTCTGCGGCACCAAGTCGGTGGGCAGGGCCTTCGAGGCGGCGGGCTGGGAGGTCGTCTCCCTGGACATCGTGTCGAAATTTGAGCCGACAATCCTCTGCGACATCCGGAGCTGGGACTACACGACGTTCCCGGGGCACTTCGACATGGTTTGGGCCAGCCCCGTCTGCACGGAATACAGCCGCGCGCTGACGACGCGCCCGCGGCGGCTCCTGGAGGGCGACGCGCTGGTGCTCAGCGCCCTTGAGATCATTGCGCACTCTGACCCGCTCATGTGGATTGTGGAGAACCCGGCCACCGGGCTGCTGAAGACCCGGCCGTTCATGGAGCGTCTGCCCTGGGTGGACGTGACATACTGTAAGTACGGAACTCCGTACAGGAAGCAGACGCGGCTGTGGACCAACATGCGCTGGAGACCGAGCCGAGGGCTGTGCAAGCCCGGCAGCTGCTGCGAGGCGTGGCAGGACGGCAGGCACCTCCGGGCCGCGCAGCGGGGGCCGCGGCTGATGGAGGGGCAGTACGAGAGGGTCAGCCAATCGCGCGAGCTGCTCTACAGCGTCCCTGCTGCGCTGTGCGAGGAGATTGCGCGCGCGGCCACGGAGGAGCTTGCGGAGCGGCTGAGCATTCCGGACTGATTCTTTAGGCTTCGTCTAATCCGACGGGCCTGGAATAAGCCCTTTTTTCCATGTTTTTGCATGTTTTTTGGGTGGTGCCACGTTTCACCAAAAATGGTGAAGAGGGGCACCCCCGCCTTTTTTCTCGTTTTTTTACTCAACTTAAGCGGTGTCACGATTCACCAAAAATGGTGAAACGTGACACCCCCGCCTTTTTTCTCGTTTTTGGGCGCATTCAAAAGCGGTGTCACGTTTCATCAAAAATGATGAAGACCGGGCCTTACCCTAACCCAAAAAGGGCTTGAGCAGGGTCCGGGAATTCCGATGGGCCCGCGCAATGTCTCAAAACCCTTTTTCTAGTGTTTTCGCTCGATCAGGCAATTCCAACTTGAGTGTGATCAAAGTTTTTTTGCGCCAAAACGGGTCCGACCGAGGTTCCCTGGATGCAGGGAGGCCGGGTCGTGCCTAAAAATCATTTTCAAAGGCTAGTCGAGGGTCCTGGGCCTCGGAGGCCCCAGGAAGTCGTCCACAGCCACCGGTGCCCCGTCTCGTCAGCCGGCCCGCCAGCAGCGCCAGCTTCAGCAAGGTCTCGCGGCCCTCCGTGCTGCGGACGGTCATGGAGTCCACGGCCCCCAGCTGCTGCACGTCGCCGTACTGAGGGTTGAAGCTCCTCGCCGCGTTCGTCGGCGCTCGGAAGGCGCCCGCGTCCTGCACGGCCTTCGGTGAGGTCCTTGTTGTGCTGGAACTTGTCGGCGTTGTCTTGGAGGACCCTGAACTCTGTGGCCGGCTGCTTCTCCACGTCCTCGGGCGCGCCGTGCACCGTCTCGTGGGGCCGCGCGTTGTAGGCCCCGGCCGCCCGCTCAAAGTGGTCGCTCCACTGCCCGCCCTTGCGCGCCACCCTCGTGGCCAGGTCTTTCTTCAGCGTCTGGATGCCCCGGTCCACCACGGCAATGGCGTTGCGGTCCTCGGGCCGCTTCGTCCGGTGCACGGCTTGTTTTCACCCCATTTTTTTTTTTTTTTTTTTTTTATTTTGGCAGCCTCTTCGCCCCGGTCCAGCGTGGCGAACTCGTTGCCCAGGTCCGTCGTGACCACGAAGTTCCCGTCGTCCCCCGTCAGCTCCCGCGCGCGCTTGGTGGCGCGGCCCACCGTCTCGGCGTTCTTGTTCTGCAGAGGTTCCACGGCGGCCTCCCGGGTGAAGACGTCCATCACCACCAGGCCGTACTTCGTCTTCCCCCGCGTGCTCTGGCTGAAGTCGATGAGGTCGGCCTGCAGCCGGTCGTTCGGCCCCTCGGCGGCCGACTTGCCCAGCGCGCGCGGCCGGGGCGCCTGCACCTGCCGGCCCACGTCGGCCTTCAGCGCCTCGAAGGCCATGGCCTGCGTCACGTCGAGGTCGCGCTGCCGTGCGAGTCGGTACAGCTTCCGCGGTCCCGCACGTTGAAGTCGTCGGCCAGGTCCCTCAGCGCCTCCATTTAAAAAAACAGCTTTGTTGCCCGGGGCTGATCAAGGTTCCGCGAGAACGCGGAGGCCTGAACAGGCCTTGTTGCCCCAAAAAGGAGCTTGAGCAAGGCTCCGCTAGAACGAGGAGGCCTGCGCAGCTACTTGTTCTTCGGCCCCCGCTGGGCCTGCCAGGCTTCCACCTCGTCCAGCCGGGCCTGGAAGCCCTTGCACACCCCCCACAGCACGCTGGTGAGGTGAGAGTAGTCGAGAGTAACCATCTCCGTGCTGTCGCTCCACCGGGCGGTCCCCGTCAAATTCTTCCACTTCGTTCCAGCGAAGTCGTCCGAGGCGAAGCCCAGCCTCAGGTCGCCGTTCATGTCCGGGCGCTTGTACTGCTTGGCCTCCACGGAGTCGAAGAGCTGCTGGAGCTCTGCCACGTCGGCCTCGGCCATCTCCGTCTTCACCCTGCTGTCCGACAAATTCGGGAAGCTCGTGTTGCAGACCACGTTGCCCGTGTTGCCCGCGATCACGAGGCAGCCGGGGTTCCTCTGGTTCGTGGTCAGGGACAGCTGTGTGGAGAGGCTCTTGGTCTGCACCAGCGCCTCGTCGTTGATCATGATGAGCTCGCACTGGTGCGCCCCGCCGTCCCGCTCCAGGAAGACCCGTGCGCTCTGGTTGCCCAGCAGCCGCTGCTCCGGGCCGCTGTCGGGGGCCGCGCTGTTGTTGGACACTTGCAGCTTGCTCCAGCCCGCCCAGTTCTTCGTCAGGAAGACACCACGTCGTCGACCACTCCGTCCCGCTTCGTGGGCCGTGAAGGTGCCAGTCCAGGCTCTCGCAGTCCAGCCGGGCCCGCGTAGGCCGCTCCGGTGAATGCGTCATCAGCCGTGGCGCCGTGAGCCGCCCCGGTGGCTCTGCGAAGCTCGCCCGTGCGAGTTGCTGCGCCCGAGGCAGTCAGCGTGCCTTTGTGGACACGTCGTTGTTGAATGGTGAGTGGTGCTGCCCGTGGTTCCTGTGGCGGAGCTCAGCAGGCCCACGCTGGCCGCGCCGCTGATGCTCAGCGAGCTGCCTGACACGCCCCCCGTGGACGACAGCGCGGCCCCGGCGACGGTGCCTGTGGCTGTGAGCGCTGCGCAGGAGACTGCGCCCGAGGCGTCCACGCCCGTCGTGAAAACGTCGGTGCAGTTCACGTCGTTGCACAGCAGCTGGTCGCAGCCCACGTTGCCCTGCGCGGAGAGCCCGTCCAGCGTGGCCGAGCCCGTGAGGGCCAGCGAGTCCGCCAGCAGGTCCGTTACCGAGACAGACTCTCCCTCGAAGGCGCTGGCCCTGATCTGCATGCTGTACAGGTCCAGCGTGCCCGCCGACTGCTGCACCAGCCCGGGGATAGACCCGCCGAAGGCTCCGAAGTGCGGCTTCGCGATTCCGCCCGGCGGCACCGAGAAGTCCAGGCGCGCCGTGCTCCAGACGCCCTGCGAGGGCGTGCCGAGGAAGGTGCCGGTGACGCCCACGTAGTCGTTGTCGGCCGCGCTGACGTACATCACCAAGTTGGAGGACGTGCCCAGCCTGTACCGGCAGCCGAAGGAGTAGCGTCTCCCCGGCGTCAGCGTGTAGGTGCGCACGATGTTCCAGGCGAAGGCGCTCAGGGTCATGGCGTATCCCTCCAGCTGGAAGCCTCCCACCGTGAAGCTGGCCGAGGCCACGGAGCTCTGGCTGTTGGAGCGCACCAGGAAGTTGCCTAGCGTGGTGAGCGTGGGCTCCAGCAGCACCTCGCCCAGGGTAGCCAGCGTGACGTCGTCGGCCCCTCCGTCGAGGAACTCGTGCTTCAGCAGCAGCGCCGAAGCCGCCGTGTCCTCCTCCACCGTGTTGCCGGCCTCCAGGGTTGCGTCCAGGATCTGGAGGCCGTAGACGTCCACCGTTCCTGCCGTCTGGTTGGGCAGGCCCGGCGCCTGGAAGTGCGCCCCGAAGTGCAGCTTTGCCACCCCGTTCGGAGGCACTGTGAAGTACATCTTGGCCGTGCTCCAGGCACCCTGGTCGCCCACGAAGCTGCCGTACAATGGGTCGTAGACGTTGTCTGCCTCGGACATGTACACCACGAAGTTGGAGGCCGTGCCGAGCCGGTAGCGGCAGGCGAAGAGGAGCTCTCGGCCCGGGGTCAAGTTGTAGGTGCGCACAATGTTCCACGGGTTCGCCGCCAGGGTCAGGGTGTAACCGTCCACGCTCACTCCCGCGGTGTGCGTGGCCAGGCCGCTGCTGGGGCGAACCGTCCAGTTTGACAGTGAGACGTCCGTGGGGGCCAGGATCTGCTCTCCTATGGCGGCCGCCGCCTCGTCGGCCCCTCCGTCGTCCGGAAAGTGCACGGCTATTTGCAGCGCCGAGGCTGCCTCCGTGACTCCGAGCTTGCCCGCAAGGAGGCCGTCTACTTGCGCGATGGTGTAGTAGCTGAGCAGCGCGGCTGCGATGCTCGAGCCCGTCGCCGTGTCCTGGTCTGCGGCTGAACGGTACGCCGCCAGCGCCGAGGTGATTTGGTTGGTTGTGAAGACGTCCTGGTCCGGGCCCGTCCTGTAGGCCAGCAGCGCGCCCGCGATGGCTGCCTGCGTCTGTGTGTCCTGCGCCGTGCCCGTGCGGTAGTCTCCCAACAGCGCGTCTACTTGTGAGGAGGTGTAGTAGGCCAGCAGCGCGGCCGTGATGGCGCTGGTCGTCTCCGCGTCCTGTGCCGTTCCGGTTCGGTAGTCTCCCAACAGAGTGTCCACTTGTGAGGAGGTGTAGTAGGCCAGCAGCGCAGCCGCGAGGGCCGCGTCAGTGCCTGCCGTGGAGTAGCAGTCTGCCGTGATGCTCAGCGTGTCGTCGCCGTTGGCCAGCGCAGCAGAGAGAGGAGCCACGAAGTGCAGGTTGCGAACGACGTATTATTTTGCAGCCACACGCCTGCACGCAGCGTTTTAGACTTCGAATCCTTCGCAGGACGAGGTCAAATGCTGGACGGACGAGTGCCAGGAGCCTCTCAGGTAGAATAGAATCCATTTGGGAAACCCCCTCTAAAGAGAGAGCCACCACGGCAACGGCGTGCGGTCCTCGGGCCGCTCGTCCGGCGCACGGCTTCGGGCACTCCCGGTCCAGCGTGGCGAACTCGTTGCCCAGGTCTGTCGTGACCACAAAGTTCCCGTCGTCCCCCGTCAGCCCCCGCGCGGCGCGTAGTGGCCGCAGTTCCACGGCGGCCTCCGGGTGAAGACGTCCATCACCACCAGGCCGTACTTCGTCTTTCCCCGCTTGTTCAGGGCAGCGGCAACGCGGCGGGACTGACGAGGCGGGGCAGGCTGGCAGCTGTCAGGCAGCTGGACGACTTCCTGGCGCCTCCAAGGCCCAGGACCCTCGACTGATTACGGCTACTTTGGACCAAGCTGGACTTTGCAGAAGGCGCTGGAAACTTGCAGTACTTTGAGCCGTGTTTTTGGGGAACCCCAGCATGATTTTCCTGGTACATGTTGGAGATGCTATGTGTATAGTATACAGGCTTCTATACCATATAGCACATATAGCACATATAGCAAGGACCCGGGGGAGAGTGGAGGTTCAGTGGCTTGCCTTGTAAGAGCCATATTGCACATATAGTACATATAGCAAGGACCCGGGGGAGAGTGGAGGTTCAGCGGGTTGGGGGGCATATAGCACATATAGCACATATAGCATGGAGCTGGGGGAGAGTGGAGGTGAGAGCTGGAGGAGGCGCGGGCCTTCAATAACTGGCTAGGGGAACGCAGGCTGGCCCAAGAGGGGCAGCGGCACCTGCACGATGTGAGCCGGCTGACAGAGGCCGTGCACCGCCAGGTCCCTCAGCTGCGCCACGCGCGCGCCGAGCGCAGGGGCGTCGAACGCGCAGCGGGCGAAGTTGCCGCGCAGTAACCCTTAAAGAGATGAAGACGCTTCGGGCCCACGGTTTCAGCCAGCGCCCGTGCTTCGAGCAGGTGGTGGGCTACCTGGAGCGGAATGAGCCGCTGCCCCTGGACCAGCCGGACCGCAAGGCCACCACGTTCATCACGAGCCACTTCTACTTGGACGGAGAGCGACCAGCCGGAGAGCGAGCCGGAGAAGCCGGAGCCGGAGGTAACCACTTTCTTGCTGCCAAGGGCCGACGGGCCGCGAGAGGATTTCATGAGGAACAACGCCGCTCCCAAGTCATTTCTGTCCCGCTCGAGTCATCCTGCTCTCTCTGCTTCCAAGCCAGGCAACCACGTTCTGGTTCCCTGGTGAGTTCCGCCACACAGGCCTTTACAGGGTGGGGGACGACAAGTACCAGGGCAAAGGTTGCGCTTGGATGGCGCGGCGCCTCGTGGGCCAAGCTCAGCCTCCTGACGTCGGCCACCACGTCATGCTTCGACCCGAAAGAGGGGCAAACTTGTGGGTCTTCTTCCACAAGCCCACCATGAAGCTGCTGCCCCATCCTCCGGCGTCCACCCACCTCTACAAGCTTGGCAAGGGATGGCCAATTGCTTGGAGCAGAAGGGGACCATGCGGGCCATGAGTCGGGGCGACTACGACGGCCTTGTTGCAAACGCACCTCCGGCGCCAGAGTTCTCTCCACGGGTTTTGAAGAACTGCGGCGATATGACGACGTCCGAGTTCCAGAGCCATCTCATCAAGCTCGACACGACCTTCCGAGGCGACAGGGCCTTGAACTCCGGCAAGCGCCTGCCGAAAAACGAGGACGAGTTCGTGCACTTGCAGAGCAGGGCCCTCTTGCAGCTCCGCAAGCAGGTGCAGGACGACCAGTTGCGTGTCCACTCCCCCGCCTTGGGCGCCGATGTTGCTGCTGCTGATCTGAAGCTCGTCCAGGAGCAAAGGCCTCTCGTCGCGCTCGACCGCGGCAGCATGTCCGGGCTGGACACCATGACGAACTCGTCCAGACCCACGTCGCGGGCTACCATGGCTGCCAGGCAACTTGCCAGGGGAGTTTTCCCCTTGCCACTGTCTCCGTAGAAGATCAAGGTCCTTCACTCGTCGCGAGCGGCTGCTTCTGGTGGACCTCGGGGTTGTACCACCAGCAGTTCACGGTGCTCTCGTTGATGACGAAGTCGGTCATCAGAAGTTGGCGATGGCGCGACACCAGCAGGCTCTCCACTGTGAAGGTGCCTGCGGAGACGTTCAGGATCACGGTGCTGGCGAAACTCCACCACAACTTGGACGACATGGCGAAGATTTGCCCTCCGGACCTCATGCTCGAAGGGTTTGAGTGGCGCGCTCGCCCGCTTGACAAGGTCTTTGACGCGGACACGCGCGCGGTGCTGAAGCGCTGCATCCTCGTGGAAGTGACGGCGCAGTGTGTCAAGGACTCTGTGCGCGAGAAGCGAAAGTTCGGGTCCGACAAGGCGATCTCCATGGCGGAGAGTTTGAGGGCGTTGTACAACGGCCAGTAATTCGCGACACAGCCGGGGCCTGCCTTTTGAGGGCACAGACCAGGCAGAAGCCCGACCAAACGCATTCCGTACAGATCGTTGCAAGCCCCCTGCCGCTCTGGCAGGCAAGCGCGCACACTGCACACGCTCGTGAGGCCGCCTTGCCCAAAGACGCACAGTTGGGCGACGCGCTGCAACCCCGCCCACGCCCTCGGAGGCAACGGCCACCTCACCCTCCTCCGCAGCCACCGCTGCCGTCTCCTCTATGGCCTGTGCTGCGCCACGCTCCACCTCCTGCGCGCGCTGCCCCGCCTTGTCCAGGAGGCGCTCTACGTCGTCGGGTCGACCGATGATCTGTGGTGGTGGCGGCTGCGGCCCTGGGCGGGCAACACATTTAGGCGGACGTACTCAGCAGCGTCCTGGGGGAGCTGGGAGCGGAAGGCCCGCCGCGAGCCCTGCTGCTCCTGCGCCCACAAGGTCCGCTGCTGCCTGCGCTCGGCCGCGCTGCGCAAACGGCCCGCGATGGAGGGCGGCCCCTGACCGTTGTTCGTCAGCGCGTCGGCCTCTGGGTCTCCAGCCAGGTCGTCCTCGCCGAAGCGGTTTCCTCCGCCTTGGCGCATCCGGGCCAAGTCCTCGTCCGTGGCCTCTGCGGGAGTGCGGAAGCCTTCCTCTGGAATCGCCCTCAAAGGAGTGTGCCTCGCTGGACTGCACGAAGTCGGTCGCTCGCCTTCCTCTTCACGCTCAGGTAAATGGCTTCACGGGTCCGGGGCGGCTGCGCGGCGATCCAACCACTCCACCAGGCAATGCTCCAGCAGATGGTTGAAGAACTTTCTCAGGAAGCAGACGGTGACTGGGAGCTGCTGGAGTGCGATGGAACTGGTGAAGGCGATTTGGAGGAGGAAGAAGATGGAGGAGGAACCCTACGAACAGGGTGAACTGAAGCCGAAACAGTTCCTGGGTGAACACCCACCTGAGCTTTCTGAGGAGGAAATGAACGAGCTGGATGAGGCTGCAGAGGTCATTGAGGTTGAGAGGCTCAAAAGCCTTGGTGTTCTGGTTGCAGATGATTCGGCAGATCCGAATCTGCCGAGGACAACTTTGTCCACGAGGTTTGTCAAGACGTGGCGACACCGAAATGAGCGATGGTTCAGACGAGCCAGATTGGTGGCGAGAGAGTTCAAGGCCGCCGCCCCGTGGTTCTCGGAGTCGTCCCACGTTTGCTCCCGGCAGTATTCACTCGACCCTGAGGCACATCTTCCTTGCGGCTTTGCATTTCGGCAACCCAGTGTGGGTTATTGAGTGTGCAGCACATTTCTTGGAGATGCGCGAGGCTGATCCCAGGCCAGCGCATAGCGGCCAACCGGTGGTTTGATTATGTGGATAAGCTTTTGTGCAGTGCCAAGCTTGAGAGTTTTGCGCAGGTTCCGACAATTTACAGAGGTACAGTTTGCAAAACAATGTGTGCAAGCTTGCATGTGGATGACTTTGTGCTTTCCGGTCCTGTGAATGCAGCAGAAGGTGTCATGGACTTGATTCGGAAAACGGTGATGTTGAGTATTGCAGGCCCTTTCGTCAGGGTCGGTGACAAGTTCGAATACTTGAAGAAGGTGTTTGAGTTCGTCCCGGGTGGCATGGTCATCAGGATGAACGAGAAACAAGATGGTGGAGCTTTCAGGTGTTAGTCGTTCGTTTTCCAAGAAAGTTCCGTGCCCAGCAGATGCTCTTGCGGAGGATGAGTGTGATGAGTTGGGCGCAGAGAAGACCAAGGTATATCGCAGCTTGGTCGGGGTCATGCTTGACATTGTGTCTGACAGGCCGGATATAGCCTTCACTGTGCGAACTTTGAGTTCGAGAATGGCGAACCCCAGTGAAAAGATGTTCAAAATAGCAGTTGGATTGGTTGGTTATTTGCAATTCACACCTGAAGAAATCTTGGCCGGGAAAACGAGTGCTGGACAACAGAGATGAATCAGAGGTCAGTGGCGAGAACCATGTGACGCTGATTTTGCGGCATGCAAAACAACTCGGCGGTCAATTTCGTCAGGTCAAGTTTTCATAAATGGATCCCTGGTGCTTGCGTTTTCGAGGACTCAACGTGCTGTGACGTTGTCTAGTGGCGAGAGCGAGTTCATGGCGTTGGTACATACGCTGTCGGAGGCCTTGCTTGTAGCAGATGCGTGGCGTTTCTTGGTGAGAGACAGGCCAACCGAACTTGAGGCGCGGTCGGATTCCAGTGCCTGCAGAGGCATAGCGAACAGACGCGGTGTTGGCAAGGTGAGACACTTGGACGCTGGCGCTTTGTGGATACAAGGCGCAATTGCAGAGAAGAAGGTTTCTTTGAAGCCGATCGGAACTATGTTCAATCCGGCCGATATTGGAACGAAGCCGTTGACGGGCTACAGACTTAGGATGCTTTGTTGCTTGATTGGAATGGTGAAGAAGGACAATTCAGCATTTGGAGAAGACGAGCTTTTGGAGGCAAGGCAAAAGGAATTGGTTGGCAGCTCAAACTACAAGAAGCTGATTTGCCTTATTTCGGCATTGCAGATTCGTGGCTCGAGAGGAGAAACCAACGCTGACCGACTTTCTTATGGACGTGGATTCCCGGATGTATGCTTTGGTATGTGTGCAGTTTTCTTTCTCATGGCACTAATTTTCAATGGATTGTCAGGTGCCCGTGCGAGAAAAGACGCGTTTTCATTTACATTTGCGGTCTTTGCAGCCATGGTTGTGTGCAGTATGGGGCAGCCTGATGGTGAGAGAGATCGAGATAATTTCGATTGGTTCATGTGTGCAGTGATGTTTTCGTTTGCAGTTACAACATGCGTGATGGTTTATGCCTTTTATCTGTGCATTGCATGTTGTTGGAGCCGGTGGAACGGTTCGAGAACTGCAGTAGAGGTGGAAAATGAAGATCCACCTGTGGTGGATGCAGAACCAGATGAGGTGTTGGAGTTTCAGGTTGATAGCCAACAGCTTGTGAGTGCAAGTAGTCAAGATCGAGTGAGTGCTCGAGTTGGTAGTTCGGGCGTGGTGAATCGTGGTGCTGCAGCATGCAGCAATGCAAATCCGGCTGGTGGTGGAGCGCCCGACCATGATATGGGTGGTCATATGCCACCATTTCATTTGAGGTATCCGCTGGTTCATTTCCTTTGGAGGACCCCTGGAGAAGATTTGGGGCCGGTGGTTTACATTACCAGAAGTGGTGCTTTCTACCACGATCTTTCATGCAGATGGATTCAAGGTCGACAGTCCACGGAGGTGGAGCTAGAGAATGCTATCCAACGTGGCTTTGCTCAATGCAGAACCTGTCGTGGTGGATTTCCAATCGGAAGAGTTCCATACAATGTGCCGGCGCGTGGGCGCAATTCCAAGCCTAAATATGGCTGAGACGCTTTTGGAAGCTTTTGTGTACAGAATGCTTTGTGCGTCAGTTTACTTTTCTGGTGTGAATCACGGCTAGCGCCGAGATTCAAGGCGGGGTGTTAAGATATGTGCACAGTCACAGACCCCGTGTGGAACACATGTCACATGGTTGTACAGTTGATAGGTTGTGGATATGTTTCCTCGGATTAACATTGGCTCAAGACAAAATGCGCGTGAGGGTTTAGTGCGGTCCTCACATTTAACGGTTTCGCTCTGAGAAAGAAGCCGATGGGGGCGGCGCTCAGCTTCCTGGGGCAGAAGCTGTTCGCCAGTTCCACACTGATTAGCACGAGATGCGAGAACGTTTCCTGCTGCACCTCCGTTGCAGCCATCCAGTCGCCCATCGTCCGACAGACTGGCGGCTTCCTTAGAAAAGGGATGACCACGATCCACGTGGACAGCCGCAAGAGGGTAGCCGGCTCGGACAGCGACTTTGAGGTAGACCTGGGAGAGTCTCTGCACCTGCAGAGCGACGCCAGGCTGGCTGTCTATAAGATCAGAATCGCGGACAGCTTTTTGTCGACCGCCGCGCTCGGCACGCTGAATTGGGCGCTCCTTCCGGAAGGCGCCTACACGGGCTCCCGGCTGGCCGCCTGGATCAGCTCCAACTTCGCTACTGCCACGTATAGCGAGACCACGAACAGCCTCAGCGTAGCCTACGACGGCAACCGCCTCATTCTGAACGATCTGGAGCTGCAGCAGCAGTTCCCAGACGCTGTGGACTACCCCACCTCACCGGACGCCTCTCCGAGCAAGCCCTTCAGCATCGACCGCATGCTAGGCCCCAGCTTCGTGGCGGGCAGCAGGTCTTCGAGTTCGTACGCATGAATTGCTACAACGAGGTCTACCTGCGCTGCCCCCAGCTGGCCAACGCCAGCCGCGTGTCGCTGAAGAGCGGCGTGGGCACCATAGTGGAGACCGGCTCCGATGACGGGCACTTCATGGCCGTTAGGGGCCCCATCACTTTGAGACACCTGCGCTTCCGGCTGACAGACCTGGGAGGGCAAGTTGTCCGACTGAGGGGCTCGTCCTTGTCCTTCGTGATCACGTCTAATCCCGAAGGTCTTTATTTTCTATTAAAAAACCGATGAAGCAAGCGCAACCGGCGCCAAGGCCTAGAGGCAGACCTCCGGGTAGTAAAAACAAGCCCAAGCCGCCAGAGCTGCCCCTGCCGAAGAGCAAAAAGATGATCGCCGACCTGCCCACGGAGCCAGCGCACGAGATAGACTCCCCCTTCCGGCCCAAGAGGGTGAGATTTCCCACAAAGCCCAAGACGGCGCCCAAGACAGCACCCAAGGCAGCACCCGTGGCCAAGGCAGCGCCCAAGGCAGCGCCCAAGGCTGCGCCCAAGGCAGCGCCCGTGCCCAAGGCAGCACCCAAGGCAGCGCCCAAGGCAGCGTCCAAGGCCCTTGCCGCGCCAGCTCCCAAGCCCAAGGCAGCGCCCAAGCCCAAGGCAGCGCCCAAGACTGAGCCCGAGGCACAGCTAGAGCCCGAGGTGCAGCCCGAGGTGCAGCCCGAGCCCGAGGTACGGCCCGAGGTACACGAGCCCGAAGAAGCGCCTCGTCCGAGCGAGCGCGCCATGCACATGCTGGAGAGGCAGTCGGCGTACGACCGGCTGACGGCGGGCGCTAGCGTGCTGGTATGAAAAGCACGATGATGTCCCCTGAGCCTCGCAACGAGCCTCAGATTCTCCGGTGGTTCCGAAAGACGTGTCCGAGCTACGACCTGCAGCCGCTGTTGCTGAAGCGCCAGCGAGAGCTGGAGGAGGCGCGGGCCTTCAATAACTGGCTAGGGGAACGCAGGCTGGCCCAAGAGGGGCAGCGGCACCTGGACGATGTGAGCCGGCTGACAGAGGCCGTGCACCGCCAGGTCCCTCAGCTGCGCTACGCGCGCGCCGAGCGCAGGGGCGTCGAACGCGCAGCGGGCGAAGTTGCCGCGCAGTAACCCTTAAAGAGATGAAGACGCTTCGGGCCCACGGTTTCAGCCAGCGCCCGCGCTTCGAGGTGGTGGGCTACCTGGAGCGGAATGAGCCGCTGCCCCTGGACCAGCCGGACCGCAAGGCCACCACGTTCATCACGAGCCACTTCTACTTGGACGACTTCGTGCAGTCCAGCGAGGACCCCAACCCGCAGCCTCTGCAGCACACTCCTTTGAGGGCGATTCCAGACGAACAACGGTGAGGGGCCGCCCTCCATCACGGGCCGTTTGCGCAGCGCGGCCGATGGAGCGCAGGCAGCAGCGGACCTTGTGGGCGCAGGAGCAGCAGGGCTTGCAGGCCTTCCGCTCCCAGCTCCCCCAGGACGCTGCTGAGTACGTCCGCCTAAATGTGTTGCCCCGCCCAGGGCCGCAGCCGGCTGGGCAGCCTGCAGCACCCGCACAGCCCTATGAAGGGAGCCTCGGAGCACTTCCACTTCCTCTCGGTCCTTGCGGGGACCTACGACGACACGGTGCGCAACATCGACATCGACCGCGCTGGCTACCTGCGCCACAGCTTCATCGCGGGCTTCCCGACAGAGCGAGTGCCCATGGATGCCCCTTCCTTCGAGCTGCTCTCGTTTTCGGGCGTCCGAAGCCCTCAAAATTCTTTCATGGCGCTCATTCACGGCACGATGACAGGATAAGTGGGTTCTTTGTGAATGTATTATTATGGGCCCAGGAGACTTTTTCCTTCTGTCAGTGCTTCGCCTCCTGTTTGCCGTATCAGTGGTGGTCGCTCTTCTTAGTTTCTGCGGGGGTTGGAAGTGTGGCTCAGGAGGTCCTTTCATGTTCTACCCCTTTTGGTTCTGGGCTTGGTCTAAGTGATTGGAAGTGCGGAGGTTTCTTTGTTATTTTTTTTTATGGGGTTTGATAAAAAGTTTTAAGGATACCCCTCCCCATTATAGTCTCCGCCACAATTGGAAGAGGTACATCTGCACTCGTTTTTGCTTGACTTTTCCTGAGCTTACAGACGCGGGATCGATTTTTTTGTTTTTTTTGTTTATTGTTTTTTTTTTTTCTTTGGTTTTTTTTTTGGTTTCCACCCGGCGCGGATCATTTTTATTTTGGTGGGAGTGCCTTTTTTGGGAATTTTCATTTTCCTCATCTACCGGACGGATCATCGCCGAGAGACGGATCTTTCCGCCTCCAGCCCAGTGACCGCCTCTCCTGGGAATAGAAAAATCCCAAGACGGATCTTTCCGCCTCCAGCCCGGTGAGCGCCTCTACCTAGGGGGCTTTTATTCCAAGGTCCGAGACGGATCTTCCCATCTCCTGGGAGCAAGAAATCCCCGAGACGGATCTTCCAGCCTCCAGCCCGGTGAGCGCCTCTACCTAGGGGGCTTTTATTCCAAGGTCCGAGACGGATTCTTCCCATCTCCTGGGAGCAAGAAATCCCCAAGCTTGCTCTGCGCAACATCGAGCGCAGGGCCAAGCACAAGGTGACCCGCCCGGAAATCAAGGTCGGGGATATGGTTCGGATCAGGGTTAAGCCGATCCAAAGCAGGGGCTCCTACAGGGTCAACGAGATAGCCTGGAGCGAAAAGGTATACAGGGTAGCCTCCGCCGAGAGCGGGGAGATGGGGGCGATGGAGGGGTGGCCGGAAAAGGTGGTGCGCAGGGATCTCCGAAAAGTCCCCGAAAACTCAGCTCCCGAACCGTGGGGGCTGGAGGTGCAGTCAGAGAGGCCCCAGGCTCCCACCTCCCTTTTGATGCTCTCTGCGCCTCTACGTCTCTACAGCAGACAGCTCCGCCTGCCACTCACTGATGAGCTCCTCAGCGTCGGGTTGGGGGCTTCTCGGCGAGCCCTCGTCGTCATCGCCCCACCGAGCGCGCCATGTGATACCAGCCTCAAACCAGCGCAGGGCAAGCTCTGCCCGCTGTGCGCGCGTGGCCGGGGTGCGAAGAGCCGTAAAGATTTGACCCGCCTCTTCCGCGATTACCGCCGTGTGCTCGGTGTCTTCGAGCTTTCTCGCGAGGTCTCGGACATCCAAGTCCGCGGCGTGCAGCTGCTCCTCGAGGAGCTCGATGCGGCGGCGCTGGTGCGAGCGCTCGGCCTTACCCTGAGTCTGCAAAAGTAGTAAATTTACTAAAATAGTAAATTTACTAAAATCGAAGAATTTACTAGTAAAATTTACTATTTTTGCAAAATTAGTAAATTTGCACGGGATCAGAAAAACACAGCCAGAACGCCCCAAAATAAGAAGACACCAATGGAGGGAGTGCATGGGAACATGCATGTCAACGGCAAAAAAAGCTCAGCTTCCCACTTCACAAGTAAGAACGAGCACGCTTGATGGTCCTGAGTCGGGCCTCCTGCTTTGCAAGCACAAGCACCAATATCTGCAAGTCTAACCTACACTGCACATGTCACAAGCAAAAATTTCTGTGTAAAACCCATAAGGCACCGGCAAGCACAAGTCATACGGAGGTTGCCCCGCAAGTAATTTGTCATTTGTTTCGCGAAGCAGCCCGTTCAATCCTCAAGCAACGAAATCCTTGCAACTCATGCGGTGGTCCCTCGAAGCGCCTGCGCCAGCCGTTCTCTCGGTGAAACTAGGGCTTCGTTTCATTCCACAGCTTCTGGAGCCGCTGCATTGTCGCCTCGCCCTTGTAACACCAAACGATGCTTGGGTGAATGCACCTTGCCAACCACAGGGAACGCAAGCAAAAAATGCATTTTCTTGCCAGAGGTCTCGTAGTACTCCTGCAACTGACAGCGCAGTTTGCGCTCTTCTTGCGCTTTTACACGCGAATCCCACGTCACAGATTTACTCGCGCGCTTACTTGCGATCCGAAGACTTGTCGGCGTATTCATCTTTGGTTTTTTGTACGCTTCTGGTTGCCTGTCCTGTGGGAGACATGTGATTGAAGTGCGCTGGCGCGCAACCCTCTTTACTTGTGAGCGACTGATTTCCCTGGCTGAAGCGTGAAGCATTTACATGGGACGCATGTGGCACATGGCTAGCTCATTGGACTTTATTTACAGACATACTTCTGAACGCAGGCTATTGTTGTGGCATTGCGCACAATGCGCAACTTCCGAGGGCAAGCGAAACACGTTCAGTATACTACTCGTCAGATGTTTTTTAAGTTCGAAAGTGTCCTCAGACTACGATATCAACGAACATCGTTTTAGAACACTTCACGTTTTAATCCCCTTACCTGCAACAGCACAACCCTAAAGGACATACAACTTTGTTGCTTGTGCTTTGGATCTCCCCATTTCCGTATTTGCGCTTCAACCAGCAAGCCTCCTAGTTCCAGCATACCTTTCAACCTTGAAGTTTTTGTGCTTTCGAAATCCAATAGACCGGGAGTCGTGTCCGGTTGTTGGCGACTTTGCGTTGTTTTCCCGAAAGCCAGGGTTTTGACCCGTGCTTGAACCTCGCGCATCCCTTACACAAACATATTGTAGGCAAGGGGCTTGGCATGCTTGACTTTAATGATTTCAAGAGTTTGGCCCAACTCTGTGAAACCAACATTGGGCTTGCGCCTGTACTTGAAATGCTTGCGGCTCTCCAATTTTTTCAAAAACTACTTGATGCCACCCTTAAAACTCATCAACCAATGATGCGTCATGGCAGCTTGTGGCTGATTTTGCACGAGCCAAAGCTGAGGCGCATGCTAAAAATCGATTTTCTTGACCCTTTTTTGACCCCACACCAAAGCGGCCCAAGGCTGAAAGGACCGCCTGGACCTGTGGGCGACCAAGATGCGACTGGTTTTCTGGCACTGGCGATTTTCAATTCGAATAGCTTGGACCAACTCCATCAAGCCACAGCTACATTTTTGTTCATGTTCGTTGCTTTAGTTCCCAATTTCTACTCATTAAAAAGACACTCCATATAGTCTGTGATCAAGAAAAGTGGTTTTAGCACTTTGGGTTCGGAATTTCAAGAGATTGGCCCAACTCCGTCAAAACACTGAAACCTTTTGTCCACGCCCTACGTTTTGTACTGTTTCATTCATTCATTCATTCATTCATTCAGTCATTCATTCAGTCAATCAATCAACCAATCACTCAATCAATCAATCAATCAATCAATCATTCAATCAATCAATCAATCAATCAATCAATCAATCAATCAACCAACCAACCAATGAACCATTCATTCAGCACTCCCCACTCCCCACTCCCCACTCCACAACACTCCACACTCCACACTCCCTACTCCAAACTCCCCTACTCCACACTCCCCACTCCATACTCCACTCTTCACTCTCCACACCCCACACTCCACACACCACACTCCACACTCCGCACTCCGCACTCCACACTCCACACCTCCACACTCCACACACCCCACTCCCCACTCCTCACTCCACACTCCACACTCCACACTCCACACTCCACACTCCCACTCCCCACTCCACACTCCACACTCCGCACTCCGCACTCCACACTCCCCACTCCACACTCCCCACTCCCCACTCCCCACTCCTCACTCCGCACTCCACGCTCCACACTCCACACTCCACACTCCACACCCCCCACTCCCCACTCCTCACTCCACACTACACACTCCATACTCCCTACTCCACACTCCCCACTCCACACTCCACACTCCGCACTCCACACACCACACTCCGCACTCCCCACTCCCCACTCCCCACTCCTCACTCCACACTCCACATTCCACACTCCCCACTCCCCACTCCTCACTCCTCACTCCACACTCCACACTCCACACTTCATACTCCGCACTCCCTCTGCTCCGCACTCCCCACTCCTCACTCCACACTCCACACTCCATACTCCCTACTCCACACTCCCCACTCCCCACACTCCACACTCCAGAGACTCCACACTGCGCACTCCGCACTCCACACTCCACACTTCCACACTCCACACTCCACACACCCCACTCCCCACTCCTCACTCCACACTCCACACTCCGCACTCCACACTGCACACTCCACACTCCACACTCCGCACTCCGCACTTTGCACTCCACACTCCCCACTCCACACTCCACACTCCCCACTCCCCACTTCTCACTCCACACTCCACACTCCACACTCCACACTCCCCACTCCTCAGTCCTCACTCCACACTCCACACTCCACACTCCATACTCCCCACTCCACACTCCTCACTCCCCACTCCTCACTCCACACTCCACACTCCACACTCCATACTCCCTACTCCACACTCCACACTCCCCACTCCCCACTCCCCACTCCTCACTCCGCACTCCACACTCCAGACCCCCCACTCCACACTCCGCACTCCGCACTCCCCACTCCCCACTCCACACTCCCCGCTCCGCACTCCCCACTCCACACTCCCCACTCCACACTCCACACTCCGCACTCCGCACTCCCCACTCCCCACTCCACACTCCCCGCTCACTCCAAACCTTGCTCATTGGTGACACAAATCAACAAAAAACTCACCAAAACCATGGTGCAATCATGGTGCAATGTTGGTGCAATGTTGGTGCAGTTTTGGTGCATTTTGAAAACTGCACCAAAACTGCACCATTTTGGTGCAATGTTGGTGCAGTTTTGGTGCAGTTTTAAAACAGCACCAAAACTGCACCAACATTGCACCAACATTGCACCAACATTGCACCAACATTGCACCGTGGTTTTGGTGTGTGTTTGTTCCAAAATTGTTGTTTGGGGAGTGGGGAGTGCGGAGCGGGGAGTGCGGAGTGGGGAGTGTGGAGTGAGGAGTGCGGAATGCGGAGTGTGGAGTGTAAAGTGTGGAGTGTGGAGTGTGGAGTGTGGAGTGTGGAGTGGGGAGTGGGGAGTGGGAGTGGGGAGTGTGGAGGGTGGAGCGGGGAGTGTGGAGTGGGGAGTGTGGAGTGTGGAGTGGGGAGTGTGGAGTGTGGAGTGGGGGAGTGTGGAGTGGGGGACTGCGGAGTGCGGAGTGGGGAGTGTGGAGTGGGGAGTCTGCACTGTGGAGTGCAGAGTGAGGAGTGGGGAGTGGGGAGTGTGGAGTGTGGAGTAGGGAGTATGGAGTGAGGAGTGGGGAGTGGGGGGTGTGGACGCTCCCACTCCACATCTCCCCCTCGCACTCCACAACTCCTCCCCCCCCAATCCCCACGCCCCTCTCTCACTCCACACTCCACACTCCCCACACTCCACACTCCAAACTCCGCTCTACGCACTCCACACTCCTTCACTTCCACACTCCACCACTCACACACCACCACTCCCCACTCCTCACTCCACACTCCACACTCCATCCACACTCCCCTAAGACTCCCCAGACCGCACTCCCCACTCCTCACTCCACACTCCACACTCCACACTCCCCCCACTCCACACTCCATACTCCCTACTCCGCACTCCGCAGTCCCCACACTCCGCACTCCGCACTCCACACTCCACACTTCCACACTCCACACTCCGCGCACCCCACTCCCCACTCCTCACTCCACACTCCACGCTCCCCACTCCCCACGCCACACTCCACACTCCGCACTCCGCACTCCACACTCCCCACTCCACACTCCCCGCTCCCCACTCCACACTCCACACTCCACACTCTCCCCACTCCCCTCCACACTCCACACTCCACACTCCATACTTCCTACTCCACACTCCCCACTCCACACTCCACACTCCGCGCTCCACACTCCACACTCCGCACTTCCCACGCTCCACTCCTCACTCCACACTCCCCGCTCCCTACTCCTCACTCCTCGCTCCACACTCCGCACTCCACACTTCATACTCCGCACTCCGCACTCCACACTCCCCACTCCGCACTCCGCACTCCCCACTTGGCACTCCACACTCCCCACTCCACTGGAGTGGGGAGTGCGGAGTGTGGAGTGCTGAATGAAGAATGAATGAACGAATGAATGAATGAACGAATGGAATGGAATGGAATGGAATGGAATGGAATGGAATGGAATGGAATGGAATGGAATGGAATGGAATGGAATGGAATGGAACGAATGAATGAACGAATGAATGAATGAATGACTGAATGGACAAGTACAAAACGCAGGGCGTGGACAAAAGGTTTTCTGTGGTTTGACGGAGCTGGGCCAATCTCTTGAAATTCCCAACCAAGCGCCAAACCCTTTTTTTCTTGGTCAGTGACTCTATGTAGTGTTGATGAGTGTTAAGAGTAGAAATTGGGAACTAAAGCAACGAACATGAACGAAAGGGTAGCTGTGGCTTGATGGAGTTGGTTCAAGCCATTCGAATTGAAAATCGCCAGTGCCAAAAACCAAGCGCATGCGCTCACACTTCGCTGTTGCTGTTGGTCGCCCACAGGTCCAGGCGGTCCTTTCAGCTTTGGGCCACTTTGGCATGGGGTCAAAAAAGGGTCAAGAAAATCGATTTTCCTAACCCCTATTTAGGTTTCACATGTGCCTCAGCTTTGGCTCGTGCAAAATCAGGCACAAGCTGCCATGACGCATCCTTGGTTGATGAGTTTTAAGGGTGGTATCGAGTTGTTTTCGAACAACTGGAAAGCGGCAAGCATTTCAAGTACAGGCAGAAAGCCAATGTTGGTTTCACAGAGTTGGGCCAAACTCTTGAAATCATTAAAGTCGAGCATGCCAAGTCCCTTGCCTACAATACGTTTGTACACGGGAAACGCGAGGGAAAAGCACGGATCACAACCCTGGTTCACGCGGAAAAAACAGCGCAATGTCGCACACAACCGGACATGACTGCCGGAGAGTCAACTGGATTTCGAAAGCTCAAAAACTTCAAGGTTGACAGGCATGCTGGAGCTAGGAGGCTTGCTGGTTGAAGCACGAATACGGAAATGGGGAGATCCAACACACAAGCAACAAAGTTGTATGTCCTTACGGGCTGCGCTGTTGCAGGCAAGGGGTTTAAAACATGAAGTGTCCTAAAACAATGTTCGTTGATATCGTAGTCTGAGGACACTTTCAACCTCAACAACCATCTGACGAGTAGTACACTGAGCGTGTTTTGCTTGCCCCTTCTTGCATTCGCGGACGTTGCGCGTTGTGCGCAACACCAACAGAATAGCAGAAACACATAGCCTGCGTTCAGAATTATGTCTGCGAACAGGCTCGCGCTGGGGGGGCTGTTCTCCTAAAAGTTGATGCACGCCGTATATGAAAGTGGCTCTGGAGCAGGGCTATGGGCAGCTGCTGATGCGCTTTACTAAGAAGCTGTCCGCTGTGCAGAGCACGAAGGTGTAGCCCCACTCACTCAAACCACAACAATTGTAAGCACTTTTGTTTGTCCGCATGGGGGAGAGCACTGAAACACGCTACTCCGAAATATATAGGCTTATGGAAATTGTAGGAATAGAACAACTACTGTAGAAGAGCTTGAATGGTTCATGTTTTCACTTTCTGTGTGTTCTGGAAACCTTGGGTTTGCGCACAGTGCTGAAAGCTTTTACTTGCGACACAGCCAAGAAAGCTGCAATCACGGGATGAAGCGCACAGCCTTCGAAGCCAACCGCGGTTCTTTGTGGAGCTGGGAGCAACCATGTTCCCAAGTAAATCAACCGCGCACGTAAATCAAACGATTCATGGGGAGCTCAAGCGAGGCAAGACCATGTCTCAAGTAATACACATTGTTCAGAAACATGTTCCCACTACTCAATGCTAAGAATATGTTTGGACTCAGGAAAATGCGTTCGAGGCAGCTCACGAAACATACCAGAAAAAATACTGAAAAATACTGCTTTTTTTACTAGTTTTGAAATTTACATTTACTACTAAATTTATTTACTAGTAAATTTACTTTACTTGGCCTAGTAAAATGAGATTAGTAAATAGTAAATTTTAGAGTAAATCGCTGCCATACTAAATTTACTACTTTTGCAGACTCAGGGTAAGCAGCGCATCCTCGCGAGGCCGCTTGTTGGGAGGCCGCTGGGCCGTCAGAGCAGTCGCAAGGCAGCGAGCGTCCCGACACACCCACGCGGCGGGCTTCTCCATAAGCCATGCCTGCACGCATCGGAAGGCCGCCGAGGAAGTCATCTTGAGCAGCTGCGGCGGGTTTTTTTGAGACCATTCAAGCATTTGGGACCATTCGAGCATTTGGCGGGCTTTTTTTCTTTGCGCGAGTCCAAGCTCATCAGTGCGTCCGCCTGCGAAGATTTCTGTTCTCTTCCTCGAGGATCTCGACGCGGCGCTCCAGCGCCTCACGGCGCCAAGTCTCGCGGCTGACCTGCCTCTCAAGCAGAGCAGCCCGCACCATCCGCAGTTCCGCTAGATCTCGCTCACTGCGATCGTAGCTGCGCTCCAGCATCCCGCGGAGAATCCCACAGCGCGCAGCTTCGACGAGGAGATCCTCTTCAAGGGCCGCGATGAGACACCGGTGGTGCAGACGCTCGGCCTCGAGCAGTGCATCCTCGCGAGGCCGCGCGGGAGGCCGCTGGGCCATCAGAGCGGCCGCAAGGCTGGGAGCGTCCTCCTCCACCAGCGCGGCGGGCTTCTCCATAAGCCATGCCTGCACACATCGGAAGGCCGCCGAGGAAGTCATTTTTGAGCAGCTGCGGCGGATCGAATCAGCATTATCGAGAAAGCGAGAAAAACGAGAGCTCGGGATCTTTTTTTGCTTGCGCGTCCTCGAGCTCATCTGTGCGCTCGCACGAGGATGGTGCGCCACCCGCTGGCGGAGAATTCTGTTGCTGCGCTCCAGCTCCCCAACGCGCTCCCTAGCTCGCTCGCGCTCTTTGTCGATGAGATTGTTGAGGCCGTCCACCCGCCGGCGGAGATTTCTGTTGTCGCGCTCCCGCTCCTCGCAGCGCAGGGTTTCATCGAGGAGCTCCTCGTCGAGCCGCGCGATGAGATGCCGCTGGTGCGAGCGCTCGGCCTCGAGCAGCGCGTCCTCGCGAGGCCGCTTGCGTAGCATGTCGCAGGGAGGCCGCTGGGCCATCAGAGCAGCCGCAAGGCAGGGAGCGTCCTCGTCCGCCCGCGCGGCGGGCTTCTCCAGAAGCCATGCCTGCACGCATCGGAAGGCCGCTGAGGAAGTCATCTTGAGCAGCTGCGGCGGATCTCATTATCGAGAAAAGCGAGAAAACGAGAGCTCGGGATCTTTTTTTTCCGGTTCCGACAGTCAGCGGCTCAGCCGCAGCGGCAGTGTCGGAGCGGGCCCCAGAGGCGGGGGCCCCACGAGGAACTCCATCACGAGGTCGAAGGGCGCGGAGCCTGGCGGAGCGTAAGCGCCCAGCATCCGCAGCTGCTCCAGGTTGCGCCAGTGTCCCAGCCGCGAGTTGTGAGCGTCGAGGCCGTAGACCTTGTCGTTGAAGGGCGAGAGCGACTTCTTCTCGACGGTCTCCACGGCGATCTCGTGCGCGCGGCTGCGCAGCGGCGCGAAGGCCGCCCTGCGCTCGCTGCCTTCCTCCAGCACCTCCCGGTACTCGAGATGCCGGACGTTGGTCACCGCCTTCTTCGGCACGCCCTTGATTTTGCGCTTCTCCTTGCGCGCGCCGTCGGGCTGGACCGTGAGGATGCTGTACATCTTGGAGCGCAGGCCCACGTACTCCAGGATCCTGGCGGGGAAGGTCTAGTCGCCGAGCTTGCCCAGCTGGCCCATCACCTCGATGGCCTTGGCGCGCGCCGCTGCAGAGAGCGCGCTCAGGTCCCTCTCGGGGTCCTTGGACTTGCCGGCCACGTCGAAGAGGGTGGCGCCGTTCAGGTTCGCCTCGCGGGTCCTGCAGCTCGAAGATCTGCACCATCACGGAGTCGGTGTCCGTGAAGAGCAGCCTCATCTTCGGGAAGAGCCTCCTCATGTGGAGGTAGTAGGCCTTCTCCATCATGAGCTTGGAGAGCTGCAGCGTGCGGGCGCCGACTTGGGTGGGCACGCACATGCAGGCCTTGCTGCGGTCCGTCTTGAGCGTCTCCACGAAGGCCAGGAACCCCTCCGAGTCGTTGATCTGGAGCTCGAAGTTCGTCACGGAGCTCTTGCCCACGGCCCGCTCGAACTTGGCCGGGTCCACGTAGGCGTTCGTGTTCCTGAACTTGTCGGGGTTCATGCAGCAGCGGCCGAAGATGGCGTTCTCGGCGACCACGCTCCCCGCCGTCTTGAGCTGCCTCCGCTCGCTGTGCTTGAGCTCCATGAACCCCGGGGCTGCAGGCGAAGCGGTAGGCCCTGTGCAGCCTCCAGACCCTGGCGCCCAGCACGTCCCGCAGGAACTTGAGCCCACGCCCTCCTCTACGTGCATGCCGAGGAAGGGCACGAGCTTCTCGCAGGGCGACGGGGAGAGGCCGAGGCGCTCCGCCATGTCCGCGGTGTGCGGCCCGTACAGGCCCTTCCCGACCTTCATGCGCGCGGGGGGAGCCCAGTCCAAGTGGTCATGCACCTCCGGGGGAAAGTCGTAGTCCACGAGGAGCAGGTAGCTCACCTCCTCTGGAGTCGGACTCCCAGTTCAGCCCCGAGAGGCACGTCTCGTGCAGCCAGCTCAGTCTTGCTGCGTTTTCTTTCCGGCAGGGCGACCGTCATGCAGGGGTCGTTGGGCATGGGCAGCGTCATTGCGGCCGGGTACATGGCGTTGAAGTCCAAGTACGAGATCCAGCTGGCGGGCTCCTCGGGGTTGTAGTCCTCCTCGCCCAGCTCGGGGTTGTTGGCTTGAGCGAAGGGCTGGAAGATGCAGCTCAGCCCACCCATGACGGAGGACCGCACGTCCGCGTAAGCATGGCGTCCCAGGCGGCCCCGGGCAGCGTGACGTAGTGGATGGGGTCGAGCCCCGACTGCGCTTGGAAGGAGTCCCGGGAGCTCTCCATCACGTCCGCCAGGGCCAGGACGTCGGTGTGGAGGTAGCAGTCGAACTCTCGGAAGGTCTCCCACCCCATGAGATTGGCGGTGTTGACGGCCAGCCGGTGGTCCTCTGCGCTCGCCGCCTTCCCAGCCAGCACGCTGTCGTAGCAGTGCTGCTCCCACACCGCGGGCATCTCCCACGCCTCGGCGCCGCAGAAGTGCTCGAAGGGCTCGCAGTGCGTCCGCCGCTGTTTGAGAGGCCGTCTTTGAGGCGGAGAGTCGGTCGGCGTGCGCAGCTGCAGCTCGGGGTGAAGCGAGGCCAGTGTGGGTGCAGGCCCTGAGGTCGTCGATCATGCTGGTCAGGCTCATCTGCACGCACTTCTCGCCCGACTTGTAGAGGACTCGGAGGCAGAGGTGGCTGTAGTCGCCCTGCTTGATTGCGGCCTGCAGGGCGCACCAGCCGCTGAGCCTTGGCGCGGCCTTGGCCCTGCCCTTGGGTGCGGCCTTTGGTGCAGCCTTGGCCATGGGCATGGGCCTCTCGGACTCGCTTCCTTCTTGATCGCTCTCGGTGCCCTCGTCGTCGCTGTCCTCGCCGAGCTCTTCGCGCGGTGCCCTGCTGACAGGAGAGCCCATCGTGGCGATGTAGCGCAGCAGGAAGTGGAAGTCAAAGACCACTGGGATGGTCTTGGGCGTCTGGGCCGCGATGTTGCAGGGGTGGCACAGCGCCCCTGGAGATACTGCCCGGTGCCGTGGCAGTGGTGGAGCTTCTTCTCAGCGGTCTCGAAGGACGCGAGGCACTCCCTGCAGTGAGTGGCGGCCCTGTGCTCCAGCTCCTCCCGCCGGGTCATGCTGACGGGCCGAGTTCGGCGTCTCCAGGTGAGGTAGTGGAGTAGGCGAGGTTCGGCGCCACCTGCGTGGTAGCGTGCTTCCTTCCGTTGATTTGGCTCAAGATGTCAGCCAGCATGAGGTGCCACTGCCCCCGCCGGCCCGCTCCGGCTGCTATGCGGCGCAACATGGCCTCCTTGATGGTGCGGATGGTGCGCTCCGCGAAGTAGGCGTGGCCCCTGGTCACCTGCTTCTCGATGTCCCAGAAATCCATCAGCTCCTTGAACTCCCTCTTGAACTCGGAGCCGTCGTCGGAGCACATGTTGGCCGGCGCCCCCAGGGCTTGGAACACCTTCTTCATGCCCGCCGCGGTGGTGCTCGCAAGACGGTCCTTCAGCGGCTCCGCGGCCACTTTCTTGGTCAGCGCATCGATGGCCACCAGCATGAAGGGGTAGGGCTTGCCCCCGAAGGCCTTCATGTCGGCCAGGTCCACCTGCAGCTGGGCTCCAGAGGCACGAAGCTGTTGTAGCCTCTCTGCGGCCGGAGGCCGTCCACAAACGCCTTCACCTCCTCTCTGGAGATGCTGGGGTCGCGCACCTGAGCCTGCTGCAGCGTCTGCGCTATGCTGCCGAAACCGGTGCGGGGATCCTCGTAGACGGCCTTGATGGTTCGTCTGCGGGCGTCGGCCATGTTTCTTATGGGTTCTTCGGCATTCGCTGGGCCTGCCAGGCTTCCACCTTGTCCAGCCGGGCGTGGAAGCCCTTGCACACCCCCCAGAGCACGCTGGTGAGGTGAGAGTAGTCGAGGGTGCCATCTCCGTGCCGTCGCTCCACCTCGCGGTGCCCGTCAGGTTCTTCCACTTCGTTCCTGCGAAGTCGTTTGAGGCGAAGCCCAGCCTCAGGTCCTCGTTCATGTCCGGGCGCTTGTACTGCTTGGCCTCCACGGAGTCAAAGAGCTGCTGGAGCTCTGCCACTCCGTCTTCACCCGGCTGTCCGACAAATTCGTGAAGCTCGTGTTGCAGACCAGCCCGTGTTGCCCGCGATCCGTTGATCATGATAAGCTCGCGGCGTCCCACCGTCCCGCTCCAGGAAGACCCTGGCGCTCTGGTTGCCCAGCAGCCGCAGCTCCGGGCCGCTGTCGGAGGCCGCGCTGTTGTTGGAAATCTGCAGCTTGCTCCAGCCCGCCCAGTTCTTCGTCAGGAAGAGATCGTCCGAGAAGTCGGAGGTGTTGTTCACGGTGAGCGTGTTGGAGGCGAAGAGCTGCGGCGCGGAGACCGTGCCCGAGCTCGTCACGTCGCCGCAGACCACGCTGCCCGTCGACACTCCGCCGCTCGTGGCCGTGAAGGTGCAGTCCAGGCTCTCGGCCACCGTGGTGAAGTTCCCGGCGTTGGCCGTGTTGTTGATGGTGAGTGTGCTGCCGGTGATTCCGGTGGCGGAGCTCAGCGAGCTGCCTGACACGGCCCCTGTGGACGTCAGCGTGGCCCCGGCGACGGTGCCTGTGGCTGTGAGCGCTGCGCAGGAAATGGCGCCCGAGGCGTCCACGCCCGTGGTGAACACGTCGGTGCAGTTCACGTCGTTGCACAGCAGCTGGTCGCATCCCACGTTGCCCTGCGCGGTGAGCCCGTCCAGCGTGGCCGAGCCCGTGAGGGCCAGCGAGTCCGCCAGCAGGTCCGTCACGGAGACCGACTCTCCCTCGAAGGCCGAGGCCCTGATCTGCTTGCTGTACAGGTCCAGCGTGCCCGCCGACTGCTGCACCAGCCCGGGGATAGACCCGCCGAAGGCTCCGAAGTGCAGCTTTGCGATTCCGCCCGGCGGCACCGAGAAGTCCAGGCGCGCCGTGCTCCAGACACCCTGCAAGGGCGTGCCGAGGAAGGTGCCGGTGACGCCCACGTAGTCGTTGTCGGCCGCGCTGACGTACATCACCAAGTTGGAGGCCGTGCCCAGCCGGTACCGGCAGCCGAAGGAGTAGCGTCTCCCCGGCGTCAGCGTGTAGGTGCGCACGATGTTCCAGGCGAAAGCGCTCAGGGTCATGGCGTAGCCCTCCAGCTGGAAGCCTCCCACCGTGAAGCTGGCCGAGGCCACGGAGCTCTGGCTGTTGGAGCGCACCAGAAAATTGCCGAGCGTGGTGAGCGTGGGCTCCAGCAGCACCTCGCCCAGGGTGGCCAGCGTGACGTCGTCGGCCCCTCCGTCGAGGAACTCGTGCTTCAGCAGCAGTGCCGAGGCCGCCGTGTCCTCCTCCTCCGCTGTGTTGCCGGTCTCCAGGGTTGCGTCCAGGATCTGGAGACCGTAGACGTCCACCGTTCCTGCCGTCTGGTTGGGCAGGCCCGGTGCCTGGAAGTGCGCCCCGAAGTGCAGCTTCGCAACTCCGTTCGGAGGCACTGTGAAGTACATCTTGGCCGTGCTCCAGGCGCCCTGGTCGCCCACGAAGCTGCCGTACAGGGGGTCGTAGACGTTGTCTGCCTCGGACAATGTACACCACGAAGAGGCCGTGCCGAGCCGGTACCGGCAGGCGAAGAGGAGCTCTCGGCCCGGGGTCAAGTTGTAGGTGCGCACGATGTTCCACGGGTTCACCGCCAGGGTCAGGGTGTAGCCGTCCACGCTCACTGCGCCACGCACACCGCGCTGCTGGGGCGAACCGTCCAGTTTGACAGCGAGACGTCCGTGGGGCCCAGGATCTGCTCTCCTATGGCGGCCACCACCTCGTCGGTTTCTCCGTCGTCCGGAAAGCGCACTGCTATTTGCAGCGCCGAGGCTGCCTCCGTGACTCCGAGCCGGCAAGGAGGCCGTCTACTTGTGCGATGGTGTAGTAGCTGAGCAGCGCGGCTGCGATGCTCGAGGCCGTTGCCGTGTCCTGGTCTGCGGCTGAACGGTACGCCACCAGCGCCGAGGTGATTTGGTTGCGTCCTGGTCCGGGCCCGTCCGGTAGGCCAGCAGCGCGCCCGCGATGGCGGCCTGCGTCTGCGTGTCCTGCGCGCTTGCCGTGCGGTAGTCTCCCAACAGTGCGTCTACCTGCGCCGAGGTGTAGTAGGCAAGCAGTGCGCCTGTGATGGCGCTGGTCGTCTCCGCGTCCTGCGCTGCCCCTGTGCGGTAGTCTCCCAACAGCGCGTCTACCTGCGCCGAGGTGTAGTAGGCCAGCAAGGCCGCTGTTATAGCGGCGTCAGTGCCCGCCGTGGAGTAGCAGTCTGCCGTGATGCTCAGCGTGTCGCCGTTGGCCAGCGCAGCAGAGAGAGGAGCCCCCAGATGCAGGTTGCGAACGACGTTACTTCCGCGAACGAGCTCCCAAGTCGTGAAGCCCGCCCAGGCCGGCGCGTTAACAACTCCGCCGCTGCCGGAAAGCTGCAGGGCGGCGAGCTCCGCGAGGTTTGCGTCGAGGGCGCTCTGGAGCGTGGTCTCGCTGGCCGAGAGCGCGGCGTTCGTGGCGTATGAGGCCAGCAGCGTCGCGTCGGCCTTGGCCCCCTGGAGCGCCGCGATGCTGGCGTCCCGGATAGCAAGCTGCGCTGCGACGAAGGCCTCGGTGGCGAGACCCAGCAGGGCATTTGCTATCTTGGTGTCTACCTCCAGCGGCGTGTCCAACCCGTCCACCGTGGAGAGCAGGGAGGCCCGCGCGCTTGCGTCCGCCTTGCCGAGGAGGGCGGCGTCCAGGGCTGCCGTGGTGACAGCGTCCAAGAGGGCTGTCGCTATCTTAGAGTCCACCACCGAGGAAGTGTCCACGGCCGACTGCAGGGCGTAAGCAGTCAGGGCGCTGGCGTCTGCCTTGGAGGCCTGCAGCCCGAGATGGAGGCGTCTCGGCTCGCGAGCTCGGAGGCCAGCGCCGCGGCGGTGACGGCCCCCAGGAGAGCGTTGGCCACCTTGTGTCCACCTCCAGCGGCGTGATCCTCGCCGCTATGTCCAGGGAGTGCTGGTCCACCACCGTCTTGAGGCCGTAGTTGGCGGCCACCGTGGCCAGCGTGGCGTTGTTGGCCGAGGCGATGGAGCCGTTCATGGCCGCCGTGGTGCTGTAGTTGGACAGCTTCAGGCCCACGCCGTCCGGGGTCTTCGTGGCCACCACGCCCTCCAGCACGTCGAAGGCCGCCACCGGTCCGTCCGTGGTGGCCAGGGCCGCCGCCGTGGCCAGGGGCGCAATTGCCGGCGCCAGCGCGCTGCTGTCCAGCTTTGAGGCCAGCTCTGCGGTGACTCTGTCGTCCAGGGACTGGATGGCAGCAGCGTTGTTGCCGGAGGCTGCCGTGTTCACCGCCAGGTCAGTTACTTGAGCGTAGGGCGTCAGAGCGAGGGCCAGCTGCCCTGCTGTGACGTGCGTGCCGTCAGTCACCTCTCCGTTGTCCAGGACCTCCGGGATGTTGCCCGTGACAGGTCCTTCAAACATGTTTTCTTAGGAGTAGGTGTTACACGAATTCGTAACGCAGGGGTGGTATAATTAATCTCGCAACAGCCCCCACCTGTACGCGAAGTGTGGAATGACGCAGTGTCCGATGGCGTCGGACACTGGGCATGAAGCGAGACCTCTGATGAATTGACCGATGGCGTCGGTCAAAACGCTTGGGACACCATGAGCCAACCTTGTCCATTCATGAACCAACCTTGCCCATTCATGAACCAACCTTGCCCTTTCATGAGTCATTGATGAATCACCCGGTTCCATTATTGACTCAAACTTGCCAAGAACCGTGTCCTCTCACGAACTGGGGCGCTTTTGCGCACTTTTCGGCCCCAAAGAGAGCGGTGACGAAGCGGTGACATCGATGCCGCAGCCTTTTTTTGCTCATTAAAAAAAATCAGAATGACCACCCACGTCCTGGAGCGCCGCGAGCAGCTGAGGCCTGTGCTGAAGGCCGCCGTTGATGCCGAGGCGCTGAAGCGGGGAGCCTCCCCGCAGGAGGTGAGCCGCCTGCACGACGAGCTCGCTCGGGGAGCGCCCGTGCTGGAGCGGCTGATAGCTGATGGGCTCGCCGGCAGGTTCCCGGCGGAGGAGGTCGACATCCAGGACTGGAGATGCTGAAGCGGGCGCAAGACCTGCAGCTTTTGCGCACTTTTCGGCCGCAAAGAGAGCGGTGACGAAGCGGTGACATCGTTGACAAGCGTTTTTGGGCCAAAAAGCGCCGTTTTGGGACGGTAACAAAAGCCGATGGTGAGATGGCTTAGGCGTTGGTCTCCGGAGCGACGTCTGGGAGGTCTGGCACCTCGGCAGGCTGACGTGTTAGACACCGGTGACATCGGCGGTGACTAATTCAGCAGGCTGACGTGTTACGTGGAGAACCTCAGTCGGGCTCCGAGCCAGGTCCTCGGCGGGCTGCCGGGCCGCGAAAAACCCTGCTGAGAAGGAGCTCGGGAACTGGGGCCGCTTTTGCGCACTTTTGCGCCCAAAAAGCGAGCGGTGACAAAGCGGTGACAAGCGGTGACGAGCTCAGCGGGCTGGACTTCGCAGGCTTTTCGCGCCAGAAAACGGATTTCGGACGGCGAACGCCTGGAGCCGGTTTTCGGAGGAAAACGAGCGAATTTGGAGGCCCAGGCAGCACATTTGACGCCGGACACGAAAAAACGCACTTTTCGGAGTTCGCCGTTTTCAGCGCTTTTTGCACCAAAAAACGGAGCGGCGACGAAGCGGTGACATCGCTGGTGACAAGCGTTTTTTGGGCGAAAAAAGGCCGTTTTGGAGCGTTTTTGGCCCAAAAATCATAAATAATTAGGTTACTATAAGCAGACATTCCTTACTACTAACATGGCCTCCTTGATGGTGCGGATGGTGCGTCTCATGTCCCAGAAATCCATCAGCTCCTTGAACTCCCTCTTGAACTCGGAGCCGTCGTCGGAGTACACGTTGGCCGACCCCCAGGGCTTGGAACACCTTCTTCATGCCCGCCGCGGTGGTGGTCGCAAGACGGTCCTTCAGAGTAGTAGGAACATCAGCTTATACTACCCTAACTCATTTGGTTTTTTGGTCCCCAAACCCTGCAAAACAGCCAAATTCTTCAACCAGCTGAACGTTTTTCCGATGTCACCGGTCTTTGTCACCACTCGTTTTTGGTGCAAAAAGCGCTGAAAACGGCCAACTCCGAAAAGTGCGTTTTTTCGTGTCAGGCGTCAAATGTGCTGCCTGGGCCTCCAAATTCGCTCGTTTTCCGCCGAAAACCGGCTCCAGACGTTCGCCGTGCTCCGTCCGTTTTCTGCCCCAAAAAGCCTGCGAATTCCAGCCCGCTGAGCTTGTCACCGTTTGTCACCGCTTCGTCACCACTCGCTTTTTGGGTGCAAAAGTGCGCAAAACCGGGCCCAGTTCCCGAGCTCCTTCTCCGCAGGGTTTTTCGCGGCCCGACAGCCCGCCGAGGACCTGGCTCGGAGCCGAGGTTCTCCCACGTAACACGTCAGCCTGCTGAATTAGTCACCGCCGATGTCACCGGTGTCTAACACGTCAGCCTGCCGAGGTGCCAGGGTGGAATCGAACCTCCCAGACGTCGCTCCGGAGACCAACGCCTATACCATCTCACCATCGGCTTTTGTTACCGTCCCAAAACGGCACTTTTTGGCCCAAAAACGCTTGTCAACGATGTCACCGCTTCGTCACCGCTTCGTCGCCGCTCTCTTTGGGGCCGAAAAGTGCGCAAAAGAAGCGGCCAGTCTGCAGCGGAACTTTACGTGGAACTCCACGCGGGCATGTACCAAAATTTGGGTCATGCCTGTCGCCAGTTCCGCAAGGCCGGCTCCGCGGCTTCGGTCTGAGCGAGGCCGGCTCCGCGGCTTCGGTGTGGAGCGAGGCCGGCTCCGCGGCTTCGGTCTAAGAGCCGAAATTCTCTCCACCGAAGTCGGAAATCCGACCTCGCTCCATACCGAAGTCGGATTGGGGCCTGGTGCGGGCCTGGTGCGGGCCTGGTGCGGGCCTGGTGCGGGCCTGGTGCGGGCCTGGTGCGGGCCTGGTGCCTTTCTGTCAATCCTGTTGTGAGCGCAGGATTGCCATACTCAATCCTGTTGTGAGCGCAGGATTGCCATACTCAATCCTGTTGTGAGCGCAGGATTGCCCCGGTGCACTACCAGCAGCTCGGGCTTGGGGCTGTTCTTGCCCGAGCACAGCCTCGTGATGGAGCCGGCCCTGCTGTAGAGCTCCCAGGCTTCAGGCACGTCGTTTATGCTCAGGACGAAGGGCAGGCCGCTTGCGAAGAGCGCGTCTCGGAGCTCCGAGTGGAAGGCCAGGTCATGCCCCCACCTCCTCGTGCCATAGTAGTTCATGCTGCGGCCTGGGAAGATGTAGGGAGGATCGGCATATATGGCCTGTCGGGGTGCCTGGCGGGGCAGAGCGCGTAGATAGGCCAGCGCGTCCTGGCATCGCACGGTCACATTGCGCGGTGGCCGCTGCATACGCCGCACGCTGCTCAGCCCCAGCGGGCGCTGCTGTGTGAAGGAGCCCCACTTTCCCGAGAAGCTGTTGCGCAGCAGGACGTACGAGCAGGCAGCCCGACGCCCGGCGCGGCCTCTCTGAGTGCCCGGCAGGAGGTGACTGAAGTAGAAGCGCCTGTCTATCTTGCGCCCCGCCAGGCGCAGCAAGGAGCGCACCGGGTCTTGCCTTAAGTAACAGCGGTGCAGGTTTGTGACGGGCTCGAAGGCGTCGACGCCGCGCACCTTCAGGGCCGGACGCCGGGTTGCGAGGTAGTACTCCAGCTTTCCAGAGCCGAAGAAGGGAGAGTGAAGCACAGCGACGTCCCCCAGCAGCCGGTCCACGTGTGGAGCTAGCCAGGATCCCATGAAGTACACGAATTTGGGAAGTAAGGCAAAGCACGTATGGGGAAGATCAAGCTGTTTCCTACGACTGAGTATAGCAGTAAGCAGCCCTCGGACCCCGTCTGGTACCATGCACAGGTATCTTCCTCGGCCCCAGCAAGTCCGGCAAAACCGTGGCGCTGATCAGCATGATTCTGAACCAATACCGCGGTGTCTTCGAGAAAATCTACATATTTAGCCCTTCCATCAATATCGACGACAGCTGGGTCCCTGTAAAGAAGTACATAGAGGAGGACCTGGGGGTTAATACCGAGCGGGAACAGGCCTACTACGACGAGTGGGACGAGGCAGCGCTGCGGGGCATCATCCAGAGGCAGCGCAAGATCACCGAGACATCCAAGAAGTTGGAGATGAAGAAGCTGTATCAGGTGCTGATAATCTGCGACGACTTTGCAGATAGCCCGCAGCTCCACAAACCTCCCGGCGCCCTGGATACGCTCTTCATCCGCGGTCGGCACCTTCAAATCAGCACCTGGGTGAGCTCCCAGAAGCTGAGGCTCATCAGCGCAGCCGTGCGGGTCAATCAGCAATTCCTCTGCTGCTGGAGGCTGCGCAACCAGCACGAGCTGGAGGCAGTCATCGAAGAGCTGAGCGCCCTGCTGCCGAAGGACAAGCTGCACAGGATCTACGAGCAGGCGACTCGGGACCCCTACAGCTTCCTCTTCGTGTACTACCTCAAGCCAAAGAATGAGATGTTCTACTTGCGCTTCGAAGAGCGTTTCGCTCTGGAGAAAGAAGCCGATGGGGGCGGCGCTCAGCTTCCTGGGGCAGAAGCTGTTCGCCAGTTCCACACTGATTAGTACGAGATGCGAGAACGTTTCCTGCTGCACCTCCGTTGCAGCCATCCAGTCGCCCATCGTCCGACGGACTGGTGGCTTCCTTAGAAAAGGGATGACCACGATCTACGTGGACAGCCGCAAGAGGGTAGCCGGCTCGGACAGCGATTTTGAGGTAGACCTGGGAGAGTCTGCGCCTGCAGAGCGACGCCAGGCTGGCCGTCTACAAGATTAGAATCGCCGACAGCTTCCTCTCGACAGACCGGGGCCGCTACTTGTACTGGGTAGACGCCGCGCTCGGCACGCTGAATTGGGCGCTCCTTCCGGAAGGCGCCTACACGGGCTCCCGGCTGGCAGCCTGGATCAGCTCCAACTTTCGCTACTGCTACCTATAGCAAGACCACGAACAGCCTCAGCGTAGCCTACGACGGCAACCGCCTCATTCTGAACGATCTGGAGCTGCAGCAGCAGTTCCCAGACGCTGTGGACTACCCCACCTCACCGGACGCCTCTCCGAGCAAGCCCTTCAGCGGACCACATGCTAGGCCCCAGCTTCGTCTCCGGCGGGCAGCAGGTCTTCGTACGCATGAATTGCTACAACGAGGTCTACCTGCGCTGCCCCCAGCTGGCCAACGCCAGCCGCGTGCTGGGCAATCTGGGGGACGACATCCTGTCCAAGATACTGAAGAGCGGCGTGGGCACCATCGAGACCGCTCCGATGACGGGCACTTCATGGCCGTTAGGGGCCCCATCACCCTGAGACACCTGCGCTTCCGGCTGACAGACCTGGGAGGGCAAGTTGTCCGACTGAGGGGCTCGTCCTTGTCCTTCGTGCTGTTTTTGGATCACGTCTAATCCCCCGAAGGTCTTTTAAAAAATATTTTCTACTAAAAAACCGATGAAGCAAGCGCAACCGGCGCCAAGGCCTAGAGGCAGACCTCCGGGTAGTAAGAACAAGCCCAAGCCGCCCGAGCTGCCCCTGCCGAAGAGCAAAAAAATAATCCCTGACCTGCCCACGGAGCCAGCGTATGAAATGGACTCCCCCTTCCGGCCCAAGAGGGTGAGATTTCCCACAAAGCCCAAGACGGCGCCCAAGGCTGCACCCAAGGCAGCACCCGTGGCCAAGGCAGCACCCAAGGCAGCACCCAAGGCTGCGCCCAAGGCGGCGCCCGTGCCCAAGGCAGCACCCAAGGCAGCGCCCAAGGCAGCTCCCAAGCCCAAGGCAGCGCCCAAGCCCAAGGCAGCCCCCAAAACTGAGCCCGAGGCAGGTACAGCCCGAGCCCGAGGTACGGCCCCGAGGTACACAGGGAGGTACGGCCCGAGCCCGAAGAAGCGCCTCGGCCGAGCGAGCGCGCCATGCGCATGCTGGAGAGGCAGTCGGCGTACGACCGGCTGACGGCGGGCGCTAGCGTACTGGTATGAAAAGCAAGATGATGTCCCTAGAACCCCGCAACGAGCCTCAGATGCTCCGGTGGTTCCGCAAGACGTATCCGAGCTACGACCTGCAGCCGCTGCTGCTGAAGCGCCAGCGAGAGCTGGAGGAGGCGCGGGCCTTCAATAATTGGCTTGGGGAACGCCGGCTAGCCCAGGAGGGGCAGCGGCACCTGGACGACGTGAGCCGGCTGACGGAGGCCGTGCGCCGCCAGGTCCCTCAGCTGCGCTACGCGCGCGCCGAGCGCAGGGGCGTCGAACGCGCAGCGGGCGAAGTTGCCGCGCAGTAACCCTTAAAGAGATGAAGACGCTTCGGGCCCACGGTTTCAGCCAGCGCCCGCGCTTCGAGCAGGTGGTGGGCTACCTGGAGCGGAATGAGCCGCTGCCCCTGGACCAGCCGGACCGCAAGGGCCACCACGTTCATCACGAGCCACTTCTACTTCCCAACCCGCAGCCTCTGCAGCACACTCCTTTGAGGGCGATTCCAGAGGAAGGCTTCCGCACTCCCGCAGAGGCCACGGACGAGGACTTGGCCCGGAGCGCCAAGGCGGAGGAAACCGCTTCGGCGAGGACGACCTGGCTGGAGACCCAGAGGCCGACGCGCTGACGAACAACGGTGAGGGGCCGCCCTCCATCACGGGCCGTTTGCGCAGCGCGGCCGATGGAGCGCAGGCAGCAGCGGACCTTGTGGGCGCAGGAGCAGCAGGGCTCGCGGCGGTGCAGGCCTTCCGCTCCCAGCTCCCCCAGGACGCTGCTGAGTACGTCCGCCTAAATGTGTTGCCCCGCCCAGGGCCGCAGCCGCAGCCACCGCCGCAGATCATCGGTCGACCCGACGACGTAGAGCGCCTCCTGGACGAGGCGGGGCAGCGCGCGCAGGAGGTGGAGCGTGGCGCAGCACAGGCCATAGAGGAGACGGCAGCGGAGGAGGGAGAGGTTGCCGTTGCCTCCGAGGGCGTGGGCGGGGCCTTCGGGTACCTGGGAGGCCTGGCAGAAGGAGCAGCAGCCCTCGCACCCACGGCGGGCGAGGTTGCTGGAACGCTGGCTGCCACGGCAGGAGTCGGCGCAGCGGCAACGGCAGGGGCAGTGGGACTCGCAGGCGGCGCAGCCTACGGCCTGGCCCGCGGCAACACGCTCTTCCGGCCTCAGCAGGGCAGTGAGGACGCAGCCGTGCAGGACGTCCGGTCCGCCAACGGTATGAACGACGCCACGCAGCCCCAGCACTTCACGCTGCGCTCCGGCAGCAGCACTTCAGGCAGCCCCGCAAGCAGCCGCGCCTCCTCGCAGTCTGGCTTCCGAGTCCAGGCGCAGGCCAATCACACGCCGCGCCCCTTCTCCTGGGGCCTGAACCCTGTGACTCTGCCTCGGGCAAGCTCCCGCAGCTCAGGACGCCAGAGCCGCCTGCCTCCGCCGAGCTACGACCAGCTGGCCCGAGACATCGAGGCGGCCTAGACTCTCCTTCGCCGTACGAGTGAAAATGCGTGTTGCGCTACATGTAAAGAAGCATGGAGGTAGTCACAGCCGGAGCACAGGATGAGTTGATGCAGAGCCTGGACTACAAGCTGAAAACCAGCAACACAAACTACGTGACCGCACGGCACGACGTGCAGTATTTCCCCAGCTCGCTGAGCTCCTTCTCCCCCGCCACCTCGAGGGTCTGCCGCATTCCGCTGACCAGCGGCACCTCGTTCATCGACCCCGAGTCTATCAAGATCGCCTTCAGAGTCAGAAACACGGATGCCACCAACCCGCTGGCGCCTGCCACTCCGAACCCAGCCTGTTTCATCCAGAGGATCCAGGTCTGCCAACGGCCAGCGCTGCGACGACATCAACTACTACGGCCGCACCGTGGCCGTGCGTGACCTGCTGAAGGGCCGCGAGTACAACCAGAACAAGGCCGTGGAGGGCTTCGACGAGGTGAACAACTCTCGGACGCCCCGCGCGGTGCACCAGAGCGGCTACGCGGACGTGCTGCTGCGCCCCACCATGGTGGGCATCCTGCGCTAAGATGCTGCCGCCGCAGCTGAACCTGGTGATAGAGATCGAGTTCGCGGACGCAACGACAGCGCTGTGGTCCGAGAATGCCGGGGCAACGTCCGAGTTCTGGCCTCCCAGGTCGTCCTGGACTCTGCGCTGGTAGAGTCCTTCAACCGCGTGCTCCTCTCAGGAAGGTCGCTCGTGTTCAGCTACACGAACCTCATGGGAGCGTTCGTGACTTTTTGGGACAACAACGCGGGCTCTAAGATCCACCTGCTGGCCAACCCGGGGCAGGACGTGGCCCCCATCGGAGCGGCCAGGCAGGAAGACAGTCTCCTGGAGTCGCAGATGCAGCTGGGCAGCACCCGCACAACCCTATGAAGGGAGCCTCGGAGCACTTCCACTTCCTCTCGGTCCTTGCGGGGACCTACGACGACACGGTGCGCAACATCGACATCGACCGCGCTGGCTACCTGCGCCACAGCTTCATCGCGGGCTTCCCGACAGAGCGCGTGCCCAAGATGCCCCTCAGTGGCGTCAGCACCCGTTCGGGCGACCTGGCTCGGTTCACTTTCAAGGCGCTCGACGGCACGATGACGGATGTGTTCATCCACCTGATAGCCTATCAGCTGGTGACGCTCTCTGGCACAGGAGTCTCCGTGCTTGACTAGTAAGGGTCCATAGCTCAATTGGAAGAGGCTCTGCAGCTCTGAAGCTTGCAGACCGCAGGCTCGATTCCACCCGGGCGCGGAGCATTATTTCGGGTGAGTGCCTTTTTGGGAATTCATTTTCCTCCCTCTACCCGAGACGGATCATCGCCGAGAGACGGATCTTTCCGCCTCCAACCCGGTGAGCGCCTCTCCTGGGAACAAGAAATCCCCGAGACGGATCTTCCCGCCTCCAACCCGGTGAGCGCCTCTCCTGGGAACAAGGAATCCCCGAGACGGATCTTCCCGCCTCCAGCCCGGTGAGCGCCTCTCCTTAAGAGACTGTAACTCCCAGGTCCGAGACGGATCTTATTGCCTCCAGCCCGGTGAGCGCCTCTCCTTAAAAGACTTTAATTCCCAGGTCCGAGACGGATCTTATTGCCTCCAGCCCGGGGAGCGCCTCTCCTGGGAGCGAGAAATCCCCGAGACGGATCATTGTGGAGAGACGGATCATTGTGGAGAGACGGATCTTTCCGCCTCCAGCCCGGTGAGCGCCTCTCCTTAAAAGACTTTAATTCCCAGGACCGAGACGGATCTTATTGCCTCCAGCCCGGTGAGCGCCTCTCCTGGGAGCGAGAAATCCCCGAGACGGATCATTGTGGAGAGACGGATCATTGTGGAGAGACGGATCTTCCCGCCTCCAGCCCGGTGAGCGCCTCTCCTTAAAAGACTTTAATTCCAAGGTCCGAGACGGATCTTATTGCCTCCAGCCGGTGAGCGTTCTCCTGGGAGCAAGAAATCGCCGAGACGGATTCTTTCCCGCCTCAAGCCGGTTGAGCCTATCGAGACGGATCTTTCCGCCTCCAGCCCGGCGAGCGCCTCTCCTGGGAGCAAGAAATCGCCGAGACGGATCTTTCCGCCTCCAGCCCGGTGAGCGCCACTACCTAGGAGACTTTAATTCAGGTCAGAGGACGGATCTTGATTATTTCAATTGCCTTCTCCAGCCCGGTGAGCGCCTTCCTGGGAGCAAAATCAAGCGTAGCAGGATCCATAGCTCAATTGGAAGAGGGAGTTGCAGGCTTTTACACATTTTTACTCATGGGATCCTGTTTTCTTGCAGTCTTGGCCTGAAGCTAGGAGGCCGCGGGCTCGATTCCACCCGAGACGGATCATCGCCGAGAGACGGATCTTTCCACCTCCAGCCCGGTGAGCGCCTCTCCTAGGAGTAGGAAATTATCCAAGTCCGAGACGGATCATTGTGGAGTTCCACCGCCAGCCCGGTGACCGCCTCTCCTGAGGATAAAAAAAAACATATCCTGGTCCGAGACGGATCATTGTGGAGAGACGGATCTTTCCGCCTCCAGCCCGGTGACCGCCTCCTAGGGGGCTTTTATTCCAAGGTCCGAGACGGATCTTTCCACCTCCACCCCGGTAAGCGCCTCTCCCAGGAGTAGGAAATTCATTGTGGAGAGACGGATCTTTCCGCCGCCAGCCCGGTGAGCGCCTCTCCTGAGGATAAAAAAAACATATCCTGGTCCGAGACGGATCATTGTGGAGAGACGGATCTTTCCGCCTCCAGCCCGGTGAGCGCCTCTACCTAGAGGGCTTTTATTCCAAGGTCCGAGACGGATCATTGTGGAGAGACGGATCTTTCCGCCTCCAGCCCGGTGACCGCCTCTCCTGAGGATAAAAAAAACGTATCCTGGTCCGAGACGGATCGTTGTGGAGAGACGGATCTTTCCGCCTCCAGCCCGGTGACCGCCTCTACCTAGGGGGCTTTTATTCCAAGGTCCGAGACGGATCTTGTCGCCTCCAGACCATCCTGCGGGGGTGGAATTATTTTTTTCTCTCCCGCCTCCCAGACCATCCCTAGGGAATTATTTGTTCGCATGGACCGAAGCGTTTGAGCGGATCGTGCATGGACCGAAGTGTTTGAGTGGATCGAGCATGGGTCGAAGCGCTTGCACCGTCGCCACGCAGCACGCATTGACCGAGAGCCTGCTGGTCACCATGGAGGAGTGGGCAGCCAAGCAGCCTGCCGCCCTTCCGGATGCGCTGGAAGCGGTGGAGCGCATCTCCGAGCTGCTGGATCTGAGCGGCTTGTTCTCGGCGCTGCTGCTGCATCCTCGCAGAGACAGGAAGAGCCTGTCCTACACGGGGGGCATCCGAGCAGCATCCCCCTGCCCCTACGGCGCTTTGAAGTCCTACCTCACGAAGGACGGATGCCGAGTGATGACCAGAGATCCCGGAGACGATCTTTGGTCGCAGACGTTCGACTGGCTGGCTCCCGAGCCCTCGCTTGGGCACCTCAACGCCGACACCAAGGGCGATTTCCTGGAGCTGACCCTGGCCGCGGCTGCGCAGGTGCTGGATTGCGCTGAGAAGCCCTGCAGCGAGCCGCTGATGCGCTGCCTGCACGCCGCGCGGCTGCTGATCGAAGATGCCGCGCGCACTTTGGAGGAGCTGCAGCTGTGGGGCAACCCGCTCCTGCTGAGAGTGACGCGGGAGATAGATGGGTGCCGCGTCAGCTGCAAGTCCTGCCCAAAGTGTGGAGGCGCAGTCTTCGGGCAGTGGCGCTATGCCACGTGGGGCGGCTTATTGGCCGCCGTCGGAGCGCATGCATGCTAAGAAAAAAATGGCCTCTGCCGTGGCCGCGCTCGCAATCTCCTCGCACAGCGCCGTAGGAATGCTGTAAAGCAGCTCGCGCGACTGCCCTCTGGCCCTCTCGCGCTGGCCCCCCATGAGTCGAGGCCCCCCTTGGGCGCCCCTCAGATGCCTCCCGTCTTCCCACGCATCGCGCCGGCTGCACAGCCCTCGGCTCGGCCTCCAGCGCATGTTGGTCCACAGCCGGGTCTGCTTCCTGTACGGAGTCCCGTACTTGCAGTAGGTCCCAGGTAGGCGCTCCATGAACGGGCTTCAGCAGCCCGGTGGCCGGATTCTCTATGACCCACATGCTCAAGGGCTGAGCACCAGCGCGTCGCCCTCCTCGAGTCGTCGAGGGCGCATCGTCAGAGCTCGGCTGTACTCCGTGCAGACCGGGCTGGCCCAGACCATGTCAAAGTGCCCCGGCGGAAACAGCGTGTAGTCCCAGCTCCGGATGTCGCACAGGATCGTGGGCTCAAATTTCGACACGATGTCCAGGGAGACGACCTCCCACCCTGCCGCCTCGAAGGCTCAAAACAGCTCCAGCAGTCTCGGCATGTTTAATGATCACCACCAGCACAACGAAGCACGCGCAGGCAAGGGCGCGGCTCAAGCAGTTTCGCATGCTCGGACCAATCTTTTTTTAATCGGAGACAGAAAAGGATGACGAGCCAGGCTAGCATGTGGAAGTTGGGCGAGGTGCGCTCCAATGCTAAGGGTGGCGTCTTGTGCATGGAGCCGCTGTTTTGGCAGAGCGAAGCTTCGCTGGAAATCGCATGGGAGCCCAGGGCCTTCTCCGAGGCGCAGCGCCCCAGCGTGAGCTTCGCAACCGACGAGCGCGCGAGGCTCTTCTGGGAGCGGGCCGAGACCGATCTGGTCGAGCAGCTGGCGGCCGCGTCCGAGCGCGTCTTCGACGCGAAGCTCACGCCTGAGGCCGTGCGCCAGCGGCTGCTGCCCTCAGTGAGGCAATCGCGCGGCGGCGATTGGATGCTGAAAGCCAAGCTGCCGGCCCACGCGCGCTTCTGGAACGCCGGCGGCACGTTTGCGGACCGCCCCGCCGAGCTGGCTCACTGCGCCGCGCGTGTTAGGCTGAGAGCGCGCAGCTTGTGGCTGATGAGCGGCATGTGCGGGTTGAGTCTTGAGGTCACAGATCTGCGCGTGGAGCCACCTTCTCGAGAGTGCCCGCTGTAGTTTATTCCGACGCCGCAGCCTTTTTTTGCTCAGTAAAAAAATTCAGAATGGCCACCCACGTCCTGGAGCGCCGCGAGCAGCTGAGGCCTGTGCTGAAGGCCGCCGTTGATGCCGAGGCGCTGAAGCGGGGAGCCTCTCTGGAGGAGGTGAGCCGCCTGCACGACGAGCTCGCTCGGGGAGCGCCCGTGCTGGAGCGGCTGATAGCTGATGGGCTCGCCGGCAGGTTCCCGGCGGAGGAGGTCGACATCCAGGACTGGAGATGCTGAAGCGGGCGCAAGACCTGCAGCTTTTGCGCACTTTTCGGCCGCAAAGAGAGCGGTGACGAAGCGGTGACATCGTTGACAAGCGTTTTTGGGCCAAAAAGTGCCGTCTTGGGACGGTAACAAAAGGCGATGGTGAGATGGTATAGGCGTTGGTCTCCGGAGCGACGTCTGGGAGGTTCGATTCCACCCTGGCACCTCGGCAGGCTGACGTGTTAGACACCGGTGACATCGGCGGTGACTAATTCAGCAGGCTGACGTGTTACGTGGGAGAACCTCGGCAGGCTGTCGGGCTCCGAGCCAGGTCCTCGGCGGGCTGTCGGGCCGCGAAAAACCCTGCGGAGAAGGAGCTCGGGAACTGGGCCCGGTTTTGCGCACTTTTGCGCCCAAAAAGCGAGCGGTGACGAAGCGGTGACAAACGGTGACAAGCTCAGCGGGCTGGAATTCGCAGGCTTTTCGGAAACGGACTTCGGAGCACGGCGAACGTCTGGAGCCGGTTTTTGGCGGAAAACGAGCGAATTTGGAGGCCCAGGCAGCACATTTGACGCCTGACACGAAAAAACACACTTTTCGGAGTTGGCCGTTTTCAGCGCTTTCTGCACCAAAAACGGAGTGGTGACAAAGACCGGTGACATCGGAAAAACGTTCAGCTGGTTGAAGAATTTGGCTGTTTTGCAGGGTTTGGGGACCAAAAAACCAAATGAATTAGGGTAGTGTAAGCTGATGTTCCTTACTACTTTCAGCGGCTCCGCGGCCACTTTTTTGGTCAGCGCATCGATGGCCACCAGCATGAAGGGGTAGGCTTGCCCCCGAAGGCCTTCATGTCGGCCAGGTCCACCTGCAGCTGGTTCATGGGCTTCAGAGGCACGAAGCTGTTGTAGCCTCTCTCCAAAGGCCGTCCAGAAACGCCTTCACCTCCTCTTTGGAGATGCTGGGGTCGCGCACCTGAGCCTGCTGCAGCGTCTGCGCTATGCTGCCATAACCGGTGCTTACGGGTTCTTCGGCCCCCGCTGGGCCTGCCAGGCACACCCCCCAGAGCACGCTGGCGAGGTGAGAGTAGTCGAGACCATCTCCGTGCTGTCGCTCCACCTCGCGGTGCCCTTCGTTCCTGCGAAGCCCGTGTTGCCGCGATCACGAGGCAGCCGGGGTTCCTCTGGTTCGTGGTCAAGGACAGCTGCGTCGAGAGGCTCTTCGTCTGCGCCAGAGCCTCGTCGTTGATCATGATCAGCTCGCACTGGTGCGTCCCACCGTCCCGCTCCAGGAAGACCCGCGCGCTCTGGTTGCCCAGCAGCCGCAGCTCCGGTCCGCTGTCGGAGGCCGCGCTGTTGTTGGAAATCAAAGAGATCGTCCGAGAAGTCGGAGGTGTTGGTCACGGTGAGCGTGTTGGAGGCGAAGAGCTGCGGCGCGGAGACCGTGTCCGAGCTCGTCACGTCGCCGCAGACCGCGCTGCCCGTCGACACTCCGCCGCTCGTGGCCGTGAAGGTGCAGCCCAGGCTCTCGCAGTCCAACCCGGCGTTGGCCGTGTTGTTGATGGTGAGTGTGCTGCCGGTGATTCCGGTGGCCGAGCTCAGCAGGCCCACGCTGGCCGCCCCGGTGATGCTCAGCGAGCTGCCTGACACGGCGCCCGTGGACGACAGCGTAGCTCCGGCGACGGTGCCTGTGGCTGTGAGCGCTGCGAGGAAATGGCGCCCGAGGCGTCCACGCCCGTCGTGAACACGTCGTGCAGTTCACGTCGTTGCGCAGCAGCTGGTCGCAGCCCACGTTGCCCTGCGCGGTGAGCCCGTCCAGCGTGGCCGAGCCTGTGAGGGCCAGCGAGTCCGCCAGCAGGTCCGTCACGGAGACCGACTCTCCCTCGAAGGCTGAGGCCCTGATCTGCATGCTGTACAGGTCCAGCGTGCCCGCCGACTGCTGCACCAGCCCGGGGATCGAGCCTCCAAAGGCTCCGAAGTGCAACTTTGCAACTCCGCCCGGCGGCACCGAGAAGTCCAGGCACCCTGCGAGGCCGTGCCGAGTGGCCAGCGTGACGTCGTCGGCCCCTCCGTCGAGGAACTCGTCACACCTGGAGCAGCTTCGCACTGTGAAGTACATCTTGGCCGTGCTCCAGGCACCCTGGTCGCCCACGAAGCCGCCGTACAGGGGGTCGTAGACGTTGTCTGCCTCGGACATGTGCGCCACGAAGTTGGAGGCCGTGCCGAGCCGGTAGCGGCAGGCGAAGAGCGGGCGTCAGGTTGTAGGTGCGCACGATGTTCCACGGGTTCACCGCCAGGGTCAGGGTGTAGCCGTCCACGCTCACTCCCGCGGTGTGCGTGGCCAGGACCACGCTGCAGCCGCTGCTGGGGCGAACCGTCCAGTTTGACAGTGAGACGTCCGTGGGGTCCAGGATCTGCTCTCCTATGGCGGCCACCACCTCGTCAGCCCCTCCATCGTCCGAAAAGCGCATGACGCCGAGCTTGCCCGCAAGGAGGCCATCCACCTGTGCGATGGTGTAGTAGCTGAGCAGCGCGGCTGCGATGCTCGAGGCCGTTGCCGTGTCCTGGTCGGCGGCTGAGCGGTACGCCACCAGCGCCGAGGTGATTTGGTTGGTGGTGAACACGTCCTGGTCCGGGCCCGTCCGGTAGGCCAGCAGCGCGCCCGCGATGGCCGCCTGCGTCTGCGTGTCCTGCGCGCTCGCCGTGCGGTAATCTCCCAACAGCGCGTCCACTTGCGCCGCGGTGTAGTAGGCCAGCAGCGCCGCCGTGATGGCGCTGGTCGTCTCCGCGTCCTGCGCTGCCCCTGTGCGGTAGTCTCCCAACAGAGTGTCCACTTGTGAGGAGGTGTAGTAGGCCAGCAGCGCAGTCGCGAGGGCCGCGTCCGCCGCCAACAGCGCGTCTACCTGCGCCGAGGTGTAGTAGGCCAGCAGCGCAGCCGCGAGGGCCGCGTCCGCCGCTGCGATGGAGTAGCAGTCTGCCGTGATGCTCAGCGTGTCGTCGCCGTTGGCCAGCGCAGCAGAGAGAGGAGCCTCCAGATGCAGGTTGCGAACGACGTTGCTTCCGCGAAGGAGCTCCCAAGTTGTGAAGCCCGCCCAGGCCGGCGCGTTAACAACTCCGCCGCCGGAAAGCTGCAGGGCGGCGAGCTCCGCGAGGATTGCGTCGAGGGCGCTCTGGAGCGTGGTCTCGCGGGCCGAGAGCGCGGCGTTCGTGGCGTATGAGGCCAGCAGCGTCGCGTCGGCCTTGGCCCCCTGGAGCGCCGTGATGCTGGCTGCGACAAAGGCCTCGGTGGCGAGACCCAGCAGGGCATTTGCTATCTTGGTGTCTACCTCCAGCGGTGTCCAACCCGTCCACCGTGGAGAGCAGGGAGGCCAGCGCGCTTGCGTCCGCCTTGCCAAGGAGGGCAGCGTCCAGGGCTGCCGTGGTGACTGCGCCCAAGAGGGCTGCCGCTAGCATAGAGTCCACCTCAGAGGAAGTGTCGACGGCCGAGAGCAGGGCGTAAGCTGTCAGGGAGCTGGCGTCCGCCTTGGAGGCCTGCAGCCCCGAGATGGAGGCGTCTCGGCTCGCGAGCTTGGAGGCCAGCGCAGCGGCGGTGACGGCCCCCAGGAGAGCGTTGGCCACCTTCCCTTGTGTTTAGGGCATGTTGTGAATCGAACTACGCGTTGGCCATTTTGGCTCAAGCCTTGACCCAAACCTGCGGTTTCATTTGAAACGCAAACGCTGCCATGGACGCCTTGCTGTGCTTTGGAATGTGTCTCGCCATTTACACAGCTCTTGTGTCCGGCCTTACTTGCCTTGCCATTGGGTGTCTGTTGCGCCAGCACCGCAAGGCACTGCTGGGGTCATTAGGTTTTCAGCCGCCGCTCCGCCCCGGGCCTGTCCACATTCTGCCGAAGCGCAAGGTTTTTCATCATCGGCGCTGCCACCACTTGGCACAGCGCGATGCCTCAGCCTTCGCATTTCAACCGTGTGACAATTGTCTCAGCCTGTGGTGAAGCACATGCAACTGGCAGACGCCCTGCCCCCGTGACAGCCTTGCCTTCAACGCCACCTGCTAATGTATAAAAATGCCGCGACATTGCACTTGGATCTTGAGCCCACTTTGCACCTTGCCTCAATGCCCTTGACTGGCAACCTCGCCTGCAGCATTCGTGAGCCTTTTCAAGCATGTGTTGCACTGTACGCCTGTCCCTCCGCTACGGCCTTAGTCGTTGATTCTTGAGTCCGCTCCAGAACCGCATCCCTCCGGGGTTGCTGCCATGACACTAGTGTCCAGGTATATTAAAGCTCCTCCGGGACCTTCACAAGACGCACTGACTTCAGTCATGACCCCAGTCATGCATTCTTGAGTCCGCTCTTGAACCGCATCCCTCCGGGGTTGCTGCCTTGGCACAGCGTGCCTTGGCAATTGAGGCTCCTCCGTAACCTCCTCAAGGTGCAATGCCCTCAGTCATGAGCTCAGTCATGCATTCTTGAGTCCCTTGAATCGCAGCCCTCCGGGGTTGCTGCCTCCGGGACCTCCACGAGGCGCCATGCCTTCAGTCATGACCGCAGTCACGCATTCTTGAGTCCGCTCTTGAATCGCAGCCCTCCGGAATTGCCGCCTTGGCACAGCGTTAGGCTCCTCCTGGGACCTCCACAAGGCGCAATGCCTTCAGTCATGACTGCAGTCATGCATTCTTGAGTCCGCTCTTGAATCGCAGCCCTCTTGAATCGCAGCCGTTCGGGGCTGCAGCCTTGGCACAGCGTGCCTTGGCATTTGAGGCTCTTCCGGGACCTTACCAAGCCCTGCGATCAGGCTTATCAGTCATGACCCCGCTCATGCATTCTTGAGTCCGCTCTTGAATGGCTTCCCTCCGGGGTTGCTGCCTTGGCACCGCGAGCCCTTGGCAACTAAGGTCCCTCCGGGACCTTCACAAGCCCTGCTCTCCAGGCCCTGAATTTTTTACACCGGAGCATGATACCACCTTTGCACTCACACTTGGCCATCGGTCGAATGTTGTTTTGCATCTCTTGCATAGCGCTCGTTCACACTCCGACCCAACGCCTTGCCTTTCGTGCCATGGAGTGTGACGGAGACACCTTAGACGCCATCCGCACCACATTAGCCAGAAGCGACTTGGACCTTGTTATGCTGGACGAGTAGAGTCAAGGTCTTTTGCCATGTCATCGCCATTTGCCTTGTTGCCCTGACCCTGATCGAGGGCATTCGTGCGTTGTCATGCCTTGTGGAGTCTGTGCAGCACTGGGTGGCCTTTGCATACCACGCCCTCGCATGATGGGGCACCACTCTTTGCCGAGAAAAACACGGTGTGCCATCTGCGCATCTAACGGCATATGCTTGTCAACATTTGGGCCAACACTGTGAGACATTTCCGCCAGGTCGGCGCAACAGGCCGGGAACCTAGCAGATCCCAGCCCTCAGCGCTTACCACAGTGTGCCTTGATACCACAGCCATTTCGCTCAACACGCTGTAATGGCGCTTTCAGCCCACGAGAGTCAGCCCTGCCCTGAATTGATGGAGCAATGGATTAGCCTGCTTGCTTGCTGGGCAGACTCATTCTTTGCCAGGCAACGCAAGATTGCCCTATTTGACACTGTGTGCCTTTGCCATTGCATATGCCAATCAGAGCCAGATCTTTACCGTGAACAGCCTTGCCTTGTTCGCCTCCGCCTTTGACTGGAGCAAACCTACAGCATGTTTCTTTGGCCAGGCCTCAAGTCATTCAGCCAGAGGCCTCCTGACAGCTGCCAGCAACCCTAACTTCAGGAACTTCGCAGTGCAGCACCGCTGGCACGAGCACTCAGAGGCAGCCTTAGTTTCACTTTTGCACGCCTGTGTTAGCCCCAAGACAACCCGCCTTCTGAACGCGGTTTTGTCTTGCCTTGAAGACCTTGATTCATCATTGTGCGTCTTCAGCCTGCGTTGCCCGCATTGCCAGCCTTGGAGATGCACTCTCACGAACCAGTGGACCTTACTTCATGCTCACAGATTTAAAAGTGTGTGCCTGGCGCTTTGCTTGACACCCACTTCGACAAGCACTGTCAATTGGCGGACTCAGGCACATTCTGCCGTAGCCCTAATCTGGCAGATGTGTCACATCCATGCCATTTTCTGCATGGGCATTATGACAGGCCCGCGCCGGCTCTCCAGCAGCCCTGTCATCACGTGCCCCAGACTAGCTGTTTTGTTTGTGCACTCGTTTTGCTACCACTGCCTTGTGTTTGTAGCCATTTCAGCAGTGTGCAACGCCACACTCCTGCTCGGCCCCACTCGCTTGCTTTAGGCATGCCGGACCAGGTGCCTTCTTCAGTGCCAGACCTGATGGGCATTGTCTCCAGCATGACAGAAGAGAACCAAGCAGCCTTGACCGCCATGCTTACAGCCCTGCGTGAATGGACGGCCTCGAGATCCTCGTCGCCTTTGCCAGAAGCCGCCCTTCCCACGGATGAGTCTTCAACCTTGCCGCCTGACGGGGCGTCCACTCAAGACCTTCCAGAGCCTTGCACTGAAGAGCCGCCCTTGGTGCCTCTTTTCGACCCTGCCAGGGCAGATAATTTTTTGTATCAGCCCTGCAGCAAAAGTGAAAAGCCTTGGGCCGACCAGCTCGCGCCCGAGCTGCCTCCCAAGGCCCCAGCACTCGCACCGGTGACTCGTCAAGACGCACTGCCGGCAAATCCAGAGACCGCCTCAACCGAGGTACCAAAGCCTCGTCCTTCGCCTTCAGTTCCGCATTGGCCCAACGCCCCGGACTTGCCAGACGATGCCCTGCCGGCTAAGCAAGAGGTGGGTGGCGCCCAAGCCAAGGCCATTGCCTTCAGAGCCACAGAGGCCTCCGCCAGGGCCCCCGCTCAAGGCAGCCCTGAGCCCGCCTTGTGACTGGCCCCCACAGCCTTCATCCGGGTTCCATGAGCCCAAGCCTGACCTGCAGTACTTGGGCCTTGCACCGGACACGCCTCTGTACGTGTGGGACGGCAGCTGGTGGATGAACTACTATGATTTGCCCTTCAGTAGCCCCCCCACGTGTGCCACGCGCATTGACGAAGACCATCACGCCTTCAGCATTGACTCCTGCTGGAAACGCAATGAACGGGAGTCTTACCGCAAGCCCGCGCAGCCCTGGCCAAAGCCCTCCCAGCCGCAGGAGAACACACGCGCTATCGCCCAACTGCGCAAATTCCTGCCATGCGACTGCCCTGCGCTATGAAGGCTGCGCGAGTAGGAGGGGTCGCCAAAGCGTGGTACCTGGATGGCCAATCCCGAGTGTGCTGCGCATTGCCTTGTGCGTCATCGCCCTGCCCTTTCCACTCAGCCTGCGGCCGCATCATCAACGACAGGATTCCCTTGTGCGAGGATACGCACACTTCGCACTACTGCAGCCGGTGCTATGAATCCATGCAACCCAATGTCGCCATGTACTGATGCCTTGCCCTGTGCCTTCGACCGCACGACTCAGCTTCAGGAGGGCCTCGCAGTGCACTCTTTTCATTTTCCTGTTTCTTAGGAACTGTCTTCTGTAAAGCCTTGGCCTTGTTTTGCAACCCATCGCTTTACTTGTGCAATCTACACAGTGCGTTGGCCCTCCCTATGACCGCTCCGTATGCAGCAGATGCAAGAAAACAGGCATGGCGCGTGTACCACCCGTCCGCCCAAATGTTGCGGCCTGATCATTAACTCTGCTGCGGCGCAGGTACACCAACGAGCCTTCTGGTCAACACCTCAGAAGGTACGTATGCCACCCTCTTGACCTGCATGCATTTAGGCTCGATGCCTTACCGCAGCAAAAAATTCTGGGGGAGAGCATTTTCATTTTCCCCAGATGGCCTTTCAGAAGAGATGGCAGAAGACCACCCGGCCTTCAGCCCACACCAGTTGTCAGGCCTTCTGGGCGTACGTCCTGCAACTGCCGCCGAAACTACATCGCCGGGAACGACTGCCAAAGCCAAACCAGAGCTCGGCTTGCCCTCAAGCATGGATCACTTCAGCTGCGGAGCCACCCAGCACTGCCCCCTTGCCCCAGGCTTTCAGTGGCAAATCAGAGACCAGGGTGCCCAGTTCCCATTCCGCTAAGGTCCTGGGTGGACCCTTTTTCTTACCCTCTGCCCAAGCCGCCCTGCAGGCCTTGGCCTCGCAGTCTAGCCTTGCAGTCACACATCAGCCAGGACCGCACAGGTCAGGCTCGATCCCAGCCTGCCAATCGCAGTGATGCCCTTACGCGTGTTCGGCGCCAGCCTGCACTGCCCAGGCCATATGGCCCTGTCCGCCCGCCTGAGCCTTCTTCTACTGCGCAGCTGCAAGCCACGCTGAAGGACAAGTGCACTGCCGAATGGGTTTTGATACTCAAATCCTGCGTCGCTGGCAGCATGCTGGCGCAAGCCCTGGAAGCCTCGCAGCGCCCGCAGATCCTTGTCGAAGCATCTCTGCGGAAATTTTCGGGGGGCACGCTGTCGCAGTACCTCCGCGCCATCCGCCTTTTCCTCACCTTCGTAAATCAGTGCGTGGGTGATTTGATGAGCCTTACCCTGGCCCATCTTTCAGATTTCATCGCAGGCTGCCATGTGTCTCAAGCAGAGGACCGCACTGCACTCAAGTGCAGCGCAATCATGATGAGTAAGGCCCTGTCTTGGTTTGCGCGCATTGGGCAGATATCAAGCCTGCTAGACTTGATGGGTAGCCCCTTAATCAAGTCCTTCGCCTACAACCCCAAACCACACGATCGACGTGAAGCCCTGCCTTTGCCACTTGCTATACTTGCAGCATGGGAGGAACACATAGTTTCTCCCGCTTGCACGCCCGCCGTGGGCCTGTTACTAGGCGCCCTGCTTTTGTGCGCCCATTGCAGCCTTAGGTTTGGGGACACTCAGAGAATCAAGCCTTCCGCTCTCTCGCTGTCTGCGCAAGCACTTCGGGGCCTGTGTTGGGCCACCAAGACAACTTGCCAGGGACAGCCCTTCGCATGCTTGCCTTTCGGTTTCCGAGGTGAAGACATTAGCGCATCCTGGCTAGTGAAGTGGCTTGCCCTGCTCAGTCAAGCTTTAGACGCCACTCACGCCGAATGGGGAGATTCATTTGTACCCGACTTCATTTTGCCCTGCATTCCAAACCTGGAGTCTCACGCATGCCCCAGCCTTTCGCGTCCGATGTCTTACTTGCAAGCACTGGTATGCCTTCGCTGGGCCATACAGTTGCCGTGGAAATCGGAAGGCGGCCAGTTGGTCACCCAGCACGAGGCATCCTCGTTTACCCTTCACAGCCTTAAATGCGCATTACTCAGTGCAGCGGCGCAGCAGCCTTGTGGGTGCAGTCTGAGCTCACCTCCGCCATCAGACGGGGCTCGGGGGGGCCAGCGCCCCGTGGAACCAGCCTTTCAGGTTCCACAGGGCAGCCCTCCAAGCCAATTGAAGCTTCAGAGCCTCCCACCCAGCCTGACAAGCACAGACAATGACAATTTGCTGTCCACAGCCCTGGATGCGCATGAGGAAGCACTCGCAGTGGCAAGAGCGCCTTGGAATCTTCGGAGGCCGAATCCGAAGAAGAACCGCCAGATGAGCAGGCGTGCTCACCAGATCCCTCGCTTTGCCCGCGGGCGCCAGCCCTTGCAATCGATTCAATTGGCATTCGCCTTGTGCCCTGGGGATCCGTACATGCCGTGCTGTGCACTCACGGCAACTCAGTACAGACAGCTTGCGGCTTGCGTCTAAAGCATTGCTCGTACCCTGTGCATCAGATTCATCCAGATATGCAGCTCTGCAAACGCAAGGCGTGCATGGCCGCGCTGTGCTAAAATAAGCTGTTCATGCCTTGCCTTGACACCCACAGCTCAGCCAAATTCGACACAATTCGACAACTCAGGTATGCGCTTGGAGAGGTCAGCAACTCAGCAGTGCTCATGTGCCGGTCCAGAGCCTGCCATCCGCACTGACTGTACACATTCCGCAGATATTCTTTTTCCTCTCAAACCAGCCTTCCAAACATGCCTTACTGATGCACATGGATCGCGATCGGCTACAAGACGTCCTGACAGAAGCCCGGGTCCCTGAAGGCCTGCTTCTGGACAGCCAACAACATAGAGGATCCAGAATCCAGTGTGGCAGCAGCGCGCCTTAGGAAAGCCCTAGCCGAGTGCCATCGGCCTCAGCCTGCGCTCAGAGCCTCCCGAGCCGGCCGCCAGTTCCGGGTCGCCATGCACTCAGCCCAATCAAATCGCATCTTGGGCAGAGCACTTGCCACCCAAGCTCGCATCCGAACGCGTGTCAAGCCTGGTAGAGATATTCAAATCCAATTACCCCGGCGCTGGACGCTGACACCACGCCGTCCATCCGCCTTCTGAGCCTAGTGCACGAGGGCCTGAAGCCCGGGCAGTCCCTGAAGTGCCAGGAGCGCATGGAAGCCGTGCGCTCAGAACTGCAACTCCTGAGTCAGGCCTTCTTTGACGACACACCAGAGGTGTCCGTGGAGCACCGCTCGCTGTCAGCGGGGTGGCTCACCCGCATCCAGACCGTGTTTCGCAATGCCCTGGCCCTGTGCCAAGCAGCGCACCTGTCGAACCTCAAGGCCTTCGACACACACAAGCCAGATCCTAACCTAGGCCTTCGTACGGTGAATACCCAAGAGCTTTTGTCAGCTGATCGCAAGCTCTGGGCAGCCATATCCGACCTTCTAGGGCAGCAATGGGTCCCTGGATGATGCCTTGTACGAGCTGACGCACATGAGAAACGATGTGCGCAGCCTCCTACAGCTGTGCCCAAAAATGTCCAAGCCAGCACCGCCACGCCCCGCAACACCAAGGCAAAGGGGATCCAAGCGCGACCTGAAGCCAGCCCGCGTGCCTTCACGCGGAAATCCAAAGGAGCCTCGCCATCGCCAAAGCCTAAAGCAGAGTGGTGCACTACGTCTGCCGGCGCTACCAGACGGGCATTTGCACTAATGACCAGTGCCATTTCGCCCACGTGTGCGCCATAGTAGGCTGCCAGCAAAAGCGCCCCGCCATGGATCACAACAAACACACGTGAAATAGCCCGGATCTTGGACCGGCGCAGGATCGGGCAGCCATGCTCTTGCCCCACAGCGGGCCTCACGCGCCGTTTTCACCATTGCGTGTGCCAGTGGAAGCTGCCCTGACTCCAGCCTTGCCCTATGCGCACCGTAGCGAGCCAGGCGCCTCGCCAAGGCCACACACGCCCGCCCAGGCAAGCTCATAGGAGTCACCGTTGCATCCAGCCTCTTGCAGGTAGGCTGCGCCCGGTGACGTTGGCAGCCATTAGCCTTGGCCTTGACTGCTTTGAGCCCTTTGACCTAGATGGAGACACTGCGCACGACATCCTGGATAACGTAGTCTTCGAGGCCCTTCTCAGACTCTGCTGGTCAGGAATCGTGGCCCTGATAATGCTTGCCCCGCCTTGCAAAGAATACTCCAGACTCAAACTACGCCCGGGCGGGCCCAAAGCCTTAAGAACGCCGCAGTACATGGACGGGGTCCCCGGCCTTTCGCCTTCACAGCGTAAAAAACTGCTGGATAGCAAGACCATCCACGACCGTGGCAGAGCCCTGCAGTGGTCTCCAAAGGAGGCGTCGGCGTTTGGGAACAGCCGCCATCAGCCATGGCTGGAAGAGGCCAACTTCCAAATGCTACGTGATCACCAATGTGCCCTGGTGTGGGTAGACGCCTGCAGGCGCAATAAAGCCTTCTCCAAGTCGTGGGCGTTCGGCTGCAACAGTTCGAAAATACGGGCTCTGGAGGCCCGTTGCAATCACTCATACAAGCACCAAAGCATTGCAGGCGTGAAAGAACAAGGAGTATACCTCAGCACTCCGACCGCTGAATACCCTCCTTCCCTGGCCCTGCAACTTGCCCAGCAAAAAAACGTAGGAAGGGTCAGTAAAACAGGCTCCTTCCGACAAGCACTGCCATTGCACTCCGAATTCTCCAGAACCATCACACTGGCGCCTTGCAGGCTCCCGACCTGCGACGGAGCAGGAATGCACTCTTCCGCAGACTGGTGTTGTCCCAAGCCAGAACACCCGCTGCAAGCAGTCGCCAGGCCCTGGCTGCATTGGATGCACGAGCGCAGATTGGTGCCACGAATCCTGGCACACATCAAAAACAGTTCTCCGGACTGCCCCCTCTCACCGTCCGAAAGCCTGGAAGTGGCAAATCTAGCGTACACAGCTCTAAAATTGCCCTGCCCTTCAGACATGAGCCCCGAGGCAGGACAGCCATACAGACTCCACCTGCTGCAGGCCCTGGCCAACTCTTGGGGTGACCCAGACATGGCCCTCTTGCCATTTCTGCAACACGGGGGTACCGACAGAACCCGTGTCAGCCTTGCCACCCAGCCTTCAATGGCCGGCAAAGAAGCCAGACTCCGCGCTGCCGCCGGATCTGGAAATTTGTGAGGGCAACTGGAAGATGGCCGAGGACGAGCCAGAAACCGTGCAAGGCTTCTGCGCAATGAAATTGCCAACAACTGGATTGTAGAAACCGGCCTTAGCATCGCCGAACCCTTAGGCATTGCCGTAGGCAAGTTAAATGTCGTTTTTGCAGAAGGGAAAGAGTCGCGCCTTGTCTTGGACAGCACCGTGTGCCAAGTGAATACCAGATGCCATCTACCAGAGCGCCTGAGCTTGCCAATGGCATCGGACCTGGCGCTGTCCACGCAGCCAGAGGACACTCCAGGCGCCTTCGTGGGCGCCAGCATTGACTTCAAAGCCGCACACAAACAGGTGCAGGTCCGCCCTGAAGAGCATGGCCTTCTACTCTTCGCCTTTCAAGGAAAGCTCTATCATTACAGAGGGTGCCATTTTGGGGGCCGTTTCTCGGCATTCTGGTGGCAGCGCACTGGCGCATTCTTGCTTCGCCAGGTGCATGGGTTGCTGGCCTGGAAGCCCCACAAAGCCTTCCTTTTTGTGGACGACCTTCTGTGTGCACTCTTCCGGGATAGCGCGCCAGATATGTTTGCCTTGGTGGTGCTTTTCTTTTGCGCCATGCCCATTTCATGGAAAAAGGCGCAATTCCAGGACAGCCTTGTTTGGTGCGGTTGGGAGATCAACTTCTCCCACGACACCATTCAGCTCGTGTCCGCTAAGCTGACCAAGCTGGACGCCTTGATCAAAGCACTGCTGTACCCCGCAAAACACTCGAGCAGTGCATAGGCCTGCTCATTTGGGCCACCAGCATTGCCCTACATCTGAGATCCTGGCTAGCGCCACTATACTCGGACCTCAACAGCCCACCAGGCTCGATGCACTCGATACCGCCTCAAATGTGGTCAGCCTTTAGAGCATCCTTGAACAAGGATCTCAAAACTAGCCATAGCCTTCCGGGCTTGTGGATCACCAAAATCTTGGAAATTTCGGGTCGCACCATGCACTGCCCTCAGGACATCCCGCAAGTGCCTGGCACTAGCAAACCCACATGGGTGCGCATCGCGGACCCCAATAACCCATACACTAGCCTTTCCAAGTCAAGCCAACAATGCCTTACTTGGCTGGCGTTGCGCTTTCAGCACTCGCCTGTTCAGCCCTTGGCGCGGCCACACCAGCTGCAAGCTCTGGCTGCCGCGGACGCGTGTGCCGAAGACGACTTGGTAGGGATCGGGGGCTGGGCAATCACATCCTCCCAAGTGGTTTGGTTTGCCGAGACCTGGAACATGCAGGACATACGAGCCGTGTGGCCTTGCCTTGTCAAGCCTGGACAGCGGTGCATCGCATGCTTCGAGACGCTGGCACAGTTAGCACTACTGCAAGCAACCCACAGCCACATTGGTGGTGGGCACTACTCGTTCAGCATGCCTTCAGGCACGGACAATTCCGCAACGGAAGCAAGCCTTAACAAGTTGTTCACGACCTCCTGGCCGTTGCAGCTCTTCGTGCAATTAACAGCCTTCTGGGCTCACGCTCACAATGTGCTGCTGCAGCCGACGCACGTTCCAGGAAGGTGCAATGATTGGGCAGACGATCTCAGCACAGGTCGGTTGGCCCGATTCCGCCATCGCCCTGAAAGTCGCATACGCTTCAGCCCTGCGGGCCTAGCAATGTCAGGCCGAGGCATTCAGCTGTGTCCGATGCATGCGCCCTGGCGCCCGGAGCATTTGGCAGCTGCCTCCGTCACTGCTTAGCCAGCCTTATTTGCATCCCGACATGCCTTGCGACCAAATGGCCGTCGTCGCCCTGTCAGCCAGAACAACTGGCAGCGTCAGCCAGCCGCTTATATCAAGCCGCTCTGACCGGAAAAAGTGCAGACCCTGAGTAACAGGCTGCTCACAGCCCAGCGTGCATGGCCACACAAACATTTGCCCTGCCAGGTACAACCCCACTCTGAAGGGGGTGATGAGGCCTGCGGCCCAGCGGGCTCGCTTATAGCGGGGTTGCCTGAAACACTGAAGGGGGGGTCAACGCGCCTCCTGTTCCAGGCGCACCAGTGCCCTGGAAGCAGTGCTACTTTCAGCAATCCCGGTAAAAAGAACTGCGGCCGCTTCGGATTGCTTTGTTTTTTGGGGGTTCATGTTTGGGTTCAAGCTAGGAGCAGTGCAACATGCCTTAACGCTTAGGGTTTCTTTTCCCTTGTGTTTAGGGCATGTTGTGAATCGAACTACGCGTTGGCCGTTTTGCTCCTAGCCTTGACCCAAACCTGCGGTTTCATTTGAAACCCACCCACCCACCCTGCACTGCCTTATACAAGGCTCTGCAAGTATAGGTAGCAGACGCTCTGCACTTTCATTGGTGGTCTCCGGGCCTCTTGGTCTCCGGACCAGGTCTCCGGACCAACTCTGGTCTCCGGACCTCGGGTCTCCGGACCTTTCGGTCTCCGGACCTTGGGGCGTGGGCACGCATGCCGCGCCCCGCAAGCACTGCATTTGTATGCAAGGACACGCGTTGTCTTGCCTTTTCAAATTTCAGGGGGGTCAACGCGCCTCCTGTTCCAGGCGCACCAGTGCCCTGGAAGCAGGCGGCCGCTTCGGACTTGCTTTGTTCTTTTGGGGGTTCATGTTTGGGTTCAAGCTAGGAGCAGTGCAACATGCCTTAACAACCCGGTAAAAAGGTGTGCGCCTTGCTGTCGGCTTTTGGGTTCTGGGTTCTTTGTGGTTTGAGGCTAGGAGCAGCGCGCGGGACCTTTAACGAACAGGATTCTAACCCAAATTTTGCCCTTCATGGACAAGGCAATGGATTTGCGGCTGCCTGCCCCCTCAATATCCTTTGCAGCAGTCGGTCGCTATTGCATGTGGAATCCATGTGCATGTTCCCACTTTCTTGAATGCTAGCAGACGGATATCGTAATGGCATTCAATCCTGCAAGCGCCTCCAACTGCATAGCACTCCTCATGATGCACTTCTACTATCTTGTGGTGTGGGTTTGGACCCAGGCTTTTCAAAACTATACGGGGTTCGGATTAAAGCGCACTTCTGAAAGGTGCCCTTTGAACTGTCGAATTTTGTTGTGAGAACTTCCCTTATCCCCAATCCGCGTTTCGCAGAAATCCGAGAAATCTTTGGCCCAAGTTTCCATTTGGACGTCTACATCATTTGGACCTGAAATGGCATGTTTCATTGCAAGTTGAGGCTGTATTACTTTCAACGGTTGCCTCTCTTTCTCGTAGTTCGGGTTCTTGCACCGGATCGACTTGGGGAACTGCTGTGATGTTGGTTTCACGTTGATTTTTGCTAGTTTCGACAAGCTCCCAGCACAGTGTGCAAAACACCCTAGATGTGTGTGTGTGTGTGTGTGGCGTGGTGTCACCACTGTTGCCAGAAGAAACGTCAACTCCCCGTTGTGCAGACTACATGAAAGCCCTTCTTCTGAAGTCAAGCGGTGAGCATCCCTTCAAAGGCGTAGTGTAAAGCAACGGCAAGTCTGACGTATGCCAGCGATTAACTAACATTTCAATTGGTGGCTCAAGGTGGCGTGTTCAGGCTCAAGTCACAGGCAAGCAAGCTGCGATTTGATCAGTGAATTTCCAGATTGGCAACCGGTCAGGGCCGACAAAAGTGCCGAATCCCTGAAAGCTACGGATATTCCATGGGCGGTGTTCGTTTGCGCAAAAGTCGGATATCTTTTTGAAAACAACCCATCGCCCGGATTATTCGCGCGGAGCGCAAATGGCTCGAAATGGTCGAGACCGCAGCAGAAGCACCAGAGGCGGGAAGCCACGTCGAGTTGGGGCATGTTTCTCGCTTTTTGTGGGGTAAGCAAAGAAAGACACCCAAAATTGGGGAGTCCTGCTATCTAGTTTCACCCAACTGAAAGAAACGAAAGGACTTGCTGACCATGAAGCGGGTGTCCGATGGTATCAATGATTCCTGGACTGGCGCAAGCAATCACATCCGCACTGCTCATGTCGAATTGGCCCAGCTGCAGACTGTCCATATCCAGATATTGGCTAATCAACGAGGGCTGTCGGCAATGAAGGGTGGGACAATCAGCAAGAGAATACTCAGCCATGCCTATCATGCCATTTGATGTGCTACTTGTGGTTGTGGAGTTTGGGACACAGGCCGTGAAGCCTGGTCAGTCAGATGGACCGCGAAATGACTATGAGCCATTCGGCAAAGCCAATTCCATTTCGCAAGGAGTGGAGTCCACATTGAGGTTGCGCAAGCTTGATGGATTGTTGGGGCTGGTTGCAGGCTGTGTTGCAGGAGTTTGGTTTTCAGTGCTCTGAGTATGCCGCGTTTGCATGTCGTGTTGCAGCAGTTTGAACTCATCAAGAGCCTTGCAGGGGTGGTTGTTCTCTTCGCGAACCTTGCTTCTTGGCCAGCTCGATGCGAAATGGAGGCAGAACAGAGCTAAACAACGTTACAGCAGTAGAGTAACAGCTGTGCAAGGAAGCGATTTTCGAGGTGAAAGCTGAAGTGGAGCTGCCGCAGTGCACTTTGTACACAAGAGTTGCGCTTTAGAGTTGTGATGTTCAAGCTGCAGCTGCCAAGTGTATGTGCTGAACTCATGTTGGGAAGTGTCAATTTTCGACCTGGAGCTGCCAAAGCGTGCTGCGCGCCCTACACGTGTACGGAAAGGTGCGATTTTCGGGCTGGAGCCCAAGTTTTCTTCGTGCACTTCACTTGTACGGCCGAAAAGCAATGGCCATACGGGGCGCCAGGAACACTGTGAAGTACTTCATGAAGGGTCAAAACGACAGGTGGGCATGGCAACAATTTGCTCGCCACCGTACATGTTTGTCTCCGTTGCCCATTTGTTTAATACCAAGCCTGGCCATTGATCCCCGCCATGCAGGCAGGGACCGCGCAAAGCAGCGGCCGCCAGCTCAGAGCTGGGGCTGTGGACCAGAGTTGCACGCTGTCAACTGACTTGGGCGGTTTGGTTGAGCGGGCCGTTTTGCGGCGCAAGGCGATGTTTTTTGAGGCTGGTTCCTCGAAGAAAAAATTGCGGATCCGCTGGTGCAAGGTGCAGCAGCAGTGCCAGTCCAGTGAAGGAGAAGCCGCAGGACAAGGCGGTGCCGTCGGCAGTTCACAGATGCCTTGGCATCTGTTTTTTGAGTACTTTTTTCACCTTGGTTTGAAGGGAAGCCAAAATGAAAGGAAAGGCCGTCGTTTCTGGTGTCTCCCTAGTTTGATACAGACCCTTTCGGATGGTGTTGAATGGAGCCAAAAAGGAAGCCAACAATCGTGAGCATTGCGAGAGGTCCGATTTCTGCTCCTGGACAGCAGTTATGAGTATCCGAACATTTCAGTCTGCCATAGCTTTCGGGGCGCCTTCGGGGTACATAGCCCAGAGAATCCATGTAGGCAAATATGGCATACATTGAAATGTAACCATTTTTTGGGTACATTGGTATGTAGCCAAAAAATGATATCGATTGGAAGAGCCCCGGTCGGACAGTCGAACGACGTTTGTCAGCCAATCTCCATCGCACGAAGTCAGCTGATCTTTCTTACCAGCCTTCACACTTAGCCGCAAACATACCGCATAGAGCCCCCTTTGCTACACAGGTCTATTTCGTTTGAGCAGTATTCGTCACAGTGTTGAATAAAGCACTTCAAAGTATGGATGTTTGGGGAGCAATGGGTGAAACGTCAAGCATGGTTTTGGTTGCGTGTTACCAGTGGCAAGCAGTGACCAAAGCATGGAGCCCATTGCTTTTGAACGAGCATGGATACTGTAAACATACTCTGCGCTTGCGATTTGCGCTTGTGAAATGCAGACTCCGTTTATGTGCACGGACGAGGCCATGCAAAATACCAACAAATTATACGCTTGTACTACAACACGCGCCACTTTCTGCACACTTACTGGCAGCCGCTCCAATTGTCAACTTTGCAATGCCGTTTTGGCGTGCAAATCACTGGCACGACGGCGTTTGCCGCTAAAAGTCAGGGCGGCAATTTCATACCCCAATTTAGCTTGTCCTCTATCAGGAAACAAGGTAAAATCCCTTTTATCACTCAACAGCTACCAGCGGGGCGCAATTTTTGAATACTACTTCAAACTTGGGATTGGGCATGTTCTTGGTTGTGCGTAGGCATTCTGTTTGGGACTTAAATGCTGGCTCCTGACTGCGAGATGAAGAGTCCAAAGCAAACACGGGTCGGCCCCCCCCCTCCCCCCCTTCGACTCTCCCCTGGTCCGCCCTCTGATCCTCGCTCCTCTTTCAGCTCTTTTCGCTTGCTTCACTTCACACTTCGGTCCGCTTTTCGCACCATTTTGCTCGTCAAATCACGGTGCACCTTCTCCCTTGCTCGCTTCGTTAGTGCCCAATTTACATGGTCAACAAGTACTGCCCCTTTTCGCGAAAGGGACATTTCTCAACGTAGTCAAGCTGTTGAGCTCCAGTGCACCTGTGCACCTGAATGGTATTCGATGCAAGCCATTTCCTTTCATTAGGGGAACCACTTTACGGTATCCTACCTTTCGTGTCACCCCTTCTCAAGTTGGCCACTCAAGCTCCTGCATCTATCCAGAACTCAAACCAGCAGATACCTAGCAAGAAGGCTTCTTGGGAAATAATTCGATTTGCAAAAAACACGGCTCAAATTGGCCAGGCAGATGAATCAACAACATGTTGGTGTAATATGTACTCAAATAAATATTATGTTTGTCTCGATGTACTGCGTAATGAAACAAGGTTTTTGTGTGCCTCGTTTCAGGTCATTGCCCTTATCCCAAGATTCAACATGCCCATCCATGATTTCTTACCCCACCCACATTGGAGGATACACATGCTATGACAAACTGTTCATTGTAGCCAATACGTGCCATGCAATATTCGTTCTCCGACACGGCCTGTCATGCGTTTTCTTGCCGCTACTAATTTTTAAAGTGAGCCCGGACTTGCCAGGTAGATGTCCTAACTTCTAATTAAGCAAGGGCTCAAGTTTTACCATGCAACACCATCCTCAGTCTTTTGCCACTTAAGTTTCATACTCCCTTTCACAAGCAGGCTGCGTGCATTAGGGCATTCCGACTGCAGCTCAGCAAAGTTTTCCTCAAATTCTCTCAACCTGAAAACGGCGGGTCCTGGCTAAAGTGTGCCACGACATTTTCCACAGCCAATGGCCCAGCAATTAGTTTCCGCCTTCTTGCTCGCGTGTCATGTTGGCCAATTCAAGTTAGATTGTTCGCAGGAGGACCAGTTGTCCAATGGGAAAGGTGTTTTTGTTTCAGCCGCGATGGCTTGAACACACTTCGGAGTACGAAAAGAAACAAGCCTTCCAACAGATTGTCAGGGATTTGGCGTGTGACTTGGCAGGCCCAAAAGGAGAAGCGTTTGTCAGACCAGAGTATAGCCTTAGCGCTGCTAACTGCCCAATGAGGGCAAAGAGCTTCAAATGTTCGGAGATAAACTGGCAGGGACAGCATAGGCCACAGAGTTCGCGCCACATGTCCGGGCAACGCGCATAGAAAAAATGTTAAAAAGCCATGGGGGCATTCCAAAAAAAACAAGTACGACGAATCACACTCTGAGCTCTGCTCTCACAAAGCGCGTGTCCTTTATAGCTGGGCTTTCATCGAATAATCGAGCTCCTTGCAAAGCAACATGTGGAGCGTCATATCCGTCCAGTCCAGTCCATTCTCCTCAAGGCCACTTGAGCCCTTCCCAGCACATTTTGTTTGACATTCCCGTTTGACCTACACAGCAAGCTGATCCGTGTTCAAGCTGCGAGTTGTTGCATTGCGACTGCGACTCATGGATGGGAGAAAGGTCTGCTTAGAGCCCAAACCAGTCGAATTGTGCTTGGGAACTGCTAACGTGGCTTTAAAGGGAGCTTCCTCGAAACAGATGAAACACCTGCTTCAAAGTTCAACGCAACAGGGCGCCTTGCGCTCTGGACGGGGTCGTGGCATCATTGTTCTAAAACAACTTTTGTGGTTGGAGATGTGTTTCTGGAAAATCAACCCTATTGATGTTTGGTTTGCAAGCGACTTGCCATGATGATCTATCGCCCCTGTGTAAGCGCGCATTTCTGTAAGCGTACTCAATTAAATGATTCGGGCAGTTGCCTCGCGACGGCAAAGGTCGCAACTAGCAAACAAACCGGAAGTAGCGCGTCTTGTTTAGATATACGCCGTGTAGACAGCAACGATGCCGCATCATCAGCTGAAGTCTTTTGTTCGGGGTAGCGACCCCCGTCAGTGCAGTGTGGGTCGACTTTGTTGGACTGACGGATCTCCTTTTTCGAAGTGTTTTGCAAATAGTTGTTTCCTCCAAGCGTAGCTCTTATCCGTAATAATTTGGCTTTTTGATAGGTTTTGGCTAACTTGCGTTGCCTTGGTGTCACCCTGCACGGGAAATTCAAGGACTAAAGAGTTTGAACTATCGAACACGTGCTTCTTTGCCACAATGTTTGGTCAAGCAAGCCAACCCTTCAACCAGGTAGACCTGCGACGCTATGCAAGTCGATTGCGCGCTGACAGGTAAGCAACATTTGCCGACAGTGATAGCCGGGGTTGGCTCGCTTGCCAGGCATTCGCATGTTTGTTAGTTTGCAATGCGTCACTCCGAGGCTGCCTTTGTCTTTTTCTGCCCTGTGAGTTTGAAGTTGTTCCCCAACGGACTGAAAAGAGTGGTTGGAAGGCGTCTTTGAACGGAGTTGTCGAAATTGTTATCGAAATTGTTGTCGGAAAGTTTGCCGGAACCCTTGTCGGATCTGGTGGGTTTGAATGTCCCCAAAAATCGGCTACATTCAGGTTTTATCGGCGCAATGTAGCTGAACAACGCTGGCGTCGGCCAATGTAGGCGCTACTTGTATACAGTGGATCAGCGTAGCAACAAACACCCAACTTCCTCGTAGCATTGAGTTTGGCGCAGACCGGGTGACATCCACAAAAATAAATTATAACATATAAACGAAAACAGAGTAACAAAAACAAGCAAGGATAAAAAAGGCGCCGCTTCTCCAAGCTCCCGTTTTAAATCTGGGCCAAGCTCCGTGGCCTTTTTCAGGCGAAGGAGAAGCCCCGGGAGCGCGCCGCGCTGTCCCTGCACCGACCCTTTGGCATGGCGCCTTCCAAGGAGGCGCATGACGCCGACGGGACGGGGGGTTTGCGAGGGAGAAGGTCGTGGGCGAAGTGAGGTCTTCGTTTTTTTTTTGGGGGGGGGTTTGCGTTGTTGTTGTTTTGTTGCTTGGTTGTTTTGTGGGGGTTGGGGCTTGTTTGGTTGTTTTGTGGGGGTTGGGGCTTGTTTGGTTGTTTTGTGGGGGTTGGTTGTTTTGTGGGGGTTGGGGCTTGTTTGGTTGTTTTGTGGGGGTTGGGGCTTGTTTGGTTGTTTTGTGGGGGTTGGTTGTTTTGTGGGGGTTGGGGTTGTTTGGTTGTTTTGTGGGGGTTGGTTGTTGGTTGTGGGGGTTGGGGCTTGTTTGGTTGTTTTGTGGGGTTGGTTTGTTTTGTGGGGGTGGGGCTTGTTTGGTTGTTTTGTGGGGTTTGGGTTGTTGGTTGTTTTGTGGGGGTTGGTTTGTTTTTGGGGGTGGGGCTTGTTTGGTTGTTTTGTGGGGGTTGTTGGCTTGTTTGTTTGTTTTGTGGGGGTTGGTTGTTTTGTGGGGGTTGGGGCTTGTTGGTTGTTTGTGGTTGTTTTGTGGGGGTTGGGGCTTGTTTGGTTGTTTTGTGGGGGTTGGGGCTTGTTTGGTTGTTTGTGGGGGTTGGTTGTTTTGTGTGGGGTTGGGGCTTGTTTGGTTGTTTTGTGGGGGTTGTGGCTTGTTTGGTTGTTTTGTGGGGGTTGGTTGTTTTGTGGGGGTTGGGGCTTGTTTGGTTGTTTGTGTTGGGGGTTGGTTGTTTTTGTGGGGTTGGTTGTTTTGTGGGGGTTGGGGCTTGTTTGGTTGTTTTGTGGGGGTTGGGGCTTGTTTGTTGGTTTTGTGGGGGTTGGGGCTTGTTTGGTTGTTTTGTGGGGGTTGGTTGTTTTGTGGGGGTTGGGGCTTGTTTGGTTGTTTTGTGGGGGTTGGGGCTTGTTTGGTTGTTTTGTGGGGGTTGGTTGTTTTGTGGGGGTTGGGGCTTGTTTGGTTGTTTTGTGGGGGTTGGGGCTTGTTTGGTTGTTTTGTGGGGGTTGGTTGTTTTGTGGGGGTTGGGGCTTGTTTGGTTGTTTTGTGGGGGTTGGGCTCTGCCAGCGCCTCGAAATCGTCCAAGTTTTTCGGGTTGGAAGGCTGGTGTAGGTGCACAAAGAGAAAGGCCGGAAGCAAGCCCTAAGGGTTATTGCAAATACAGCCTGGAGTGGCAAGTGTGGGCCAAGCAGTTCCGTTTGCATCTTTTTTGCTACTGGCAATGCCCAGTTCAAGTTGCTTCCACTAGGTCATTTTTTGCAAGGGTGCGTTGCCCAGAGAGAACCTCAACCTTTTTTCTTTTTGGGTCGTCGAAGGGTGCCATCCCTGGGTGCAAATAAGATAAGGCGCATAAGCTTGCTGAAGCTTCAGCTTCAGGCCAGCGGCTACGTGGTGGAGAAGGTGGCAGAAGGGAAGCCAGCAGCTGAGGCGACGGCTTTTCTCCTGGCGAATCCTGCCCTCACCGATGGACAGACCCTTTTGGATTTTTTTTTTTTTTGGGGGGGGTTACAGTTGTTATACATTGAGTATCGCCGCTTCCTTCACTGCCTTCCTTTTTGTGCCTTCCTCTGCCTTCCTGGCCTGAAAGCACACCAAGCTGAACCGGGAACCGCACATTGGGCGAGCGGGGCCCGTCCTTTTGGATGCAGTCGGGAAACTATCTGAGCAGCGCCCGAAATTTCTATTGGCCGTTTGAGGAGGTGGTTCTCTGCTATTTGGTGCGATTGGGATCTCCAATGAGACCTGTAGAAATTATGATTTTGTATAACCGTCTTGGTAGAACCCAAATTCAAATGAACGGGTTGTGCGTACTGCTCATTTGAATAAGCCCAAAGGGCTACACCTATTTGAAATCCCCCACCATTTTGGGAGAGTATTTTTCCAAAGGTTGATTTGTTCTTTTGCCCAACTACGTACTCAAATTTTCGACATGGGCTGGCTGAAAGTAGCAGACACCCCCGCCAAAAAACAACAGCAAAAAACAAGAGGGGCGGTTTCATTGAATGGTTTCACCTTCAAACCATTCAAAAGGGGTCTCCAAAAACGCACACCCTTATTTTTCAATTTGCTGACAAGACGGATCCCGGCCAAGACCTGTTAGGAAGTACAGCTAGACTGTCCTCCGCTTATTTTCCAGTACCAGAACCCAACCATATTTCTCATTGTATGCTTCTCATGTCCAGTACGGTAGTTCAAACAACAAAACTTCCCCATTCAGTGCTTCTTTTCAGAACCCCACCCAAAACCCAAGAAAAGCGGCCTGTTAAAAGAAAGAAGCTATTCCGCAAAGCCTGCCAAAACCCAGGTTGGAACGGCTGGTTTGTGAAAAGGACGCTGGCTGAAGAGAACGGGATTCGAATTCCAGACTCGCACAAGTCCAACCAACCCACGGAATAGTTGTTACATAAACTGGTGTCTCCTCAGAACATATGTCATATTTAAGGTTCTCTAACTTTGAAACAGGATCAGAGCATACCCCCAAAATGGGAAATGGTCAGCTGGTTGGCTTTTCTGATGTGGGTACATGTCAACAAGGGAACTTCTAGAATCGTGGTGTTCCCTTTGGCTGGTACCCTCAAAAAAGACACTCACCGCCTGCCTGCCGGAATGGCCGTGCCAAGGAAACAGAGTCACCATGAGTCACCACATCTCCGGTCACTGCAACATGACCAAAGGTTAAACGCTTTCCATCAGGTTTTCGGCCATGTTTCCATTTACCAGACCCTCCCAGCACCTTCGGGATGGTGCCTGGAAGATCATTTTCCTCTTCTAGGGACCCTCTGGCAGGAGTCGTAGTGAGGGTACCTATTGTTGACCTCAGTTGTTCAGTGGCACCAATTCTTTTTCCCTTCTCTTTTGGTGGCTGCCCCACCAAAAATCCGGTCTTCCCCAAAACGGGTTCCCTTTTTTTCCAGGGTCACCGAAGAACTGGGTGACCACCCCGCCTGGCCTTTGTGTTTTCCGAGGCGGGGGTGGAGATCGGCTGGCGCGTGGTGGCGGTGGCCGGGCGCGGCTGTGAGGGCCTCAAGTCCGCGGAGGTCCAGGCGCTGCTGAAAGACGCCCCCGTGCCGCTCGCCAGCAGAGCGGGGCGGTTGCAACCAAGCAAAAAAGGATGCCCGGGGTACGGGTAACCCCCAGGCTGCAGCGTTGGGCTTTCAACCAGTCAAGAGTCGGGGTTGTTTAGTTCTTAAGAAATAATGTCAGCATCATCTGTCAGGCCAATGGTGTTTTTTTAGCGAGGGAAGTGGTTCATATCCGCAGTTAATACGTCCCCTAGGCGGGATTTCCCCTTGTACATGCTCACCTCGGATTGACCAACTTCCCCCTGACTCAAGGGCGCAAGGTTGGTTGGATGTTTTCTTGAGGCCGCTCCCCCTATTAATGAGCAGGGGGAGAAGGTTCGCTTGTTAAAATGTGGGGGGGCTTGAAAGGGGAAGGGTCAGGGAAGCCTTCCAAAGATTTGCAAATGGCTTGGGGCAGTTGACGAATGGGTTGTACATGCGAATTCTATGAGTTTGCCACTCGGCGCCGCCACTTTCAGTGCGCTTTTGAAAGCGGGAGCATCAGCAAACCTCGTTGCTCCTAACAGCTTGAGTTGCATTCGGTTGCAAATGGGGGGTGGTGGGGCCCTTGTTATTATTTTTTGGGTGAGGCTTGAGACGTGGGAGGTCAGGGAAGCTTGTAGGACCCAATTCTTCGAAGAAAACTGTTGGGGAACCAAGCGAGAAACCAATGCAAGCGAAACCATGTGAAAGCTAACGAACAAATCTAAGGGAGAACCGATGGAGCACCAAAGCATGGTTGTCGTTGGGAAGCATTTTACATTTTTGCATATTAGCGGGAAATCCCCACTTAAAAATATATATAAATTTTTGCTCCCCTTCCAACGTCAACAAAGAAAGTGAAAACCAATGGCATGCCAAGGAAGGTAGCCAAGGCAATGGCCCGGAGGAAAACCAATGTAACAGCTCATCAGGAACCAATTGGAAAGCAGTGGAGCACACCATGGGGCTGCAAGGGGTAAGGCCTGGCAAGGCCTTTTCTTTACCCTGGGGGAAGGAAGGAAGAACCAGCAAGACAAAGGGAACAAACAGAACTGGGAGCACTGAAAGCCAGTGGGAGACCCAGGGAAAACAAGACGCAAAGAGAGAACCGAGCAAAAACTAAGGGACAACCCACCACCAAAGAAGTGAAGACTGAGGGCAAACCTGAAAAGATACACAAAATGGGGAAGCAAGGGGGACATACAGGGAGCAAGAGAAAGCCAAGTGAATACCAAGGGACCGGCCAAAGCTTGGTCAAGCAACCTCTTGTCAAGACTGAAGCAGCGCCACACTTTGCCAGGAACAAAACAAATGACCCCCCCCCCAGGAGCCAGCGCTTGAACAAGTGCAGGGCTAAGATAAGGTTGCAGCACCCCCCATGTTGCCAGCAAGCGCGCACCAATGAATAAACCAGCCTTGCCACGCACTGATTACGGGCGCGCTGAAGGAAGTGAAGGGTTCCAGTGCTTGGTGGGCGCTTAGTGGAGCAGTATGCAAAAAGTAAGGCCGTGCCTAATCTATTTTGTCTAGTAATTTGGTGGGCTCTACCGTGTGCAAAAGTAGGGAAGTGCTTGGTGAAGTAGCCTTGGCAGACCAGAGGGGTGCCTTGAACCATACCGTTGGGCCAGCCAACACGACTCCCTCTTCCCAAGCCCTAGTTGCTCCGTTCAACGAGCTTTCTTGTCGACAGCGCTTTTTCCGCGCTGCTTCAAGTGTTTCGACAGAAAGGACGATTTTTTGGTGTGTCCCGAAAGGGACCTGTGAAAGAGTAACTGATGTGCCCAGATCATGTGCACGAGGCCTGTCGAGGTCGTCTTTGAGAAGCCGGAGTCTGATTCTTGATTTGCACTCATCGCTTCGGCTTCAACTAAAAACAACACCACACTCCTTCTTTGCCATTTGGTCGGATCTTGACACAACTCTTTGGAGGAACATTGTTCCGCTTGTTTCTGACACCATGATGAAATCTCCTTTCAAAGGGATCAACTCGCGGGGCTGGCCCGCTTGACGCAAAGGGGTGCATGTTCTGTACAGCCCTTTGGGCAAATCCTAGAAAGCTCGCCATTTCCCGGGGGAAGACAACCTCTTTGCGATGAAGGTCCTCAACTTGCTGGCTGAATTGAGTCATTTGGCCAGGGTCAAAATCCCGTACCCCCAGTGAACATCCCAATCCCCACTAGAATAGACTTAAATGGGTGCACCTACGTGCTGGCAGGAAACGCTGCCCAGCAGCGAAGACGAAGATCTGGACAACATCCAGAATGTTCGCGCTGATCACCGCAGAGCCCATGAGGCTAAGACCAAGCCCCATCATGAGATGTGTCAAAATAGGGGGACCCGAAGAAAATGTGTTTAGCTTTGTTGCCCCTTTTTCAATCCAAGGTGAAAAGGGTACCCTCACCAAAAGCACTCAGATTATGGAAGCCCCTCCGTGTAGAAATCATGTCCTCTCACTTTCCCTGAGAATGACCGCAAGTGTCAGCCTCTCGCTGTGCCTTTTAGCCGAATCCCCTTGTTGAACAGGCGGAAAGGTCCACTCCGAGAGGGTTTCCCAGCAGTTTCTGTTGACCAACTTCATGTCCAGCTGGGTCTCCTTACACTCCGCGAAACATCGATCGCCGTATGCCGTGGAACATCTGGCAGATGTGACCCGGGGCCTCACAACGTGGGAACCTCCAGAACTAAGCAACGAACATGTTCACGCCACTGTTTAGACACACGCCTTTCGGCTCGTTCGTCACGGTACCAAAACCTGAAAAACAATTTGTTCCAAGCCTCTTCGCATCAATTTACCCTCAAAATAGTGGCTTTGGGTGTACTGAAACCCCTCCTAGATCAACCGTTGCCCTAGATCACACTTCAGCCCATCGCCTCAGGGTCAACAAATCCATGTTGCGAGTGCTACCGGCGGCACTACCTTGGTCTGCGGGTGGTGGGATCAAAAGAAGTTGGACCAATTGGGCGAACTGCTATCAGCCTGCCAGTTACCTTTGGCCGCGCAACACGTGCTAAGGAATCTGCCCTCTAACTGGGGGTCTTCTCTTACATCTGTTTCAGGGTTGACTGAATATCAAGCTGGCTTCCTGAACATCCTCTTTATGGCTTTACCCGGGATCGGGCCAGGTTAAGCATACGTACAACCAGGGTCAAGAACCACTTTCGAAGTACCTTCTATGAAGCAGCCCTTTCCCCACCCCCCGAACAAATGGCCTGTTTACAGAGGGGTCCTTGTTGCTGAACTAAGACACATGACCATTCAAAGAACCACCCGGACAAGAAATGACCTTCCCCGGCGGGAAAAACATCCCATGGTCGTTTCGGCCAGAAATATTGATCAGCCATTTGCAGGATACCAGGTTTGGTCCACAATTCATGATTTGTCAATGGTTCCTAAGATGCAACGAATGCCGCAACGTGCTCAACACTCCGAGGTGTTCTGCAGATAGGTGTTGGTTTTTCTCCAAAATTCCCATCTAACCCCCTGAAATGTTGCGGGCCTTGGGACCCCGAAAAACGAAAATCTTGGGGCCCTTGGTCCCATGACATCATGTTGAACCTCCCCCAAATTCCCATCCAACCCCGCCGATATTTTTTGGGCCTTGGGACCCGAAATTCCTCACGCCCTCCCCCCCCCCTCCCCTCACCCCCCCCCCCCACCAAATTCTAATCCAACCCCCTGAACTTTTGGGCCTTCGGGGCCCCCTTCGGGTAGGCGGCCTTGTCCAACATCGACGACCTGCCGGTGGAGCGGAGCCCCGAGACGCTGCCGGAGCCGGTGGCGTCCTGGAGTGTGCTGGCCACAACTTGGGGTACCCCACCACTTTTTTCCTTTTTTTGTTTGTGTTTTTTTGGTTGTTTTGCTGTCAGGACAATGTATTGGGAAATGGGGCTCTCTCTCTCTCTCTGTAATTTCTGTAATAGTTTAAACATAACTACAACTACTTTGTCATGGCAAGCAGAGGTTCTCTCGATAGCATAGTTAGTGGCCCTAAAACCAAACGTGTTCCATCACCATGGGTCAAACGTATTGCACCCTTCTTGGCCCGAGCCAAAATTTTATCATGTGGGGAAACATGTGTGTAGCTTTGACAGCTCAAGTCCGACTTGGACTTCTGGGCTCACAGGGTGCCCCACTATGTTCCATGAGGCGAATCAAATTGAGCCTACAAGTCGTTCCCATATCTCAAACGTCGAAGTTTTTTTCTTTCACCCGTGCCTAAAGATTTGCCGCCCTCCGGGTTGCCGGGTCCCAACAACTGCTTCTCCGACAGAAAAACAGCAGAAAGGTGGTCAACAGCAAGGGCGCTGGCCGATGCTTGGTCTTTTCCGAAGAAAACAAAAACCCTCGCCTTCCCGATCATTGTGCTGGATTCAGGTTGGCGCCCCTTCGGCCGAAGGGGGCGCCCTGAAACTTGCGAGCGCTAGGTGCTCCATCGGCCCAAATTTTCTGAAACGGGATGTCGGCCGTTCCAAAAATGGTTGCATTGTCCAATGGTCGAATGCAGTGTCTTTTTTTTGTTCTGTTTGGGAATTTTTAGTGGAAACCAAAAAGGATTTTGGGGGACCACTATTCTCTTTTTTTTCTTTTTGGGATGGACGGGGAAGCCAAAAAGGACACTTCAGAAGCCAACCATTCACTATTTTGGGGGACTCTTCCCTGCCAGCCGTGTCCCAAGACATGGGGTTGCTGGTCCCCCCTCTCGCCCAGGGGAGGCGTGCGAGCGGAAGCTCCTGAACGCGGCCTTGGTGCACAAACTGTGCCGCGGCGGAGAAGGATGACCCCCTATTGCATACTGGGAAACATCGGATACCAGGGTTGTGGGATCAAGGGGTTCATCCCCACTTCTGTGATACAAGGGAATCTCCCCCTTTACATGGGGGGTTTAGTGTTGGGGAATGCATTTCTGTTGTATCACAGAAGTGGTCATTTCCCACAGTCCTGTCGGATACCAACCGGCTCCATCCATGGCATTGCTCAAAGATGTTCAGTATTCGTTCCTGGACACGTGCCAGAATTAATTGCGAGTACCTGTACATTGACATGGGGAAGGGTTTGTTTTCGATGGTAAACATGTTCGGGGCTTCCCACTGCTCGATGGTTTGGAGTTTGGTTAAGGAGTTCCCATGTACCTTCTACAAGAACCAGGGGTTCCATTCCCCAAACCGGGCTCCAACTAAGGGTCACCTGATGTTTGGTCCAAACCAACTAAGGGTGACCTGATGTTTAAACTGACTAAGCGTGACCTGCTAAATTTGGGGCTTCACAACACCTTGCCAACTCGTCACGTTGCCGGGGGATTCCCCGCCCCGGCCCGTGGGTTCCGAGGCACGCCGCGGGTCTGAAGCGCCCCACGCTGATTCAGCGCCACGCGCTGCCCATCGTGGGCCACGCGGAGCACTACGACCTCGTGGCCCAGGCGCAGACCGGCGCCTCGGATTCCGGAAGCCGTGGGGGTCGAAAAAGGGAAGCCCCAAAAATGCGCAAAACGGTGCCGGCAAATGGAACCAAGGACTGAAACCCTGCGGTATTTCTGCTGGTGGTATGATTTTAGACCCAAAGATGGGGATTCTTGGGGAACATGGGGGGTGGGGTGGGGTAAGACGAGCGAGAAGCTCATCGAGGTTGCTTGGTGATTCAAGTATTTGGCAGGTTTTTGGAACTATTGTCCGGTTTGCACATACAAGTGGCCAGAAGGATCCTTTCCAGAAATCCTTCTAGAAACTCGCCGGGGAGTGAAATCAACAAAGCAAGCACCGGAGCCCCCAAGCGTAACTTCAAGAGAAGAACACCAGGGCCTTTGGATGAAGCGGAGCCCCAAGGCGTGAATTCAAAAGAGAAACACCCCCCACAGTCATGAAAGCAACAAAAACAAGCAAAAAAAGCACCGGGACCTTCCGGGCGTGGATTTTTATTAAAAAAAAAATCAGGACCCGGGTCCCAGGCGTGATTCCATGCTCGGCTTCTGCGTCCCCGTATCCGGGTGATTGGATCATACCGAAAACACAGCACGGCTTGAGGCGCTGTATTGCAGACGTCCACCTTTTGTTTGAATTTGTGGGGAGGGTCCCCCTGCCGAGCTACCCCAGACAGGTTCTCAGAACGATGTGGGTCCCTCTCTTGGGATCGCTCAGGCTCTGGCAAGACCTTCGCCTTTGTGATCCCTACGCTGCCCGGCTGAGCTGTTGCCTTTGTCAAATACTCCAACTACTCCATTTGAACGGGTGTGATGCCCAACTTCCCTTTTCGCTGCATATACCGTAAAAAAAGAAGAAACAAGAAGAAGAAAAAAACACACCGGGCTGTTGGAGTAGGGGGGGTTGGGGTTGCCCAATCATGTCTTTCAGGAGCCTTTGCTGACATGCACAATCTTGATCCGAAAGTACGATCTTCAGTCTCATTCAGCTCTTTGCGCTTTGGGCTGACAGGATTGCTCGGCTACTGCTTCGTGGATGTCCGCCTCGGCCATTCTTTGCGGGCCCAACTGCCCAGGCGCGCAGAGACAGATTGAAGCACACCTCTTGTGTGCGAGTCAGATGGGACTTATCATCAACCCCTTGATGAAGGATAGACAACCGTGATAAGGATTCGGAAGGAAGCCATCCGTGGTCATCTCCCGATATCAGAAGTTTTGCCAGCCATGTGGCCCAACCCCCTCCCGGCTAAGCAGGCGGTGCTGGAGTGGCAGAGCCTTCAGAAAGACCATTTGTGCTAATCAAGATGACGGGCCACACCGTACATGCAGTTCGCAGCGCGATCCGGACCAGGTTTGTTCACAGCCTGCAGCAGACAGTGATCGCGTAGCATGAGTGGAAGCAGGTGTTCCTGGACAACTTGGCTCTGTGGCTCTGAGCCTTGGTTCTGCCAGCCTACAGTTTTGGCCGAGTTTGTCAAAGCTTGGGGGACTGCAGTGACTGAAGATGAACCGGCGAGAAATCCAGCCTAGCTGAGCACGGCCAGCCTTTCGTGTGCTGACTTCAGACGTGTCGAGCCCATATCATTTAGTGGGCGCAGGATCTGTTTGCCGCACATACCGGCAGCGGGGCGGCCAGTGCTCCGATCTGGCTTTTTTGCACAGAGCATGTGCAGGGCCCATTTATGTCGTGGCATTCTTTGCTGAGCGTGAGGAACGCTCGATTGGACTTTGCTGATGGCTGGCATGCGTGTGCGCTTGCCCGGCATGAAGGTGAATCAGAGTTTCGCCAGCGTTTCAGAGCAGTTGATGCAGAGCAACATTGTGTCCGGGCTGATGATGTTCTAAGGGACTGGAGCGCCCCTCCGTGAGGAAGCTGCACCTGGCCACTGACATTGGGAGAGCTGCAAGTGGCTGCAGCCGCAGATGCTGCTGCAGCAGAAGCTGGGAGCACCGCAAGCGTCTCAAGCAGGGCGTGGAGGGTCGCAGACGTTCTAATTTCTGGTGTGGCGGAGCAGTCGCGGAGCGGCTGCGGTAGAAAATATCGTTTTGACCACACAACGTCATAGGTGATCAAGCGTCGCCTAGAGGGCAAGACACACGTTTACAACCTACTCAAGAACACCAATATGCAATACAAGGACACAGGTACACAAAGAAAGGATAAGAAACACACGTCAGTACAACAGCCAAGCTCCGATTGTACTTTCGTCTCCGAACTTCCTCGTCGCCGTTTGTGTCAAACGCAGGTTGCGCCCCTGGAATTGGGGCAGTGTTTTCGATCGGACAGCTCCATTTGGGCATCCATGATGTGTTTTTTTTGGTAAGACCCGAGCACTTTTTGATTCCTCTCCAAACTAAGGGGCCAACCTGAAGGTTTTTGTGGGTTCCGCAACACTGGCGATTTGATCCTGGAACAAGTGCAGCATGTTCTTTTCGAGGGGATTTACTTAGGTGTTGGTTGGTCGCAGATGTGTGGGTCAACGTTTGGAAACGTCTGACACATTTAGCCCCGGGCTGAAGAAATGAACAAAGAAAGTACTTAACTCCTACTACGAATGGTCAAATCCTGCACCAGTTGGTAGGTGGTTCGTCAACCAGTATTCAAATCGGGGTTCCATCCCAGCCAGGGCTGGGGTTTTGTTTTTGTCAATCAGTAGGGTTGATCCTGCCACCCTTGGCACTTTGGATGCGGCGGGTGTTGGGTGCCATGGGTGTGTCTCTTTGTTTTTGGATGGGAAGCGGACCGCAAGATGGCTCGGGGGTTGTCCTTAAAAACCGCCAAAACCCTGCCATGGAGGGGTGCAAGATTTCTTGGGGAACCTTCCAAAAGCGGGTTGGCACCAAGTCCGAAACGAAGCGGCGAGCGAGCGCGGACGAGCGCGCCAGCAGGGCTGCCCGGTGGTCCTGGTGCTGTCCCCGACCAGGGAGCTGGCCATCCAGACCTGCACGGAGATGGAGGTGCTCACCAAAGGGACCCCTGGCCCGAGGTCGTTGGAGCTGGCTCCCGGCTTTTTTTTGGGTGCAAGGAAGCCCGTTTGGTGAGTGGAGTCGACCTCAAAACGGCTCGTCTTTGGGGTTTGCTCCCGGCTTGTTGGGTAAAACCAAGAGGAACCTGAAGGTATTTGGGGCAGCAAAATGACAAGAACTGCAAGTGGGTTGCCTACGTGAATGGGCCTTTCCACCGTTTTGGGCGATTTCGTGCGCGAATGTGCCCAGGACCAAGCTGACACAGCCACTCGGCCAAAGATGCGGAAGCCGGGCTGGCTTGGGGCAAAACATGGACGGAGTCCGCGAATGCTAACTTTGGATTCGTCCGAATATGGCTGTGGGTCAAAACCCTGTACCCCCAGTGAACATCCCAATCCCCACTAAAATAGGTTCTAAAATGGGTGGTGAATTCACCTACCGCAACATGGTACCATTGGTTTTGACCCATGGCCATATTAGTCCAAGGACTTTTCCCTTTTTCAATCCACAAGGGAAACCAAATGCCCTGAGCATGCCCCGGACTCCGACATTGATCCAAAGTTGCGCTTAGAGTCAAAGTGAACCTGCCGGAAGCCAGCCATCACACGGGCCGCGCTCGCTTCACCAGGAACAATCAGGATCCAGCAGGGAGTGCCTTCGTCAATCCTTCAAGTCACAGGTATCCAACAAACAGTTTTTGGGGGTGCTGGCTCGTGCATGTTTTTTGGGGATGGTCCCGTCTCAAACCTTCTGCTTTTACCATCCCTCTTGTTCCTGGGGACATCTTCCGTGCTAGGCAAGTCGCTTGTTCTCGACCTTTCAGTGTGTCTTCCAAGGTTTGCCCCTTTGAGAGTTCGCTTAAGGAAAGAGGCACACACACACACAGACATAGCCAGGATGAGCATCTACGGTGGAGAGACGATCAAGGAGACAGCCAAGAGAGTGGAGACCGCCCCCATCGACATCATTTGCGCCACACCTGGGCGACTCGTCGCCCTCTTGGACGAGACAAAGTGCTCGCCTGAGATGCTCCCAGTGAACAAAGAAAGGCCGCGCCCGAGGCAAACGGGTCTTCAAAACTGCCCATTTCAGGCCCAATGGAGGTGCGGACCGGAGATGCAGCTTCCTGAAATGCGTGTTCGACATGAGGATTTGGAACATGGAAGGCGGTCATTCTATGGGCAACCACCCATTTGTCCATCTTTCCACAAAAGACACGAAAGCCAAGCACAAATACGAAGTGCTTGAAGAAAGCAATGCCTGAAAAAGAAATGGGGAATCTGGCTTTGTCATTGGGTGGCAAAGTGACAAAGGATCTCATTGGCATACATCCAGACGGTGATTCTGGACGAAGCTGATCAGATGCTTGAACAGCGACTAGCTGCTTGGCGCAGGGTTTTGACACCCTAGTTCGAAGTGAAAGTGCACAGACACCTGTCGGAACGTGCATTTTTTCCCTTGGACATGGCAGCCTGTGCGCTGCGTGATTGGTGGCGGGAGAGTGCTTTCTTCTTTGTTTCTTTGTTTTTTGTTTTGCTTTTTGGCTTTACAAGAGTAACTTGCGCAGCCGGGGTCTCAAAAAAGGCCCGATGTCGCTCTTGCTAATCATGAGTCGATCGAAGCCACTTGCGGAGCCAAGATGCCTGCAACGCAGCGCATGGGTCAAGAGGGGACCCGAACTCGTTGCCTTGCTCGCCTTTTGGGCGGCTCCTCTTTCGGTTCCCAGGTTCTAAGGACACCAACGAAAAAACGCCGCAGCTTTTCGGGCAGCTTTCCTCCGCGAGCCATGGGTTGCGGGGAATGAAGCTTCATGTTGCACCCCCGCTTTGATACCCCAGAAGTGTGCCCCCCTTTGAAGCAAGGACTTGGTCATTGGCCTTCAGGCTTCAACTTCTTGGTTCAGGCAATTCCCCCCCGGGGTTGGACCCAATTGGTCCATTGAGATTGTCTTGCAAGCAATTTCGCCCACCGTCAGGAAATCATGTGCGCGGACATCTTAGTGGGCAGAGACACTCGTTTGCCTTTCAGCGCGTTCCTGGTTGATATTGCCCGGTGGACCCGGTGTTGTTGTTGGTGCCCCTTTTGTGGATTCTAAAGGTGACCCAAAACAGCTTTTCCCATTGGAATACCCCCCCGTCTTTTTTTTGCAGGTTTCACGTGATTCGCCTCTCTTGGAAGTGCGCCAAAACACTCCAGGAAGCTGAAACTATTCGGGCTTGGAGAGGCGACTGTTTAACGGTATGATCCAGGATGAACCTTCTAAGGTATCAGGTTGTTAGGTAATCTACATTTCTTGATTTGTCTATGGTTTATTTGGGAGGGACGGGGGGTTTCACTCATTTTCCCATGACCTTTTTGGTTCTTCAAATGCCAACTGAACAAATTGGGGTGTTACGAGAAAGGTGGCAAGCTTGATTGGATCAGATAGGCAGAACCCTTGCTCATGGCCGGAGAGCCTATACCTACCCTGAGATAAAATGATTGAGGAAGGGGGGTAATATAGCCACCATTGTTTGCCTAAGGGATGTCATCGTCTGAATTGAGTCAACATTCTTTTACTGGTGTTCATTGAACCTTAGGGCCTATGTTTCCCAAGACTAGGAAACCCCCATTTCCTTTGACTTGGTCCATTAAGTGGTGTCATTGGAGTTCTCGCAATTTCTGTTACCTTCGTTTACCCGTAAACCTCCAAACTGGAGGGTGGTTTTGGAAGATATGGGTTTAGTGGAGCCAGCCCCACCAAGCGATCCGGATTCCCCTAAAACGATTGGGCGGTCCGGAACGTTCCCATCGCTTTGTCCGCATTCCTCCAGTCCAACCAAAGAGTATCAAGCGAGATTTCCAGGGTTTGCAAGAGATCTGGGTCCAAATCTCCCAGGCATGTCAAGCTTGGTCCGATTTTGCGGTATCCCGTTTCGTGTTTTTTTTGGGAGTCTTTTAACTTCCCCCAACTGGGTATGGGTTAAAATGAATATCCACCACCAGCTTTAGTCCATGCTTCCATTTACAGGGCCCATTCTGGGGAGTCGAAGCAAGTTTTGACCCCCGCCCCGCCCCTCCACCCCAGTTGTCGGAGCTCGCTGTCCGTCTGGGTCAGGACATGCCAGCTCCGATCTCCGGGCGCCAGACCTTGCTCTTCAGCGCCACCATCCCCCAGCCAGGCCCCCAGGCGGTCCCAGGCGGTCTGAGTCGTCAGCCGGTCCGAAGCCACTGCGATGTTGGGGGCTTCGCGGAATCGGCCGCGGAAATTCCGGGGCTTCGGTTCGTGTTTCGGGTTGTGGTAAGATGTGAAATGGGAACCCAATACGCTCTCTTTTGCAGGCATGTGATTGGCCCCTCGGAGGGTAAAAACACGGGGCGATGGCTTAATCAATACCTCAGTTTGAAGATTTGGGTCAGAAACCTGAACACCCAGCGTCCGCAATTTGGGGACCCGTGCTGGCGTTTCAAAAGGAACCGGTGATGGCGGGCCTTTGACCTGGATGGTTGGAGGGGAACTGAAAGGCCACCCGTTGCTGTGAAGCCTGGGGTACCCGAAGGCAACGTTCACTTTTCCTTTGCAAGGGCCCCATGGTGGACGAGGGTATCAGGTCTTAGTTCCATCTCGTCACCGAAAACAAGCAAGACTTGGCTTTGGCCTTGAGAACGGCCATGATGAGTACACGTTGTCACCATGAATGTATTTCAACTCGAGCCCTGCAAAGCACATCTGGAGACGCGAGATATCGGCGCCATCCGCTGATCACTTTGTCCCCTGGGAATGTCGCGGAATGTCCAAAAAGCATGTCTTTGGGGAGCTGATGATTGGAAGCTCAGTCTGGTGCGATTGGAGAACTTGGGTTTGCTGTGAAGGGAATCCTTTCACAGGGCAGTCAATAGAATGGCTCACTTTGGTATCACAGGTGGCCATGTTGCACAATCCCAGAGCGATCTTTCGGGGGGCTCGTTTTGAGGACCCCTGAAGGTGTCAGCAAGGGATCTGCAGCGAAGGTCCAGCGTGATCCTTTGTAGACCTTGGAAAAATGTATGAAACTCTTGGAACTCGTTTGCGAGGTGGCAAAAGGACCACTCTGTCATAGGATGAGCCCTTTGCAGGGTCCCGCCTAAGATGAGTTCCACTCCCAAACTAAGCCAGCCTAGATTCTAGCTTTCGGTGTGAACCGCCGAGGAAGATCCGCGACATGTGTCCGCAGATCCTACGGGAGAAGCCCATGCCTAAGCTTTCGGCTCGCCAACGGCTGAGTCGAACGGGCGACCAAGCAGCTTTTTGTGTCAAAAGGGACCCACCCTGTAAAAGATTGCGCAGGTTTCGGTTTTCCTTGTGGTTTTCTTTAAAGAGCAAGTCGAAAAGGAGACCCCGAGAAGCACGCAGACACACGCAAGTTGGCTGATCACGGAGGCGCACAGCCAATCTCACCATCGGCTTCTACGACGATGACAAGGGGGGGTCGTGCGAGAGTATCACTCAGCAGCTTGCTTGCAGGTCTGGGTTCGACTTAGGATACATTTTACATTTTGCCGGTGACTCAAAGGGAAGCAAACAATAGAAGATACATTCTATAACTGGGCCTAAGTCTAATCATGAGGTGGTGACATCAACCAAAGTGAAATCTTGGTACCTCAAGAGGGCCAAAAGCTTTTTTGAGGTCCCAAGGATGCTTAGGCTTTGCCACACAATGACACAATGTTTCACTGTTTCGACTCCCACAACAGGGTTCCACCTTTGTTAAGGGAACGGCAAGGACCAAATGATGAAACTCCTCAACCTATGGTTTTCACAATCAACCCACAATCAACCCATTGCATTGGTTTCAACTTTACGGGTGCCAGGAGTCGGAGCCCACATGACTTGCGTGAGAAACCCCGAATTCAAAGCTGACAGAGAATCTCTTGTTCCAGACCGTGGACCGCAAAAAGGGGCCTTCAACTGAAGGCCCGTCTTTCAGGGCTCGTCGAACGAGTCGCCTTTTCCGAGCTGAGGCTTTTGCGCTGGTCCCCGGATGAGAAGCAACGGGTCCAGGAGCTGGTGCAAGACCTGCGGAGGGTCTGGGACCGCAAGAAGGGCTCCTCGGCAGATCGCGACATCGGATCCATAGATTCAACGACTCCCCGCCCTGTTCGGTGGGGTGGCACCCTCTGTCCTTTGAAACCCGTTCGCCTGCAAAGCGTCCGCCTGGGTCACTGCTCAAACGATCAGGGCACCGTGCTTGGCAACAAAAAAGTGACCGGCACCTACCATGGCTCAGTCCCCTGTAGGTTAGAACCATGGTCACGCGGATATTGCCCCCTCCCCCCTCAAAAATAGCAGAAGAAGAGAAACCAACACACACACAAACACAAACAAAGCAAGCCCTTTTTGCAAGTTTGGGGTGTGGGCAAACCTGGGTCCTCCACATTAAGCCCCGATCGAACCCTTAAGCATGACTAAACATGCAAAACCGCTCCTTTTTTCTTGGGTGGATTGGGCGACCCGAACCCCTTCAAATTTGTCAGCTCCGTTGGACCCTTCAAAACTTTGGGCACATCCGATCAGATCCTTGGATGTTCAAGGTTACAACCATGGCGGGAACTGCAACCTTGCCCTAGAAGTACCACTTGAGCCACAATCAAAGCCCGGGTAGATGAAGGATAGGGCAGTCCCAGCCAGAAATAGTTGCGGATATCCGCCTTCTCAATTCTTTACATGGTTCTGGGTAGTCCATTTTACTACCGGGTTTTGATTGTGACTCACTTGGTACAACCATGGCTGTAAGGTAACTCCAGCTACCGGTTACAACCGCAGTTAAGCTAGTACCGTACTTTGCCCTTGAGGCCGCGTGGTGATCTTCTCCAACATGCGGATTACGGCGGACAGCCTGGCGCACGAGCTGAAGCGGGAGGGCATGACTTGCCGGCACCTGCACGGGAAGTTGGACCAGGACCCTGTGAAGGACTAGGTCCCCCAGTGGTGCCCTTTTACCATTTTTGGGGGGTTCCCCTAGTAAAATAGACTACAGAAAAAGGGGTGCCCTCATTCTATCCTCTCTGCTAGAGAGGGATCCGCCTCCAAAAGTATAGGGAGGTTTTCTTGAAGGAGTTGGTCCATGCAACAGTTCCCTTGTGGCCTCGCACATACCAACACATTGGGGTCCGCCATTTTCTCTTTATTGAGAGCATCCTTCGGTTTAGAGGGAGACCAAAAAAAAGCTAACCACTTGGAATCCCCCAAGTTTGAGACAGCCATGTGGCTGTGGGTCAAAACCCTGGAAACTCCTGGTGAACATCAAAATAGGTGGCAAACACCCCGAAATGGAGCCATAGGTTATGCCCCATGGCCATGTGACTTTCTGCGTACCCTTGTTTCTTCTTGGCCAAGAGGATTTTCGGGGTGGTTTTCATTCGCACCTTGAACAAGCAAAATGCTCTGTTTGGAGCATGCATTTAGGGTTGTGGTTTGAAGGCAACGTATCGGCTGAAACTGGGAACGCAGTGCAACGACCGTCCATCCATGTTGGTTTCAATTACGAGTGGGGAACCATGAAGGTAGGCACAGCCAACAAGGCCAGGTTCCACGGGTGTTTTCTCTAAAGTTCCAAGCGGACCGCCGCCCTAACCCCCAGATTTCCAAGTTTTTTCTCCCAGTTTACGTGTTTTGAAAGAATACCTTTTGAGCTCAAGGTGAGTTTCCCGTGCCCGTGGATTCTAAGGACCATTCTCGCGAAGTTTTGGGCAGACAGAACCCCCCCCCTCCTCCCCACCTAAATGTGCGCCAAAGCAGAACCCGAACCCCTTCAGATTGGCCAACCATTTATATGGTTCAAATTGCGGGGGTCCGTGGTTTTCCTTCTGTTTCCCTTCAAAATTCTTCAAACATGACACGCCCGTTGGGGCTTTCGGAGGAAGTGCGGGAGAAGGTCTTCGATGGCTTTCGAAGAGGCACGCTTGGGTTAGAATTGCGACTTCGCGACTTCGCAATTCGTCCAAATCCCGTTGCGACCCCCAGCGACCTTTTTCCCTTTTGCTTTGGGTGCCTTTTATCCCCGCTGGGGTCCGGCAAGTCAGCATGAGATTTTGTTCTGAAGTTTACCTGTTTGCCTCAACCATTGGGCAATTTGAAGAAGTGGATCAAAACCAATGGGATCCAATTCTGGGGTAGGTGAATCTGAATTCACCACCCATTTTAGTCTATGGGATGTTCACTGGGGGTACGATTTGGATTTTGACCGATGGCCGAATGTCACGAGATGACAAGTGCGAAGACGCAAGGGGAGTTCGACATCCTGGTGGCAACCAACGTGGCGTCCGGGAGCTGAGCGGGTGCCATGGGACGGAAACCCGGGACTCGGGACCCTGGAGTCTGGGGTAGACTTAGGATACATTTTATTTTAGATTTTACCAGGGACTCAAAGGGAAGCAAACAATAGACATGTACATTCTACTGGGCCTAAGTCTAGTCATGGAGTGAATATATTCCTTGTCATGTGAGCAACGGTCAATACTTTAGAGATGACATTGCGCACACTCGCCAAATTGTAAGAAAAGATATTGGGCTTACTCACCGAATTTGGAACACGAGTATTGACCACGGCTCGTCTACGCATGCTGTTTGAAGGGGTCAAGGGGCTGGTTGGTAAAACGGGTCCATCTTTGCAGGCTGTGCAGGTCCTTTCCCGACATGGCAGTATGATCGCACGCAGCGGGCTGGCGTTGCCACAAGACTTCTTTGTTGCATTTTGCTTGGATATTAGGACTCTAACTTTTGTGCCAACTAATGGGTTTTCCATTACACCGCTAAAAGCTAAACTTGTAGCAGGGGAGCAGAAAGCAACTGAGACTTGCCCCCAAAACTGATGCCTTTGAGACCCCACCAGCAAGTCAGGCTGTATGGGCAACCCTGGGTCCTGCATATTGAGCCCACTCGCACCCTTAGGCAAAAGCATGTGTTGGAGCGTCCAACGAATCGCGGACCCTTTTTGGCTGCAATCAAAACCCACCCTTTGACCCTCCCCAAGGACTGGTTTTGGACCGGGGTTTTGGCCGTACAAGTGGCGCTCTTGGCTCGTGACTGCCATGGCACCGCAAGTGGATTTGGTTTGCGACGGGCTTTTCCATGACTGCCTCTTCGGAGCCATAGCAAAGAGAGCAGCCCAGTGAGTGCCTTTTCGGGTGACCATGATCTGCAAGTTGGCTCTGAATCAAAAGGGTGTGAATATAGGCCCCCGCCCCACAGCTTTCCTTTCAAGCGAACCCTTCGCCTCAAAAAACACGCCATACTGTGGATGGACGAAATCCGTTCGCACCACTTCGAAACCATGGGAAACCCATTGTTTGTTGGTATTCACATGGGAATCCAATCAGAACCAGGGTTTCCTGGGCGGTGCCTAAGAGGATTTCGCAACCATCCACGGTAGTTTTAAGCGCCGCAAGGTCGCGGGGTCTAGACTTCCCTGACGTGTCCTTGGTGGTGCAGTTCAACTTGCCGGACTCCGTGGATGTCTACACCCACCGTGCCTCGCCTGAGCGACAGAGTGTGGACACCCACCAAATGCACCAATGGCTGAAACCAGGGGTTTCCTGGGGGTTTCCTGGGGGTTTCCCGGGTTTTGACCCACAGCCAAGTCAATGAGTCAATCTTTGTTGCATGTTGCCAAGGGATGTTAGGACTTTAACTTTTTGCCAACTAGTGGGTTTTCCATTTATTCACTAAAAAGTATTCACTTGTAACAGGGGAGCAGAGTTCGCAACCGAGAAACGCGCCGATGGCTTACACCCGGTTTGATTCCTGGAAGAAGAACCACCCAAGCGGTGCAAAGCGGATCTGGTCCATCCGCAGTTTGGCTGAAGTTTGCGGCTTCCAGTTTTGCGAGTTGGAATCTGGTCAGACGCCACTGGCTGAGGATGTATACTTGTCCAAAGGAACACCTCTAGGTAGGGTCTCAGGGGCTAGGGATTGGCGATTTCAGGAGTCACATTTTTTTTGCGAGTGCTGGTGCTACATGTGTCCAGAAATTGGAGTCCGACCCCCGGAAAAAGAGAGTTCCCTTTAAGGTTTTCTTTAGGCTTCACGCTCCAGGTGGTTTGTTTTTCCGCTCTGCGCCCTGTTTACAGGCCAATATTGGGCCCCAAAGCCCATCAAGTTATATTATGGGATGCGCTCAAAGTGTTAGGTTCTTGTTGGTCTCACTGGAAACCACGGGAAAAAAAAGGCGAAACAGGGGGTTCACTGTTTAGAGAAGCGCTATGTGCTTTCTCTTTCGGTCGTCTTGGCATGGATCTCGCGGATGCTGAGGAGTGGGCCGCACTGGACGAATCGGCCAGGCGGATTTCTTCGCGGACCTTGAGCCATGTCGGGGTTGATCAGGTCTCTTTTTACACGGGGTGACCATTAGGAAACCACCAAAAAAGGTTTGACTTTCACCCCTCAATAGGAAAAGTTACCCACCATGTCAAAAGAGGACCTCAGACATGGATATCAGGTTTCCTTTTGGTTTCCCTTTGGCCCAACCTCAACAGCTCCTTCCAAAATATACACCCTTTTTCAATCAAGCATTTCATGTTTCTCTTGGTTCGGCTGAAGGGGGGCCGAAGGCCTTCCAAAGAAGAACAAACACGTCGCCAGGATGGGGTTGGTCAACTCGAGGATTGCCGATTGCTCTGGCCGCTTCTTTGCCCACGGGAAATGCGGCGACTTGTTCATATTCCATCCGGTTGTATCTTGCTGGTCAGGGAATGAGGGAATGACCCCCGCAAAAACCATCTCCAATGGTTTCCTTGAAACAAAAAAAACCGGGTGCATTCCCAAAGGCCCCGGGTCATTCCCTTCTCAGTTCCAGCAAGGTATTTGTCCCATGGTCCCTCTTGTGGTGGCTTGGGGATGTGATGGGGATCATGCTCCCTATCTAAACCTCTAGAAACATCTCAAGTGCAACCACGATTTGACAAGTGGCCATGGGGCGGAACCTATGGCTCCATTTTGGGGTGGATGAACATCCGTTTGCCACCTATTTTGATGTTCACCAGGGCTTTCCTGGGTTTTGACCCACAGCCAAGCCAATGAGTGACAAGTCAATCTTTGTTGCAGTTTGCTTGAATGTTAGGACTTCAACTTTTTGCCAACCAATGGGTTTTCCATTAAACCACTAAAAGTTTTTCACTTTTAGCAGGGGAGCAGATTTCGCAACCGAGCAATGAGTGTTGGTCGCTGCTCATTTGATTCACTTCGCCTCAAGCATCGCAGGTGGGGCACGCTCTGGCGTACATGGGCCCCAGGGACAAGAGGATCGCCGCCAAGTTGGTGGTGACTTGGCTAGGGATCCTTTCACTTCCCCAGATTTTTTTTCTTTTTTTGGGGGCCCTTTGCTTTCCACCAACCAGGCAAAAATATATAGTTTTTTGCTAGGGTCCTAATTCCAGCCAAGTTCAATCATAGCTTGGCTGATCCTCCCTTGCCGCAATACCAGTTGTCCGGGTGAGGGGCCGACATCATGCCCTAAAGCAAAGTGGGCATGTGGAGTAGAGTAAAGGGTAGGGGATTCCCAAAATGGATGGTTGCCTCCTGGCTTCCCTTGAATTCTGCAACGATGGGGTTGGTGAGTCTCAGAACACACCTTCAAATGGAACTTGGCAACTGGAGCCCTTTGTCTAGAGAGGCCTGAGAGTTGGCCTTTTGGGGTATGCGACTGGGTCCTAAGTCTTGGTTCAAGGGTCCCGAGTCGATGGTTGCATCGGGGGATCTGGATCGGGATCTGGACGAATTTGGAAAATCCATATGGACCTTAGAAACGTGGGAAGCGAAAGACTCAAGATGAAAGACCCCCACTAAGGCATCTCTTGCAAAACGCAGTCTGGGTTCTCAAATGTGAGGTTTCTAGAATCCGGGCAGTCAGTTTGAGCATGTTGGCCTTGCAGCTGCTTGATTTCCCAAGGAGTTTCTGGAGCTGAACAAGCAAGAAGTGCCAGCCGCTTGTCAGAACGTCCAAAAGCGACCCCCCAAGCACCCCTAAGAACACCCCAAATCAATTAATCAGATCAAGAAGGGTAAATCAATCTAGTCCATTCAGGTGCACGCCCAACCAAAACCAAGTCGAAACACTGTTTAACATTGGACTCATATTCCTGCCCAGAAAGGTTCAGTCGTGAGTTCTTGGGTCTCTATGTTAGGGACCACTCTGGATCTTAGATCACGGAATCAGCCTGAGGCTGTAAGGATGGATTTGGGGCTTTGTTGGACCTGAGACGCATTTGGGGTGATGGGAAAATGTGGCAATGGAAACTTCGGCTTGGCTGACCCGTTTTGGGAAGAAACACTATCCCCCTCCCTCCTTGTAATAAGCCCATTTTCCGCAATCTGCTTGAATGCCCCTCCCTCCACTGACATACAGTGGATGGACAAAATCCTGGCATGATTCGAATTCAGTAAAGCGAGCGAGCAATGGTTTCAAAAAATGGTGTGCGAAATGGATTTCGCAACCATCCACAGTACAGCATGGCACACCAGCTTGGCAACTAACCCCGAGTTGATATGCAGATGCCTGATTTGAGGTTTGGATATGGATGTATTTTCATCAACCCCCCAAGCCAGCCCTCCGGCTGAATTCCTCCAAAAAGGTCATACATCCCAATTGGTGCAACATTTTGTATATTAACAGTATTATTTCATCCAATATTACTCTCCGGCAGACTTGGAACAGCCCCGAGCCCCCATGTTCGTAGAGGAATCTCCGAGCCGGGGGGAGCCCCTTTCTGAGTTCCTGCCGCATTGGAGAGCCCCTTGGGGTTCGACCCCATCCGAGTCTTCCAAGACGTGGACACACTCTGGTAGGAACCCTACTGATGCACGAAACCCTGCACCACCTAAGAAGCCGTTTGGTTTCTGTTGATTCCCATGTAAATACCAACCAACGATATGGTTTCAACCATGGTTTCTTAGGTGCGAAGTGGATATTGCAACCATCCACAGGAACGACCGGGACAACACCAGCTTGGCAACTAACCACGAGTTGATCTGCAGATGCCTGACTTGAGGTTTCGATATGGATGCATTTTCATCAACCCAGCCCGCCCTCCAGCGACCCCAACCCTATGACTTAAACAAACCCCCCCATGGTGCAATATGTTGTAGACATATAGGAAAGCATGTATTTTGGTGTCGGAAGAATTGACCCAACGGCCCCCAACCCTATTACCCCGTGCTATGCCGAGGACTGGCTTCGGGACATGGCCATCCGCGCTGAGACCTTGCGGCACCGGCGCTGACGCTCGGACTCGGGTCGAAAGTCGAAAGCAGCGCAGTCGCGCCTGCGCCGCTTGCCGAGGTCGCCAAGATATGTGGCTGTGGTGGTCAAAATCAATCAGATCCCATTTTGGGGTAGGTGAATTCACCACCCATTTTAGAACCTATTTTAGTGGGGATTGGGATGTTCCCTGGGGGTACGGGATTTTGACCAATGGCCAAGTTTTTTGTCGTAGGTTCTATGTGCCCCAGGTTTTTGTTGTGGGCCAAGCTGATGGACACGGTGGGGATTTGGGTCCACCAACCGGAAGGTGGTCCCTGTCAAACTCATAGCCACGCCGTAAACGGGTGCAGAAGTTCCGCCTTGAATTCTTTACATGGGTTTGGGTAGACCGAGTCACTATCAGGTTTCGATGCTGGCTCAACTTCCCACGATGTTGACCAGAGACTAAACAAGAGGTATTCACTACGGAAAACCTATGGGAAAGGATCCAAACAAATCCATGGATTTCCTTTGGTAGCCCCTCAAAACAAGGCCGAACAAGGCAGGATGACGCAAGTGGGTTGTGAGAATGGTCATGTGCATTTGTGGATGGGCCATACCTTAGCGTGGTTTTCCTTTTGATATCGGTACTGAGGTTGTCCGTTTGTTTCCCGAAAGGGATCAAAAGGGCCATTTCCGGATGAGAAAGCCACATGCTTTGCACACTCGCCACATGCTCGCTCTCGCGCAGCATCTATAATGCCACGAACAAATGGCTTCCATGGCAAGAAGCCGAGTCGCAGGATTCAACTTACTGCCTAGGGCATCATTTGAGGGTTTCAAAGGCTACGATGCAAGAGACTCCCCCAGCCAACTGAAGACTCTTCCGACTGCTCTACAGCCATGGCACTGGTCACGGATGGCGAGCGCAAGCTGGAGGCAGGGCGATTCCTGATCGGTTCCGGGGTCCATTAGCTTGCTGGTGCTCAGTAGGGAATGAGACATGGAATGAGACGGGGGGATTCCCTTAAAGGAAACCCATACGGACGGTTTATGTCATTCCCTCATTCCCTGCTGAGCACCAGCAAGATGAAGACTACTCTTGGGCCTTGTTTTCCTTGGGGCCTCGAGGCCTCTCTTGAAAGGGTCATTTGAGGATGTCATTCACCAGTACCTAATTTTGGCGACGCCACAAATATCGAAGCTTGGCCTCAAAATCCAAGGTCACTGAAAGATCTCGTCAATACTAGGGCATGCTGTTTTTGAGGCCTTTTCAAGCTCGTTTCAAGTTGCCAAGCCGCCCTGAATGGTCCGTGTGTGGTTGAATCCTTTCACTTCCCAACGGCTAGACCAGCATAAACCATCAGATGATAGAGGTCTAGCTTCTTTGCCAGACTTTATCCACACTTAGAGATGTCTGGAGAACTTCTTTGGTATTATCCAGCCTTTCATATTCATCCCTTCTTTGTCTCTGTTCTTGTCCTCGTTCTGTCACCTTCGCTCGCTCTCAATTGGAGAGCTCTTCCACATCCTTCATCAAAACCAAATATGAAGAAGCTGGATTTCTAGGTTAGGATGTAGGATGCGGAATCTATTTCGGCTCACGTGGGTCAGCCGGTGTTTTGCACACCATGGTCCGTCAAACAGCTGCTCCGTACTACCTTGCCAGAACAGCATTGCATGGTTCGGGGAACAGACCCCTTGTGGAGACCGCAGTTGTTGGGAAAGGCTGGGTTCTTGTGCACAAGCCATCTTGTCGGAGTACACACGCCTGATTGCTTGCTGCAGCAGGTGTTTACACCTTTTGCTTTCACTTTGATGCGTTACCTTAAGTGAGCCACAATCAAAACCCGGGTAGCTGAACGTTAGTAAGGGCCAATCCCAACCATAAATAGTTGCGGCGGCCTTCTTAATTCTTTGCGTGGTTCTGGGTAGACCATTTTGATACTGGGTGTCGATTATGACTCAAGTGGCTTCCCTTCAGTTTGAGGCGCTTCTGGACCCGTCTAGCAAGCGGTCGGCCCTCCTCAAATAGCTTCGTTCTGAAGGCCCAAAGGGGTAGTCGCGAGCCTCTCGGTCTGTTAGAAAAGGGAATTGGTGACTGGACCCAGTTTCAGGAGTGAAGGTTAGCAAGAGGCTCACAACTGCCCTTGGCCATCAAAACGGGCCATTTGCGGGCCCTTGTCAAGGCTCTTGATGTATCGCAATCAGATGAGCGTATTGAGCAAGCTCGGCAAGTTGCAATGAGTCTCCAGCAATTCCAAGGGGTAAGCTTGGCACCGACATCTTCAGCTGGTCAAAAGCTTTGACCCCCTTCAAAAGTGCTAAAGTAGTCCCTGGATGACCTAGATTGGTATCAAGAAGGAAGGGTGATTTTGCACATGGGTGTGGCTCAAAATTGAAGGGCTAGAGTTTCGCAGGTCGTCTTTGGTTCCATTTACTGTGCCATTTTGGTTCATGTTTTTGAGCCACAGCCACACGGCCGAGTCCGGAACTCGGGAGCTCAGGAGTACCGGGCTCGGGAGTCCATCTACCTCTCGGCCCTGGTGGGTCAGGAAGCAGAGATGACCCAGCTGAAGCACGCTGCTCAGACCTTTGCTTTGGGGGGTTTTGGGCTTGCCGGGCGTCCGGGTCGTGTTGTGAAAAAAGGATATGATGTCAGCTTTCAAACAAAAGGGAGATATTCACTATGGAAAGCCGTTTTTTGCTGAACATCTCGAGTGTTTGCCCCATCCAGGTTGGACTGTCGAATCGATTGTATGAGTGGACAACAGCGCTATCGGAGTATCGGCTTTGGGTGCTGCCCTGGGTGCCCAGATTCATATGACCATTGACGATATTTTTGGTAGTCAGAGGGTCTGCTCTTAGTTTGGGAATGACATCAGGGGGCCCAAAGGAGTATCGCCCAACTTGCACATGTTCCGGAGGCAAACACGAAGTCCGCGAATCATATTCCAATGGGTGAGACCCTGCGTGAGACAGAGCGGACAAAAAAAATGCCGCACGACACAAAGAAAATGTATTATTCCAGTGGTAAACCAAAAGGCAGCTGATTTTGGTTGCTGCAGTTAAAGCCGGGAGCCACTCCATTGAAGAGGAAAACACTGAGCCTACCTGTCAGGCTACATGCTGGGTGGCAAATAGAGAAGCCTCAAACATAGCAACAGTCTTGAGTCTTGAGCCATGGTCGAAACATGTCGAAGCCCAATACCCGTGCTTTTAGTTGGTATGATGTCAGATGATGTCAACCGGACACCTAGTTCTTGCCACATATATCATATATCAATCAAAAGTGGGTTCTTGGAGTAGACTCTTGGTGCTCGGCGGGTTCCGCTTGGCCCGATGGCACTTCTCTTGAACCAACTCCGTGAGTTGCAGGGGTCAAAACGAGGAAAGCCCCATGTAAGCCCCTGACGCGGGGCCCTTCCAGTTCACTGGTTCAGAGCTGAATGTTGCACGTGGGAGACGTCTAGGTATTTGTCTAGATTTATGCCGGAATGTAGAAGCAGGCGATTGCCAGATTGGTTAGGTTGATTGAACATGAATGGATTTTCCTTGGTTTGAATGGACCCTATCAAGACAGCATACCCTTCACCAAAAAAGGAGGTTTTCACCAGGAAACACACCCATGGATTTGGTTGTCAAATAACAGCCATAAGCGTTGTTCCCCCCAAAAAATATGAGAGAAGAAGAAACAAAACAAGCATGGCTCTCTAGTCGAAACGTCAGATTTTGACACCAGAGCAAAGGTCCCGGATCTCAAGCAGATTTGAATGCAAGGCACATTCCATCCATTTGCATATCTTCCTTTTTGGGTATTTCTTTGGAAGCTCTTGCAGCTCTGCTCAAGATTGGAGCTCAAAAGGGGGTGGGCTTGAGAATCAAGCACCAGATCAAATGGAGGGCGTGGTCAGCCAAAAACTCAAGAATGAAGGAGGGTAACAATGTACCAGTGTGTACGTTCACTCCAAGACGACCAGTAGCTTTGCGGGGCTGACACATCAAGTTTAAGCATGAAAACTGCCTAAAGTGGCAAATGCCCACAAAACCGGCCTCTGCTTGAGTTGCACCTTCTTCCAGCACCCAGAGATTTCACATGAGCTTGGCTTAGGGGGAACAGTAGTCCAAACCCAACCTGTTGCGCAGCATTTTATTTGTGTCGAAAAGTCTTTGCACATTCTACACAAACCCCAGACCAATCCCATACGATATTTCCAAAAACAGTTTTTTCCTAAACCGCGCGAAATCTGTCCAAACCCCATAAAAAAGCCGTACAAACCCGGACGTAATTTCTGGGGGTCGGAGTTTCTACCGAAACAGCTTTCCATGCGCGAATTGCACAAGGCAACTTGCGAACTTTTTGTCCTTTTACAGAGTTCTAATGCCTCTTCAAACTTCCAGAGCCGAAGTCTTTCCCAACATTGAGGATTCATCAGTTTCGGAGAATGTAATCTCAGGAGGTCTATATCATGCGTGCCATATTTGCTTATGTTGGGATAGCTAGGGCTGGTGGATCATTGGATTGGGTGTTCGGCAACGAAAGGATTCTGTTGAGAGAATGAAGACCGGAACCCACGCAAGGCAGTTCTCACTCAACGCTACTATACCCAAAACCCATTCATGGCTGGAAGCTTCTCGGATATTTTGCCATATCTTTTAATGAAATGGATCTTGCATAGAGGCATGATTTGATTTTTTCAGTCCCTCAAGTATTTCCGAGTTGGACTCCTGGCCGAAACCCCTCGTTCGTTTTTTGTTTTTTAAGACTCCAAATGGCCGTGGCTCAAAAACATGTACCAAAATCGCAGTGGCAAATGGGACCAAAGACATCCTGCGGTTTGCCCTAGCTCGATAATGTTGAGCCACTCCCAAATGGGATTCACCACCAGGAAAAAAACCCGCAGGTTTTAGTCCTTTCCATTCACCAGGGCAAGCCATTTTTGGGGTTACCCCATTTTTGACAACCACAGCTAAGTGGGGGCCTCCTCTTTGGGCTCCGAAGCTCCTGCAGGGCCATCGCCGCGGAGATCATGGGCGCCTACGGCGATGCCTCCCGGGCCGCGCAGCGAGGCTGGAAAGGGGGGCGGAGCGCAGCGGCCGAAGGCGCGATGGCGGTGGCAGTTTTGGAGTTGCCAAGGTTTGACGTCCCCCAAATGGCCAATCGGTTTCCCTGATGTCCTGTTGGGTTTCCTGTTTGGGCTTCTTGTTTCCTGTTTGTCGCCTGGTTTGGTCGGTTTCCGGATTTCCTGTTTGGGTTTTTACTGAAGGGCCAACAGGATCCAAGAGCTCCCTCCAAAAGGAGTCCCCCAAATGCTCGCTTTCCTGTTTGGCGTCCTTGAGAAGCCGCTCAAACGGATCCAAAAGGAAAACGGAGCCGAGACTTTCTCGCCTGGTGGTGGTGAGTGTCGCCTCTTTGGTCAGGTGAGTCTTGGTATGGGCCCGCGACAATCCGAGGGGTAAGGGACTAGAGGTAGAGGTATAAATCGGCAAATCGGAGTCGGGCAAGTCATAGGGACAATCCCCACCAGACATCTGCTAGGGTCTGGAAAACGGTTTTCTCTTTTAGGGCAGACTAAATTTTAGATGCGGACCGGAGTCACAAAATGTTGTTTTTCTGTGTACCACAAATGCAACTCCGCTCTCTTGATTCTTTGCCCAGTTTTGGATAGACCAGTGATTATGGCCAAACCGTTTCAGACGCAACTCGTTGGACGGCCACCTTTGGATCAAGCACGAGATAAAGCAAGCCAGGCATTGCCGGCCCAGTCATCTAGAGATGTGCTTGGCTTTGTTTTGTGAGGTTTGCCGGTCAAGTCAAAACAACAATGTTTGACCAGTCCTTGTTGTTTCACGGGAAACCGCAGCACTAGGCAGGCAGGCCGATTTAATTTGGTTGCATCGGTTGCTTGGGGCAAAAGGCTTGTCGGGCACAAGGCTTGTTGGGCGCAAGGTTCTCAGAGCCGCTCTAAATTTGTAAGAAGCTCTCCTGGGACGAGCGAAATGGGTGGGGCCAAATGGTTCCTTCCATTTGGAAGGTCCAAACAATTTGGGTATGGCTCAAAATTAAAGAGCAAGGGTTACGTGGGTTTCAGTCTTTGGTTCCATTTACCAAGGTGCCATTTTGGTACCACTTTTTTGAGCCGCAGCCATTTGGGTACGCGTAATAGGGCGGTAAAACGGTGAAAAGGACTCGCGGCCCCGAGCGGGAATGGGACCCAGCAGCTTGGTTTTCTGTTGGCTTCCCAGCCCATCACAAGGATGTTGATTCAACCCATTTCTTGGGACACCTCGTTGAGTTGGGGAATTCTCCGCTTCTTTTCTGGCTTGGTGCCGGTCACTTGCTACCTGGCCCGCTTAGCAAAGTTTAGTTGGGCCCTGGCAAGCCCACACAGGCTACTGAGAGGGCTGATCATCTTAGAGATGCTCTTCAGATGTTCAGCATCCCCATAGCGCAATACAAGAGAAGGGGTCCACATCCCTTCACGGGCCCAGACTACGTTTCCGATCATCTCCCTTGGCAAGAATGAGTCTTGCAGGGCGCAGGGAGCCCGATTTTTGCCTGGATTTAAACCTCCGACCCATTTCCTTGAGTTGGAACCAAAGTGGTTGCCTCGTTTTTTGGTGGTCTCGAAGTGATGTGCGCTTGTTTCTGTCGGGAAATGGAGATAGAGCTCTGGACCAGCTCGAAAAAATGGTGTCGAGCGCGGAGCTAGGCGCTCTTTCCGATGCGGCTAGCAATATGGAGGCAGGATCCGGACGTTTTATAGCCCGGTCGGGACCCAAAGACGAGAGCGGCATGGTGTTTAAAGGTATGATTTGTTGACTGACCAAAAACAAGGTACTTACTTGCCATGGAACAACCTACTTTGTTCAAAACACCCCCCCCCCCTCCCCCAAAAAAGAGAAGAAAGAAAGAGGGCATTGTGGGTAGTTGTCCTTTCAGTTTGGCTGCAAATCGATGGATTGAGGTGGTTTCAGTGTGACTCATTCCCGAATCTGCTTTTCCAACAGGACACACAATGTCAGCTGGGGGTACTTGGAATAGTCGAAGATGGAATAGTCGAAGATTTCACCAGACCCCTTGGACCACACCCCTCAAGGCAACCTAAGGAGCAACAGAAATAAGGGTAGGTGGATAAACGATAAATGAGGCAGGCGTTTAGGTTGTGTAAAGGGAAACAACGCGGACTCAAAAGCACCAACTGCAGATTGTCAGCATCTAGAAATAGTAAGTTGTTCGATGCTGGAGGTCATTTATCCTTTCGGAGTTCAAGGTTCATTCATGGTTCGCCAGAACCTGTTTTGTGCAGTCTTGAATTCTGAAACAGGGATGTCTTGATAATAGTTCCTTCCCAATCAGAGGTCGCTTGGGGTCAAACCTGGTTTCATTAGATGTGATGGCAAGGCTTTTTTTGGACCTTTACAGCCATTTTCGTACCCGAAGTCAATGAAAATGGGCGCTGAAGCACGAGGCCCACCGGGCAGGCAACACACGTGACGCAAAGGGGGGCCGTCGGGCTCCATCTGGACATAGATCGGCGAATGAGTCTTATTCCCAGCTACGACATTTGCTTCATGGCCATTTGGCCATTTCCACAAGCTTTCTGGCTAAAAATGGGCCAAACAGGTTTGCCAGGGCGGTTCCATCTGACTGGATCGTGACACTTGTGCCTTTCCGTGAAAAGCCCGAAAGGGGTATGACCGGAAGGAATTTGCTGAATGCCGTTCCCTCCACATTTGCTCGTCAACTTACAACCAGCTTACCTGGTCAATTAGCTTCCCATGATGTACGTCCAGTATATCCGTAGAGATCCCTGATTTCCGGCCCGTTTTTTTTTTTTTTAATTTTTTAAAGTGCAGATCAGCTCCATGAATGTACCAAGCTCTCCTTTTGGCCACCTCCAAGGGGTGATTTGGGTGTGGCTCAAAATCAAACAGCTGGCGCAGGTTTTGGTCCATGTTTCCACTTCCCAAGGTTCCATTTTGGAATTCCGGTTTTTTTGAGCAGCCATTTGTTGCAAAAGATTGCAGACCTTTGGGTGAGACGATCTCATTCCCCAGATCTGGCGGAGAGGTCTTGATGCTTCGGCAGCAAGTCGGGGCGCCCAAGGCCAAGGCAGCGTCAGCGTGTTCCCAAGGCTTTCGTTGTGTGGCCTGGCCATTGTCGAAGTTGTTTGCCAGACTTCCTTTTACCAAGGATTGATTGTTTGCCGGTTTTGTTCCAGCTTTTTAAAGCATTAATTTTGTTCTTTGCCAGACCTTTTCTCCAAAGTCTTTTTTCTTTTTTGTTTTGAACCTTTTCCCACGTTTTGTTTGTTTGCTAGACTTGTATCCAGCAATTTGTTTGTTTGCTAGGCTTTGTGTCCAAGCATTCCGTGTTATTTTTTTGGCTAGACCTTTGTCCAAGGTGTTGTTTCCAGACATTTTTCCCAGGACTTTTTGCTAGACTTTTTCCCAAGGGTCGATCTGTTTGCCAAATCCTTTTCCTAGGTTTTTGTTTGTTACGTAATATTTTGTTCCAAGGACTTGTTGGTTTGCTAGACTTCTCCCCCGAGCATTTGTTGGCTTTTTTGGGCCAGACCAGTCTGTCCAGTTTTTTCTTCTTTCAAAGCATTTTTTTAGTTTCTGGACTTGGCTACTTTCCCCTTAACATTTCGCCTTGTTTTGGTCCCTTCTTTTGCCATTCTGAGCAGATGAGTTACGGACCATCCAGATGCGGGAAGCAAACAATCAGCCTTTTGCAGTCGGATCACCCCGGGCCTGCTAGCAGCCATGGGAGTGTGCCAGAAGCCTGCTTCCAGCGGCTTTTTGGCGCTTGCCCCCTTGTGTTTTGGGGCATGGGAAGCAGATTGCTGAAGAAACAGATGCGCTCCAGACATGTTCCACAGGGTAACCGCGATGCCAGGATAGAGCTTGTCATGTTTTGGCATTCCACGAAATTGCCGCTGAAGGCCCAGGCAGTAGTCCCAGCATATAATGGTTTCAGTGGGAACCCTAAGAAGCTCAGAATGGCTAGTTTCCTTTTGATTTCCCTTTCCAACCACCCCAAAAAAGGTACCCAAAACATGTGTGTGTGTGTGTGAGAGAAAGAGAGATATTTGTAGGTGTGTGGTACGTGTGCCTGTGTGCCTGTGCGCGTGCCTGTGCGTGTGCGATGTCAAGCAGAGGGAACTATCGAAGAAACAGAAAGAGCTAGGCATGAGCACACTTCCGACCACGGCATCTCCATTCAGAGTTGAACCCATTCAGAGTGTTTGGCAGCCGACCTCCAACAAACTGCTGGACTTGCTTGGGGTTTTGGACTTAATTTCGATTCGTCCATTTTTGGGAGACCTTTTTTCCCAAGGATGTGCTTGTGTTTGCCAAACTTGTCTACTTCTTTTGCCATTTCGCCCTCCTTTGGGTTCCTTCACTTGCTCTGCCTTGCGAAGCCACAGCGCGGGCATCGTCCATTTTCTCACTTCCCCGCTAGCTCGCTTTTCGCTGGCTACGGAACGGACCATCGCAATGCAGCAAGCAAAGAATTCACCTTTTGCAGTGGCTCGCTTTGATCAGTGGGCTTGGCTGCAACAAATCAGGGAGTGGACAGAGCCAGCAGCCTGCAATGCAGGTTTCTGGGACGGCGCCCGGCGTTGTTGGGCATGTGAAGCAGGGGATTGTTGAACAGAGGATGCGCGCATGAGATTCCACAGGGAGCTAGCCCATTCCCTGCGATGCCTGGATAGAGGTTGTTATGTTTTCACATTGCACTCATTTCCCGCTTTAGTGGCAGGCTGTAGTCCCAGCATGTTCTGTCTTTTCTTTCAATGGGAACTCTAAGAATTCAGACATGGCTAGTTCCCTTTTGAATCTCTTTCCAACCAGTTGTATGTGTGTGTGTGTGGTGCGTGTGCCTGTCCGTGTGCGATGTGAAGCAGAGGGAGCTATCGAAGAAGCAGGGAGAGCTAAGCATGACAATACTTCCGATCACAGAATCTCCATTGAGAGTTGAACTCATTCAGAGGGTTTTTGGCTGCTGGACTTGCTTGGGGTTTTCGACATGGGAGAAGCTTCTTCGAGTGCTTCTAGGGGTTAATTCCTCTTTCTTTTCAGCCATCGTTCTTTTCAAAAAACCAGAGAAAGAAGGATCCCTGGAAAGAATGGGGAAGTTACCCCTAGAGTGCTGGATCCTATTCGAAGGTTTGCCAGAACCCGAGGCACGATCCAAAGAGCAGCGGGTGAGACAGCTGAAGGACGACCTAGAAGCGACTCGGAGTCGCCAGATGCTCCATGGGGGGTTGGCAGGGATGTGTCATGGACTCTTTGATATGGTATGGGTCGAAATTCAACCACCAGGATATGGACCGCAGGTTTTAGTCCATGTTTCCATTTACCAGGGTGCCATTTTGGGTACGTATTATTGACCCACAGCCGTTTAGAGTTTAGACATTGTGAGGGGTTCTGGTATGGGAATAATCACCACGGCCCATATTATCAGGAGCTTTGATGAAATGTGCATCAAACAGAACATATTTACGGAACATCAGGGCATCAACAACAAATGATTCAGGTGCCCTGGTTTCAGGGTTCCCTTCTACGAGTCTCCTGTTCCCCTGTCTCTTTGTTTCCCCGTCGCTTGCCTGGTCTCGTCTCCCAGTCTGGTCTCCAGGTCTCCAGGTCTCGTGGAGCGCTTGAGCGGGAGTGCTTATGATTTGCCAGTGGGAAAAGAAGTGCTTGGCCACAACAAAAAGCAAGCCGTTTCCGGCAGTCCAACAATGAGGCAGAAAACCCCCTGTAGTGTTTGATTGTATCGGAGGGGTTTGCTTGTACCCCTGTACAGAAACCATTTGGTCTGGTACAATTGGCTTGCTTCCAGGATCCCCCTGTAATTGCTAGTCTTGGTCTGGTGGTCCTTTGGCCGGCCCCTTGATCCTTTGGTCCCCCAAAGCGGCGCAAGACCAACCCTAAACCAACCCTAAACCCACCACCCTAAGCCCACCCCAATCCAACTTGAAGCCATCCCAAACCAACCCTGAATCATTCTTCCTGAGCTAACCCTAGAGCCTCCCTATACCCACCAAAACCCAACCTCAAGCCCAACCATCCACCCGAAAACGCAACCTTGGCTGCTATAAACCCACTCCCAAATCTTCCTTGAACACGCCCTACAACAGCCTTAAATCGATCCGAAACCAACCCAAAACCGACCTTAAACCAACCCTAAACCAGCACGAAACCAACAAACACAACCATACACTTACCGTAAATCTATTGTCCAGACGCCGCAAAGACCCTAAACTTGGTGTACCTTGAGCCTAAACCAATTGCTCTTTGGCGATGCGAGGGATGTGAAGCCGATGCTACAGGCATTTAACCAATGCTAGGTATGTTGACAGCACTTTGCTTGTGCTGAAAAAATGCGATTGTACCTTCGTGTACCCTTGGCGAGATATGTTCGGATCCCCTGAAATAGTTTCTGTTGTATCCGGTGTACGAGAGGTTTGTTCGATCCCCATTTTTTCTTGATCCTGCACCCCCAACCATGGCTCATATGTGAACTGACAATATGATTGGTAGTCTGATGTACATGGGGAATGCAGCTTCCCCACAAAGACAAGGGGGGCCACCCGAGTTCCACATGCAGATGCGCCCTTCCGACAAAAAAGAAAAAGAAAAAAGAAAGGACTCTTTGGATGATGGTGGTTCTCGTTTTTGGTTGCTCAAGCGCTTGTGGGCTTGCGGCGTCCTCAGAGGAAGTCGCCATGTCAGCCCTTTTGCCTGTGGAGGTATGTGGAGTCATAGGTTGATTCAGAGCAAGAGGCCTTGCAGCCTATTAATGGTGACTAGGGACCGGAAGCCCTGGCGAGTCAGCTCCGACTCAGTTGATTGGAGGGTTTTGAAGAGTGACCTGGTGATCTTTTGTGCCATCACAGGGTCAAAAAGGGTCCCGCTTGGACGCAGCGGCGTTTGTCAGGTTTGAATCATGCGTGGAGGGGATTCTCTAATATCATGTCCGAGTTGATTCTTAAGCTGCCGGCATCAGCAATCAACCATTGCTGTTTTGATTGAAGTAACAGCTTACGCTTTTGCTGTTTCAGGTTCACAAAGTATGGGTCAGAGTCTTTGTGGTTGGGGGAGGGCTGAGGCGGATTTCAGCTTCAGGTAAGGGATGTTAGAAAGGTTGTTGAAGGATATTATAGGATATTAGAAATATATCCATCAGCCACCATTTCAACCTAACATTTATACTCAGGAATGGGAGACTGAGAAACCGCACGCCATCCTCAGGAAGTTCCCTGGGCTCACAGACCGGCCGTATTCTCCTATTCGCCTGCCGACTCGAGGCGAACCGCTTTGATCAAAGTGACCCTGCGGGGAAAGTGACTCGCCTGGAGTGAGTTGGGCGTGTGGGGAACCCCGAAGACCAAAGGGAAGCCTCTTGGGGTGACCCGGGACCCAATGCAGACCCCATAAGGGGCCCTTCAATGGAGAAGCCTGATTTCTAGGGGCCTTTTGCACACAACCAGTTTTGAGGGCCCAAAATCAGACTGTTAGGGTAGGTCCAAAACCAAAGGGCGAATGGCCCGTGTTGGAGGTCCCAAGGACAGCTCTCCAAATAGCCATTTTTTCGGCATGGTCTTGAAGAGGAACTATCTGGAGAACAAGCTTTGCTGGTTTGTTTGCCTGTTCCGTGGGTTGCTTCATTGAAAGGCAGTGGAGGACCCGAAGTTCCAAAGGCACACCACACCCAGAGGCGCGAATGAGGTCTGTTGAAATCGCCATGGGAACAGATCTGTCGATTGGACCCTTGGGGCAAAGCAATGGAGGTCAAGTCGTTTTTCCGCAGGCAACCACCGATTGCAAGTACAAGAGAATAGCTGAGTCAACCCCTTGATAAATGGGTGGATGGAGGGGATTCCCTTCACTTTTGTGGGAGATGCGGAGATCGATCAACCTGCCAGGTTGATCAATCTGCCCAATTTCCATAAGGAGCCATATTTTCTTGAGCTTGTTTTTTTCCCCAGATAGCTGAAAGCTATAGGGGTTTTAACTTCTAATAAAGAGGGGAAAGTGATTTGCGAGATTTATTTTTTCCCCAGATAGCTGAAAGCTATAGGGGTTCTAACTTCTAATAAAGAGGGGAAAGTGATTTGCGAGATTGATGGGCTGGTGTTAGGGGGCGTGCGGTTTGGGGTGCTGGTGTAGGTGCTGATTGGGTGCTGTGTGAGGTGCTGATGGCAGTGCAGGCGCAACTTTTCAAAATTGATGGTAGGCTGCTAGGGGGCATGCAGTTTGGGGTGCTTGTGCAGGTGCTGTTTTGGGGGGTGACGGTGCGCGCGTATTTTTGCATCTTGACAGTAGGACGCAGGGGGGAATGCAGTTTGGGGTGCTGCTGCTGATGGGCTGTGGGATGCAGTTTGCGGGGAGCTGTTTGAGGTGCTGGTGACGGTGCGGGCGCATCTTTGCGATATTGACGCTTGGGTGCTATCGGGCATGCAGGTGATGGTGCAGGTGCAGGTTTGCATCTTGACCACGGTAAGATGCAAGGGGGCATGCAGCTTACGTGGTGGTTTGGGTTTCTGTTTGGGGTGCTGGTTGATTTTCGCAAGATTCAGGTGTCTTGGGGGGTGCTGTTTGGGGTGCTCTTCAGAGTGATGGTGCGGGCGCATTTTTGCTTGATTGACGGAAGGGTTTTGCTTGGGGAGGTGCTGGTGTGCAAGCACTGCTATCTGGGGTCTATGCTGGTGTGTGTGTGTGTGTGTGTGTGTTTTTTTGAAATCCTTTCCATAGTCCGGGAAGAAGTTTGACGCAGATCTGAGGCCTTGATGCAGAAGTGCAAGGCCTGGTTTGTCTTTTTTCTGCCGAGTGCGGAGAGCGGCTTTTGGAGGTCCATGAAGCCTGGAAGGACTTCGTAGTGTCCGTGTCCCAACTTTTACCTATCCCAAAACACAGTCGTTGGGGGGCGGGGACGGAAACAGGGGATGGGGGTAGAAAGTTGGCGTTTTTATTTCGCTCCGGGCAAACGGATTCCGAAAAATTCGATCGGAACTGAAGCTGAAACCTGTGAGGTTTCAATTTTCAACCCAGGGGTCCTCTGCCTTACGCTGAGAGGTCGCTGAAAGAAAAGAGCCGTCGCCAGGGTAGCACTTTGCAAGGAAAGCCGCGGTGAAGATTAGTCCAGTTCGTTCTTAGATTCTAATGCATTCACTGACTAACAGTTATTTATTCTCCTTGAATTTGCGCTTAGCTGAAGGGAAGAACATTGAACATAGTCAGGGAACCTCGGGTGTTTGATTTTGGCACTCGGAGTTAAATGGCTGGACCGGCCAGGCCGTAACATGCTACTGTCCATGGCAACCATTTCTCCGATTTTTTTTGAGGCTCCCTGTTTGCTTGAGGCGGCAATGATCAGTAATTTACTGTCTACTGCAAGAAAAAAAGATGGCGTGGGTCGCCTTCGAAAACCAAACTACCGATAGGAAATGGGGGTTAATCGCCGCATTCCCCATGTCATTTGGGCCATGCATATCGACCCTGGCTCAATGGAAACCAGCAACGTTCTTTCGTTTCCTCCGGGGAAATCCGCGAGCCGAACAACTTGACCACCATTTTTCTCCTTGGGCCATCCGGAAATACAGCTCCCATTTTTGCTGTAGCAAGACCCACAAGTCTTTTGAGAAGTCCCTCAACATGCGACTTGAGAAGTCCCTCAACCTGCAACTTCCCTGTTCCTTTCTGGGAGCCAAGAGACGCGTGTTCAACAGTACCCCGGTGCTTTTTTTTCTGGGAGGCTCCGGTTTTTAGGTGTGGGTCACTCGCACCTCCCCGTTCAGGCGCTGCTGTCAGAGAACCGAGAGCTCGGGGAGCTCATGGGGCAGGAGAAATCGGTCCAACGGCTCTGACGGATTTCCTCCTGGTGGTGCATGTCCTCTAAGTTCCAGCCTTGTGACCATAACCCCCCCCCCCCCCAAAACCCAAAGATGTTCATTTATCGTAAGGTGCTGAATGAGTCGTGCAATTGGAACGGCCTCCAATCTCTAGTTGGTTTGCCCCCCACGGCAACCCCCCAATTATGTCTATTGCATGTGTAAGGCAGATTTTCTTTTAGCCCAAACCTGTGGGACTCTGGCAATATGCCTGGATGTGGGGTATGTGCCAGGTTCGGGTTTTTCAGGTCGACTGCTCGGCAAAAAGGGGCCCTTGGCGCATGAATGCGTGGGATCCCCATGCCACACCCCAAATTGCTTAGTCTTAGAGACCCCAAACTCCGTGTGGATTGGGACCCCTTGGAGTTCCTGTACGCAAAGTGGGTAGACACTAGGCTTCAGCGTTTTTCTCGGGGAATTCCCCAAAATGGCTCCTTTGGGTTTCCCTTCCACCGAGAAAGGGGTACTTCTCAAAATAGCAAGGGCACACCCGTAGGCAGTTCAATCAGTGGCCACAAGCCTGGCAGGACCGCCTGGCCGACCTGCGAGTAGCGCTGCAGAATGAGCAGAGGCCAAGTTTGGTCCGGGGGGGTTCGGAGGTGCCTATCACAGCTTTATCCAGATTTTGATGCTTTTACTGTACCAAATGATGGGCATAAAGCCCCACCGAAATTCTAGGGTTACCTTCCCCATTCTTTCCAGGGATCCTTCTTTCCAGAAAACCATCGGAACCCCAGAAACAGCGATCGGTTGTTGAAAAGAACTTGTGGTTGAAAAGAACGGGGAATGAAGCCCTAGAACAGCTGCGAATTTGCAGAAGCCTCTAGACCGGATGGGGCTGTCTCCAAATGAGAGACGCTCCCAAATGCGGCCCATTCTTTCTTGGGTTTCCCTGCAGCCCCAAAATGGGTGCCAACTCCAAGCTGGATCCATTGCGTCAGAACCAGGGACATTTGGCCGAGCTGCTTGGCTTAGAGCTGGTCATGGACCCTCTATCGCAAGGGTTCTTATCAATAATTTTTTTGACCATGGCACACACGGGTTGATTTTCGCATGGGGAAAGCCCACAAAGAGAAGTGTGCAGACATACCCTGCAAGGAGTAAGACTTGGAATAGGCGCAATGCTAGCCATTGTCTGGACTATGTTTCTGGACACATTCGAGGGTAGAGCCGGCTTACCGTGACGAAGGTCCACGGTTTGGAGATGCCAAATGTCGGATACATATTTTACAGTTATTGTCCAGAAATGCACTTGCTAGTGGCTGAGGCTGGAAACGTCTTGATCGGGAGAGACCATCAGAAGTAAAGCCGAGAAGCCAATGCATCCTAGTGCCAGTGGACAACTTGTATTTGGCATCACTGGGTGAAGCAGGTAGTGAACACGTTGAGGAGATTCTTGGGGACACATGTCAAAGTGATTTTCTGTTCAACCAACCCACATCGCTTCTGTCCTTTTCACAAGCGGTTCCAAACAGCGCCCCAACGGTACCAAAGCACCAGTGGAGTTGGGCGCAGCGCCTCAACCTCCAGGCGAAATGCGGAGCTGTTGCAGAAGTGCGAGGAGAAGGGCGGGGGCTACACGTGGTGAAAAGCAGGATTCGCTTTTCGGACTACCTGGATCCATGACCCTTTAACAATGGGTCCATGACCCCATTCTTTTTTGGAGAATGACCCCATTTTCTAAGGGTCATGGAGACTCCAGGTACTTGATTGGAAGCAGGACAAACTACGAAGTGCAGGTCAGGTCCAAACCAGTCCCCGAAAAGGGGTCAAAAGGGCCCGTTACAACGCGTTGGCGAGCTCCCCGAGCGGATGAAGCCAGCTTGTTTACAGTCTAGGCCCAGACTTGGGGAGCCAATTCTGCTTTAGGTGTGTCCTGTTTTTGAGGCCAGCCTTTGTTGCTTGGTTCTAAAGGGATGGGGTGCCAACTAAAAACCCCCCGCCCCCCCCCCCCCCAATGCTGCCCAACAAAAACGAAGAGAAACGCCGATTGAACCGCTCGCCTCCGTTGGTTTTCTCACCGAGGGGGGGGGGGGCGGCATCTGAAGCGACTGCGAGGAGAGCGCGGAGTTCTGCCGCGAGCTGTCGCAGGACTCGATCCAGAAGCGTGGGGAAGTATTTTTTCAAAATCAGAAACATTATATATATATATATATATATGTATACACATATATATATATATATACATATATATATGTATATATACATATATATATATATATAACGTTGGACCCTGAAAAGGACAGTTGTCCTTTTGACATAAGGAGTACCCTCCAATAAAGCACACCCAAACTGTGTCCCTTTTGGTTTTGCTCAAGCACCACAAGAGGTACCTCCAAAACATCAGACAGCCCATATGTGGTCAGAAGATCTGCTTACTGTTGTTTTAACAAGTATCCGTACCTAGATTTTGTCAGAGGAATCCCTCAGTTCATGAACCACTGGATGGTCGTCCTTTTTTTTGCTTTCTTTGAAGGACTTTAGACAACCACTTTGGATTGCAATGACCAGAGCCTACATATGGAGTTTTGACCATGGCACAAAAGGGCTCGAAGGGAAAACCAAAAGGAAAGCGCGCCAATTCGGGGGGGGGCGAGAGACACACCCAAATTGAGTTCGGTGCTCGAATTTTATCAAAGATGGGGACCTCTAAAAATATCGAAGGCCTGCCTGGAATCACTATAGGTAGTTGGACATGTGGCAAGACATAGGTACCCCAACAATAGCGCCTTTCCTGTTGGCTTCCCTTCAAACCAACCCCTAAAAAGGGTAGACATAGACCTTTGGTGGTTTCGATTGGATTGCTCGAATCCCCGAAACCAACCCAACACAGGGCACCCTCTAAAACTCAAAGAACCCCAAACCCAAAAAAACCCAAACTTCAAACCCTCCAGTTTTCCGCGGGAAGTCGCAGGGAAGTCGCCACAAAGGTCGGCCAATCTCTCAGGACAACGAGAAGCTGCAAGGCAGCATCGCCAAGGTGGCGGGCACGCTGCGCCAGGCCGGAAATCTTGAGCGTGCGCCGAGCTTCGAAGCTCGCGTCCGCTGGGTAAGTGTTGGTGGCTCCCAGCCATCCGGTTCCTGAGCTTTTTAGATCCTTTTAGTGTTTAGTGGTAGTTTCCGAGTTTCACCCACTAAGAGTTAGTCACTTTTAGCGGGGTATCTGAGGGCAGCCCAGCAAGTTGGTTTTTCGGAGGGCACCCGCTTTTCAGGTAAGCCGTAAGTGGTGGTTTGGAGGATTGGTGGTTTGGATTTGGATTTGAACCCCTGGATCTTGTAGAGGGTAAATGGGGAAGCCACCCCTAGCCCCAAACCACCTAGCCCCAAACCACCAATGAGTTGGAAGCCATCAGTGGATTGAAAGGCCTGCGGGAGGCTGGACCACCATCCCTTTGAGCATCTTGCCTTGGGGAGTTGAATGGGTCTCAAAGTGCTGGAGTTGCCGATGTGACATTTAGCCCCCGGCGAGCAAAGCTAAGTAGCCAGGTTCTCAGTTGGCTGCCATTAAATATTATTTGATCTTGGCTGCTCTTTGGTTCAGCCAACATCGCCTTGTACTTGCTGCAGATGACTCTGTTGGTGAGCACAGAGTTCAACTGTTCAGCCCCAACCCAGTGCTCTGTCCAGATGTGAAAGCTTTTTGTCTCGGGAGATCCGAAATCTAGAGGACCAATGGCATGGGTTCGGACGTCAACTTACAAACATATCCGCAAATATGGCCATGGTTCAAAACCAATGGTACCATTTTGGGATAGGTGCATCACCCATCTTAGTCTATTTTAGTGGTTGGATTGGGATGTTCACTGGGGGGTAACCGGGGTTTTGACCCATAGCCATATGAGGCTAGCCCGACAGAAGCTGGGATGTTGTGTCATGTCGTTCGGGCAGGCGCCTCCCAGATGCTCGTTGAACAAGACCCATCAAGCCGGAGGGACTGGGGTCTCAAGCTCTGCTTTCTTTGGCCCTGAAGAACTAGGGGACGCTTGGGTGCGATCTCGAGGGCTCAAAACAAGGCGGCCTCAAGCGAAAGCGAAGGTTCCATCGGCTTTGTTCAGCTTTTGGAAAGGTTATTGAAAGGTAGTTGGAGGAGTTAGAGGTTGAACAAGTTAGAGATTAGAGAAGTTAGACGTGGCGGTTAGAGGAGTTAGAGGTCAGAGCAGAGGATAGAGTTAGAGCTTAGACTTAGGCGTTGGAGAAGTGAGAGGTTAGAGGTAGAGAAACTTAAACTGCGACTCATGTGGCGACAAGCACACGACTGGCAGGATCAACCAGGTAGATTAATCACGTTGTGTGGTCTGCACGAGGTTAGTGAAGTTAGAGGTTAGAGGGTGATGCTAGAGAGACTTTGGACGCGTACAGGTTAGAGGAGTTGGGGGTTTGACGTACGGGTTAGAGCGGTCAGAGTTTAGCTAGAGTTACAGGTTAGAGAAGTTGGACGTCAGTCGTGCTGGGGCCAGGCCCCCCCCCGCCTCGAACTCACCCAGTTGAACCACCCCGGATGGCCCGGCTTTGGTGTCAAAACTGCTGCCACCCCCCCCCGCTCAGACCCCCCCCCCAAAAAAATTATTATAAGATTGATTCTAGGGTAGGGAATTTTCAGTTCAGGGCTTCAGGGTGCAGGGTTGCTTTTCAACAAGCAAACCATTTTGTTCAAAACACCAAGGTTGATTGTGGGGATTTTTTCTAAAATTTCTGAACATTTTTTTACAATTTTTCCTTTTTCAATAAGTCAATCAATGACACCCTTATTCATTATTTACAGTTTTTCAATGAGGTAATTATCACCACCTTATTTGTTTTTTCAACTCATTAATTTTTAGTTTTTCAATAAGTATGTAAAATTGATGATTAATAATATCATAATGAAATAATATTATCAATCAAATTATTGTTTGTTATGTATTCTTTCCATATTTGAAATATGCTTTAAACTTTTAACGTGTCTGCCTATATCATATTTCTTTACTATATCATTACAATAGAAACAATCTACATATTCGTCATCCCGCTTTTCTTTTGCCTTGGTCAATAGTTCAGTTTTATGTTCTTTGTAATATTCTTTATTGTATTGACTTACCTTATCATTATGTTTTTGTCTATATCTTCGTCTTGATTCTAAACAAATATTACAGTTTTTATTTTCGTTCTCAAAATTATCAAGTGTCCTTTTCATTTTACATTTAGAGCATTGTTTCATTTCTTCGGTCATTTATTCCTACTATATTAAGGGGTCTTTTCTTTAAACATTTTCAAGGGTCATTTCTCAACATTTTTTTACAATTTTTTCATTATGAAACAGTCTAAGATTTCAACATTTTCAAGGTTCGGGTTTCAGACAATTTTAAGGCTTTCTGGGGGATACAAGGGTTTATTCATATTATAAGATAATAATATGAATACACTGAACGCTTTTCATTTTCAGGAGTTTGACATAAGGTGTTTCAGAAATCCAGTTTTGTTTTAAAAATTGATTGTTTCAACTTCTTTGTTTCACAGTTCCGCTTTCAAGGTTCTTTGGGTGTTTCACAGTTCCGAAATCCCGAAATTGGGTGTTTCAAGGTTCTGAAATGTTTCACACCCCTTCAAGGTTCTGAAACACAGTTAAAAATCCCGTTTCAAGGTTCCCTTGTTTCATACCAAACCCCACCCCGCACCAGCAACCCGCCCCCAAATATACTTAAAGAGAAAATACCTTATATAGTATAGAGAAATGGCAGGGGAATACAGCACGGGTTCAGTAATTGAATATTTGTTATCCAATAATGAAGGTCAAATAAAAACAGGGAAGAATAACAAACCATTGAAAAAACTAATCATCAACAACAAAGAATACTATTACAACAAAGACAAACCATTATCCACATCACTTCAAAACAAACTCAATCAAGTCAGCAACACACAAGGTTTCAAACGATTTCATCTTCTAAAAAAAGCATCAAACACAATGAGAGGCATTAACACAATCCAGAAATACAGATTAAAAATAGGAGCAAAAACAACAGAGACATTTTCGGCATTGAAAGGATATGCCAACACATATGCAATATCCAACATACCATTCAAGGGATACAAAGGATTAACATATCTTTTATGGCAAGAAAAGAAACTAACAGAGTTTTTACATCAAGCAAAGTCAATGAAACTACTGATTGATGTTGAGGTTATTTTTGATAAACTTAGACAGCAAGAAGAGGATGATGGAGAAGATGAACCAACTGAGGAAAATATACAAATAAAACACAATATGAGAAGCAGGAGATATAACATTCTAAATGTAGGAGACTTGAAAAAAGCATTGGAAAATATACCTAGAGATATTGAACTACAAATTGAAAACTCACCTTTGAAACATTCAGGATTGAAGATTAATAAGATTAACAAAATCACCATCCACTACGACAAATACAATCCGAACAGAGCAGGAAGATATATGGAACTACCAGAATGGATTTCAAAGAAAAAAGCATGTATCAACATTCAAAATGATGATGAATTATGTTTTAAATATTGTGTTTTATGTAAATTTTATGAAGTCTTCAAGAAAGACCATCCACAACATATGAGACACTACAAGAAATTAATAACTACTGAAAGTCTAATTCAATGGGATGGTGTAAATTTTCCAGCATCCAACGATGACATAGACCATTTTGAAGAAATCAATAACAAATCTATATCAGTTAATGTTTATGTTGAAGATGTGAACCAAACCATCAGAGCAGACAGAATAACAAAAATTGAAAGACCATCTTGTCATATTAATTTGTTACGAATTGAACAAAACAACAACGAACACTATGTTTTAATAAAAGATTTTAGTAGATTAGCAGGAAGACAAACAAACAGAACAACTAATAAAATGTTTTTTGTAGTTTTTGTCAGCACGGTTTCAAGTCAGAAAAACTTTTAAATTCTCACTTAATAAAAGGTTGTATGGCAAATGACATTCAACAAACAAAAATGCCAGAAGAAGGAACAACAATGAAGTTTGAAAAGCATTTTAAGAAACTGAAAGCGCCCATTTGTTATTTACGGTGATTTTGAATGTTTAACAACAGAAACATCAGAAGGCATCAAAGGGACTTATCAGAACCATAAACCCAGCGGTTATATGCTTAACCTTGTTAATGCTTATAGTGGAGAAATGAAACCATTTTTATATAGAGGCCAAGATTGTATGGATAAATTTTGTGATACATTAAACAATATTAGAGACGATGTAATGAAACAAATGAAAAATCCAAAAGATATGATTATGTCAGATTTAGATGAAATTAAACATTTAGAAGCTAAAAAGTGTTTCTTATGCAATGGCACTTTTGACAACAGAGTAGAAGCGAAAAAGAAAGTTGCTGACCATTGCCACTTTACTGGATTATACAGAGGAGCGGCACATATGAAATGCAATATAGACTATTGTTTTAAAAAATATCATATACCAGTATTCTTTCACAATCTTAAAAACTATGATGCTCACCTAATAATTTCTAATCTTGAAAAGTTAAATACAAAGAAAGAACAAATATCAGTAATAGCACATAACAGTGAGAAGTTTATTACCTTTTCATTAAACAGACTTGAATTTAAGGATAGTTTCAGTTTCTTGTCATCATCATTAGATAAACTTGTTAAATTAACAAAATATGAAGATAATAAATTAAGGGACAACTGGCAGGAACATTTTAAATATAGTGTCAAAGGCAAATACATAAAAAATGAAAAAGATTTATTTTTACTGACAGAAAAGGGAGTTTATCCTTATGATTATTGTAATGACTTCAATAAATTTAATGACACTGAACTACCAGAAAAGAAACATTTTTATAGTAGATTAAGCGAAGAAGATATAAGCGATGTTGACTACGAAAGAGCAAAACTAATATGGAAGCACTTTAACATCAAAAGCCTTGGTGAATATCACGATTTATATTTAGAAACCGATGTATCATTATTAACCGATGTATATGAAAATTTCAGAAAACAATGTCTAACTGATTATGAGTTGGACCCAGCACATTATTATACTTTGCCTAACTTTGCTTGGGACGCGATGCTATTAAAAACAGGAATTGAACTTGAACTTTTACACGATGAAGAAGTTTATAAAATGATAGAGCAAGGACTAAGAGGCGGTATGTGTCAGGTTTCAATGAGAAAAGCAACTGCGAATAATAGGTATATGGGTGATGCTTATGATGAAACAAAGCCGTCGTCCTATATCAATTATTTAGATGCTAATAATCTTTATGGTCTGGCAATGTGTAAGAAACTACCATATAAGAATATTAAGTTTGTAAAAGATAATTTCTCAGAAGAAGACATTAAATATTACAATAGTGATTACAGTAGCAAAGGATATATTTTAGATGTTGATTTAGAATATCCGAAAGAATGCCACGACAAACATACTGATTACCCATTAGCACCAGAAATTATGAGTGTATCAGCAGATATGCTTAGTGATTATCAGAAAGAAACCTACAAAGCATATCATTTTAATCATGCTCCAAAAGATGAGAAAACAAACAAGTTGATACTAAATGTTATGGATAAACAAAATTATGTTTTACATATTGACATTTTAAAATTCTATTTAAAACAAGGACTTAAAATCAAGAAAATAAACAGAGTAATAGAATTTAGACACAACAATGGTTGAAACCGTGGATTGACTTTAACACAGAGAAGCGAAAGAACGCTACAAGCGACTTTTCAAAAGATATGTACAAATTAATGAACAACGCTGTATACGGCAAGACTATGGAAAATGTGAGAGAACACATTGACTTTGAGCTGGTTGATACACCTGAACGCTACCAAAAATGTGTGAATAATCCAAATTTCAAATACAGGCATATCATCAATGAAAATCTTATAGGAGTTGAAAAAGCAAAAAGTGTAGTTAAATTGAATAAACCAATATATGTAGGAATGAGTATTTTAGATTTATCAAAACAACATATGTATTCATTTTACTATGACATTATGAAACCGAAATATAAAAATAATATCAGAATGTTATATACTGATACTGACAGTTTTGTATTACATATTAAAACCGAAGATGTATATGATGACTTTAATGACATTAAGGATTATATGGATTTCAGTGGTTATGACCCTAAACACAAATGTTATGATAAAACAAACAAGAAAGTTTTAGGAAAATTCAAGGATGAAGCAGATGGAAAGATCATAACAAACTTTATAGCATTGAAACCTAAATCATACTGTTTCAAGATTCATAATGAATCAAAAGAAGAAAAGAAGAGCAAAGGAATAGTTAAACATAAAGTGAAGTCTCAGTTGAGCTACAATAGTTATGATGACACACTCAAAAACAATAATTGTGACACTATAACATTCAACAGCATAAGAAGTAAAGCCCATCAAATATACAGCATCCAACAAACAAAACAATCGCTCAGTGCCTATGAGAATAAACGCTTTTACATAGACAGTATTAATTCAGTTCCCTATGGACACTACGCTATTACGAAGTAATAGCCTAGTGAGCTTCGCGACACTACAGCATCATAGCATAGAGAATTTACAAATATACTTAAAGAAATAATTATATTATATATTAAGTAAAATGACCTGCTTTATTGTAGATGGCAATAAAAATAAAATTTCTATGACAAATGATGAATTTGATTTGTTGTGGAATTCTATTGAGGGTGAAGTTTCAGACTTCAGCACGGATACAGAGGAAGAAATTAAAAAGGCAAAGGAAAAGGAAAGTAAGAAAAAATATAATGATGTATTGAACAAGAAATATAAAGAAGAAGGATACTTTAAAGAGTATTTTATAGAAAATGATAAGTCATTAGAATGTGAAAGATGCGGTTGTATGATTAAAAATAAGTCTAATATGGCAAAGCATTTAAGGACTGATAAATGTAAAAGAATTCATAGAGAAAAAGCATATCAGAATGCTGTTGAGAAAGTATATTATAAATATTTAACTAATACAAATTGATAACATTATCTTAAAATAATGTTATTCATTTATTAAGAGTAATTCGTGTCTGTTATATTTCTTGGTATTCCCTTCAATTTCATAATATTTATTAAGCATCATATCACGACCTACATTTGTTATTTTGTATGTTGATTGACTCCATTTTGAAGTGGTTTCCTTTCTTGATGTGTAATTTCCTTTTCCTTTGTTATAAATTTTGACTTTATCATCGACATTTAATTTAGGATACTTTCGTAAATACTTTTCCTTCATCAACGAGTTCGCCTTTGCTGTTACTTCGTTTTCGTCTTTGTGTGCTTCATCAGGTGTAAGTTTTGTAGTCCCGTGTGTCATTTGTTGATTATACTTGTTTAAGACTGCTTGTAATAAACTCGTCCAAGTTCTATCAGTCGCTTTTATTCTGTCTCCCAACATCTTTTTAACTGTGCGAATGGATCTTTCAGCAACATTCGCGTGTGTCAGTGTTATGATGCTTCTTATTGCTTCACCTTTTAAATACTCTTGTAATTTCTTATATGCGAATGCCCCGTCATCATCTGTATAAATACTCATCGGATGACCTAATACTTTGAAGCATTGAAGTATTGCTTTATAAACAGTCTCACCGTCTCTAACCTTCATCGGTTCAATGTGTAGTTTCTTACTGAATATATCTACACATATTAATCCATATCTTGGACTGCTTAAATCTGATGTGCCCGTTGCCTTCATCAGTGAAATCATATCCATTATGTCTAACTGGTATTCAAACCTTGCGAAAGGTGCTGAATAACTGTTGTATTTACTATATCCTTTCTCCTGCTTGATAGGTTGCTTTTTCATAAATGTCCTAGCTTCATCTAATGTTATACCCAGTCCTTCTTTATTTGCTTGTTTGTATAACTCATTGACTGAACCGAACCCAGTTTCAACATTGTAATAAAGTTTATGTAAAACCTCATCTTTTGATAATTTACTCATTATTTAAAAAGAATAGAATAAAATAATTCTTAATATTTATGAATAATATTAAGAAGTATTGATTTAACTTACTCCATTTGGAAGTAAAATTCCCGCTTCTACCATTTCTTCAAAACTCATCCCTTCATCTATTTCAGGTTCTTTACATATTATTTTAAACTGTTCTTTTTCAATGTCTATCTTCTTTTTCTCCATATCATTAAATATATTTGCTTTCTTTTCACACTCTCCACAAATATTAATATAATGTTTATGGTAATAACTCATTCTATGTATTTTTTCAATTAATCCTCTATCATTTTTAACTTCTTTTTCAAAATCCAAATTGTTTCCTGTAATTTTACAACCGCATTTTAATGTAGTCATCAGTTCTCTATTATATATAGGGGTCATTTCTTTAAGTAGTTTTTTTAAATATAAACTAACCAGTATCTCACTAATCAACTCACTCGGGATTTTGTATAAATCTTCTTGCTTATGCTTTACATAATTTTCACCCCAACTTTCCCGCTTTCCACTTGGTGCCCGTTGTGCAGTTTCAATATGTTTATTATTAACAACTTTACCACAGTCTTTTTTACATAATGATCTCGCTTTCCAGTTTGTTAGATTGTTCCACAACCTAGTTCGCTTCCTGTAATTAAATCCATATTTGCAATAGTCAATGTCATTAAACCTTAACCCATTCATAAAAGACTGACTTTTCAATAATCCAGTCTGTGGATTTTCAATAACAAAATACGGCCATCCGAAATATTCAATAATCTCTATTGTTTTTAGTACAATGCTATTAGCATATTCAATGTTTCTTATTCCTGTTGTTTTTGCAATACTGTATTCTATGCAAGGTGGTGATGCCCAAATAAAATCAAAATGGTTTCTGTCAAACTGCTTATAATCCCATTCAAGTATATCACAATTAATATCAGCATTTTTCAAATCCAACGATATTACATTAAAACCGAGCGACTTTGCAATAAGTCCAACACTGCCTGTTCCGCTAAACATCTCTAATAAATTCATTTATTAGAATGATTTAGATATTTATTATATTATTTCGTATTTTCCTTCTTCGTTCTTAAACAGTTTGTAATATTCTAATGTTTCAGATTTTGGTTGTTTAATACGCCCTTTGTTTAACATTTCCATATATTGTTTCTGCTTATCTTCAAACGAACCTGCAGGACGTCCTATTTGTTTCTTTTCAAAGATTTTATCCATCTTCTCCTTATCGTCTTCGTTATTGCTTTTAGGTTGGTTTATTTTTTCATCGATATTCTTAATAAGTTCAGTTAATGTTTTAATATTCTTACTAATAATTATAATCTTTTTCATTAAATCGTTAATTGTAGAATCACCATTTTCTGACATTTCTATATATAAATATTTATATAAATATTTATTTATTTATGCGTTTGAAGTGGTGTTAAATCTACTCTTTATATGTTATTTTTTCATCATTTCTCTTATGGTTTCCTGCGTTTCGTTTTCATTATTATCCAAGAGTGTTGCATCCTTACCCCATTTAAATATAATGCTATGATCATCTGTTTCTAAGTTGATACTGTCTTTAGTTTTATCAATATTCATCTTTTTATCTTGTTTACTCAATTTGAAACTTGTTGGAATACATGAACATTTACAATTTCCTTTCTTTTGTATTTCTAATTCATTTTTCATTTCTAACATCTTTTTGCACATAGGACAAGCAAACTCAATAACTGATGTTTCTTTAACAATTTCTTCTTTATCTTCATCTGTTGAAGTTATAGCTGGTTCTGTCTTATTCTTTTTGATTTTCTTTCTTCCCATCTATATTAATATTTATATTTTTAATATATTGTATCACAAACTTAATTAATTCTAAAACAAAATAGCATACTTTCTTAAATCTATTATCAATTATAACAACATCTTCTATATTTTCTACTTTATCTATTATATGAATATAATCTGAATAACTCCTATTCATATAAAATAATAAGATAAATTATTTTTTCATTTCTGTCTTTCTTTTCTTATAAAGTTTTTTCATCTTATCGTCTTTATTCCATCTCTGTTCTACAAATTTCTGATGATGTTTTGAATTTAGATGTTTAAATAAATATTTGTCATCATAAGTTTTACCACAACTACAATGGATAATAGCCATATAAATAATAGGAGAAAATTATTTACAATTAATCTTATTATTTTCATGCATGATAGAATATTGATTGGGGCACAGCACTTGGAGTTTTCATTTCAATTCTTCAAACTAATTAGCTTCAATGCTTACTGATCGAAGCAATGGAAACCTGTTCCGTTTTTATGATATTCACTACCAGCATATCATAAAAAAGATGTTCCATTCAATAATAAATATAATTTATTTTCTAAATATCTTTAATATTACTTTTATTATGCCTGATGTAAAACCAATTGACGAAATCAAATATGACTATAAGCAAAGCAAGCACGAGGTCGTCCCTAAATTGCCTATGAGAGCTATGATTGTCGGACCATCTGGAAGTGGAAAATCAACTTTACTTGTATCAATGATACTTGATATTTATAGAGGAGCATTTGAAAGAATTTTTATCTGGTCCCCATCAGTAAATTTGGATAGCATTTGGTTGCCTGTTAAAAAATACATTAAAGAAGGTTTAAAAGTTGATAATGATAAAGAATCGTGTTGGTGGGATGAGTTCAATGTTGAAGATTTAGAAAGAGTTATAGAAACTCAAAATAAAATAATTGAATACCAGAAAAAACAAGGAATGAAGAAGTTATTTAATATTTTGATAATTTTGGATGATGTATCTGATAATCCAGCAATAACAAGAAATAACAAATTGCTAAATTCTTTATTCTGTAGAGGTCGTCATAGTGGAATATCAACACTTGTAAGTCTTCAAAAATCATCAACAGTACCACCAATTATTAGGGTAAATATAAGTCATTTGTTTTATTATAAAGTTAGAAATTTTAAAGAGATAGAAATATTGCAAGATGAATTATCAGCAATTGTTAGAAGCGATAATTTACATGAAAGCAAGAAACTAATTTATAAAATATATGAGACTGCCACTGATGAACCGCATAGTTTTTTATATATTAACCTTTTAGAAAAGAACCCTGATAAAATGTTTATGAAAAAGTTTTCACAATATTTGAAAATAACTAATCAATAACATTAAATTTATTGTTTAATGTTATTAATTTAAATTAATGAAGCGTTGCAAAGTTGCAAGTTTGGTAATTTATATATTAGTTTGTCCGATTTTTGACTTTCTAATCTTTCTATTCTTGCCACACATTCTTGAATAGATTTAATGATTAAAGTATCCGCTCTTGTTTTTTCATCTACTTTTAAATTCTTAATGTCTTCCATACTGTTATTTTCATCGTTTTTACTTTGACCAATACCCATTATATATTATTATTTTAGATTATAATATAATACAATAATAAAATATTCAAAGGTATACAATACAATAATAAATATTCAAAGGAATTAGAATAGGCCAACAAAACCCCCACATAAAAGGAGTACATAACCTATCACACTTCCTTGCTCGTCTGTCGAATTCCTCTTCTCTTCTTTGTCTTTTTAATTCTTTAATATATTCATCAAATTTAGAATGACTAAAATTACATTCTTTATTATTACATTTATTTAATGTAAATTCATCTTTATTTAACTTAGTAATTTTACAACCACAATAACAAGTTTTTTCTCTCATACTATCATTCTTAAATAATACTTCTATTTTAACTTTTCTGTCAATGTCCATATATATATCTAGATATATTAATTATTTATTTATTTATTTATTTATATATTTATATATTTATATATTTAAATTATTTAGATTTTTCTTTTTTCAATTCCTTAATTTCTTTTTCAAGTTTATCTATTTTATCATTTAATTCTAATACTGCTTTATGAACTAGCACGGGTAAAACTAAATAATTTAATCCTAAATACTCTCTGTCTTTACTAACAACATTTTCAATTTCTTTCGGAATTGCTTTTAATACTTCGTCTGCCAAATAACCAATATGAGTTTTACCGTCATCATTTCTATCGTGTCTCTTAAACTTCTTTGGCTTAAATTTCTTAATAATATTCATACAATTAGATTTGATATTGTCTATATCATATTTCAATCTTGAGTCAGATGAATCAACAAACGTTCCATTTATGGTTACTGTTGTTGCGGTAAGATCTATATTTGTCCCTGTTGCTGGTTCAATTAAATTACATAACATTTTTTTCGTTCCTGCAACCGTTATATTTTCATTAAAAGTTGATGGTGCATTATTTGTAAAACTTTCAGTATTTACTGTTGTTCCAAACGTTTTATCAATAGATAATAAAACTGATGGAGTACTTGAGCTATCAGCAATTCTAAAAGCGGTGTTTGATGTTCTGAATATTACATCAATTGTAGATAAATTAGTTCCATCATAATAAGTTGATATTTCACTCGTACCAAGCTTTAAGTCTGTTCCAGTAGTCATGGAAATATCATTTAAAAATGAAACTGTTGTTAAATCAAAAGATTGTATTGTATTAGTTGCTAAATATGCATTTTGAACTGCTAAGTTAGTATCAACGGTCACTAATGTTCCTCCATTAGGCGCTATATGATTACTTCTTAATGCTCCATTAGTTTTAACGTACACATCATCAGCAAATAAATTACCCATAAAATCAGCAGTAGCAGTATTAAAAGTCCATCCGCTAGTAATATTAACTGCTCCAACTATATTAGATTGAACAGCCGGGTCTCCACAAATAAATCTAATTGAAGAATTAGCATCACTATTCCTCATATCAAAAGATGAAAAAGCACTAACATATCTATATAATTCACAATTTGTATCAATTGTTAATTTACCATCAGTAGCAATATTAACATTATCACAATTAACATCAGCATTCGTATAAATATTACCTAACACATCGATAGGTTTACTAAAAATAGTTTTATTAACTAATCCATCACACATCATATATTGATTAGAAGCATTTGTAACATCGCCAATACTAATGGCAACAAAATCATCATGAGACATATATAAGCCTTCAATAGAACTGGGAGTATATCTTCGTATTGAACCATTATTATTAAAATTCAAATATGAACCATTGTTAAGATTTACTGCCTTGTCAGTTCCTATAAAATCAACTGCATCAGTAAATCTCGATTTTCCGGCACAGTTTAAAACATAACCGTTAACACCAACAGCGCCTAAACCAAACCTATCCTTTACCCAAACGCGACCAACATTAGCATCCCCTATTTGAGTTTCCCATTGACCTCCTGCGCTACTCATCCACATTCTACCATCTCTATTAATATTAAATTCACGATTGAACATTTGAAAAGTCATTTGCAATCCTAAATTAGGTGATGGTGTAGTACTAAACTTATTACATATTATAGAACCAGTAGTAAGCATATTTAAATTACTGTGTAAAGTTGTATTATCACTAAAATTAATAGCACCTGCTACTGATTGAGCGTTATTATCTATTTTGTCTAGCTTTTGACCTAATGATGTATCCTGTGAATTATTGCTAGTAATTATTGAGTTGATTGTGTTTGTATTTCCTGTTATTAATGAATTTAATCCATCTGATTGTAAAACATATCTAGCATCTGATCCTGCTATATCTAAAATAGATGAACAAGAAAATAAACCTGACACTTGTAAATTACTTAATATTGTGGTATTATGATTTAATATTATTTTATCATTTTGAAAAATTGATGAATTGTTAATTTCTACATCTCCAAAACCTCTTTGATTTAAAAACATTGTCGCGCCTGTACTTCCATAAACATAAGTATCAATATAATTATTGTATAATTCGTGATTATAATTATAATTTCCAAATTCTGCTATTTTGAAAGTTGCAGTAGTTGTTATATTATGTATTAATGTATTATTTAATACTGATGTATTTAACTTTTCTGATAACAAATTATTAGTTGTTATTTTATTATAATAATCTGATTCATTAAATGAACCTCCATTCTGTAAATCTGATATTGCTATAATATGTGAATTTATTGTACTATTTAATCCTGTTATTAAATTAGTATTAGAACTAATGCTATTAAAATTACTTGTTATAGTAGAATTCAAATTATTTATTAAATTAGTATTAGAACTAATGTTATTAAAATTAGATGTTATTGTAGAATTCAAATTATTTATTAAATTAGTATTAGAACTAATGTTATTAAAATTAGATGTTATGGTAGAATTTAAATTATTTATTAAATTAGTATTAGAACTGATGCTATTAAAATTTGTATTTGAAGTTAATGTCAGATTACCTATTAAAAATGTATTTGAACTAATATTATTTGATAATACATTAATTTCTGTTTTGTCATATGTTTCAGTTATATCATAAAAATTAGCATTTATTTGCTCCTTTGTATAGGTGTCTGCTTGGTCTGCTTTACTATCTAATACTGTTTGAATGTCAGATTTACTCGCGTAAAGGTCTTCTATATCATTGACTGCTCCATCTTTTACTTGTCTAATTCTATTTGCTGTAATATCGAAGATATTCATTAAGTTTTTGCTCATAATATTATATTATTAATTAGAAAATTAATAATATCATATTTTTTATTTAATCATAAAATGTTACAGAATTTGAACGGATTTCAAGAATGCACTCATGAACCAAGAGCATATAAAGTCTCTCTGCCATTTTATTTTCAGTATATAATGTTGAACCATCCAACGCCTTTATTTTTATTACCATATTTGAGTTATTTTTAAGGTTCATACCAGTATAATTTGCACTTTCTAATTTTTGTAAATTAAAACCATACATAAAAGCGTGAGACCTGTAATCTTCTGCTCTAACTAACATTGGTTTATCAGAACAATGCATAAGATGGGCGTATGCTTCACGGACACCTTGAATTTCTTGACTTGGTATGACTTGATTACCAATTACTAAAGAAGCGGATAAATCATATTCTGGGTCATAAATACCTACATCATTTGTTATATTCCCTAATGGGTGATACATACGATTATATTCTTTCAACAACTCTCCATAACCTCCAACATAAGTTTTTGCAGACGGGTTTGAAAAAGAAATAAACAATTTATTTAATTTAGATACATTACGGACAATTGTAGTAAATACTTCAGTTGAAGCAGATGCTGTTTGTTCTTGCATGGTTTCAGTTTCAAAAGTAATAGGGAGAGAGCCAGTTTCTAAAATTTTACTGTATTCTGCATATAAACTATCGTCGATCGTATAGACATTTCCTTTGAATAAAGGTTTTGTAACTGACCAAGTGATACTCGTATTTGTAGCAGTAAAAAGTCCTGTTCTATTAACAATTGGTTTTAACACATCACTTGTTAAATATAATTCAACTGTTATTGGACAATAAGATAAAGGTATCCAGTATTCACAAGTCTTAAAGCATTTTAAGTTTAAATCAAAATAGACATTGGCACTTTTACCTCCTTTAATTCCTCTAAAATTGCTATTGGTTACATTTCTAGTTACTGCTTGGGTAGTAGAAGTTCCAGTAGCATTACAAACTAAAAACCGTCCATCATGATTGAGTAGAGTATTTCCAAAACCTAATGCTTCATCAATTCTTTTTTCTTCTGACGATTTTAATACATCTTTCATAGCACTCGCACGAGAAAGAGAATTTAAATCACATACAATGACATCACCCATTAACACACGCACCCTATCAAAGAAACCGGCTGTGTCTATTGGTCTAAGTTCGTGGTCTGCTGTGTTATCAGCGTTGTTTAGAGTAAATCCTAATAATAACGAAGGAAGCGAAAGCCATTGATTAGGCGAACCGGTAATGTTAAATCTAATTACTGAATTTGTATCAGCGGTATAAGTAGAAACCGATGAAGGGTAAAAGTTTTTACTTTCTTTTGAACGGACATAAGAACCGCCATCTTTTAATTTAAATCTTAAATTCTTTTCAACTAAAACATCTTCAATATCTAATGTTTCCATAACTTATATATTTAATAATAGAAAATATTTATATTATTCTATTATTAAATTAATTTATTTTATAGTGTGAATAATCTATAACTTCTTTTTTAGATTTTTTATTTAATAGTTTTTTAGATTTATTTTTCATATTATTATGTTCAACCTTATAATTAGGTTCGTCTTCTACAATCTTTTTAATGTCATCATAACTGACTTTCTTTTTAGGATTTATAGTATTTTTTATATCATTATTAGGCATTATATATATAATACTATAAAATTTCCTTTACGGGCTCAATACTTCTTGATACATCTTTACCTGTATCTGCATATAATGAGTGTTGATGATTTGTTAATGGGTTAAAACCTCCTCTATTTGTTGTTATACTGCCTCTATCTAAAACACTGACTAAGTCGCCAAAATTTCTTAGGCTTGTGTAGTTGTCATTATTTTTGTTTGACATTGAAACAAAAGGAGCGCCGTAAGTTGTCAAACGAATATTCCTATCAGGATTATTTTGTAAATATTTAGCAGAAGCTGATGCTCCAAGACTATGACTAATCACTTCAGTTACATTATGGTTTTCATCAAGTATATCACTAATATCTCTATACCTTTCACTGTATGAACTTAAACCAAATGGAATTGTAATATCGCTTAAAATATCATTAATATTTGATTTAATATTGGACTTACCGAAAGTACCAGCAACATATAGTTTATTACCATCAATAAAGAAACCTTTACCATTTGTATATGCTCTGTTTAATCCTTCTGTGTCAGATAAATTATTATTATATTTAGGTTTGAATAATGATTTTTCTTGTGGAATTTCATTAATTATTTTTCTATACATTTGACTATGACCTTGATGAAGTGGATTGTATGATTTTAAACTACCTTCTTTTAAATAATATTTATATTTCATTATATAATTGAATTATAAATTAAAATCTAATTAATTAATATAAATATGGCAAGATTTAGAAAAATATATATTGACACACGACATAGAAATCTAAATGAAAGTTTGAGCACTTCTGACTTTGTTATAGATTTACCAGAAACACAAGAAACAGGAGCAAATACAAAACTATATGTCCACGAATTATCGATACCTAATACTATTTATCCGATTGAAGAAAATGTAAATAATAGATTATATTTAACATTAGGAGGAATATTAACAGGAGCGCCAGTATATTATTTTATTGTTGGTCTTGATAAAGGTTCTTATGTTGGTAGTGAATTAGCAACCGAATTACAAAATAAATTGAACACTGCTACTAATGGAACCGATAACAATAGTGACTTTTTTAGTTGTAGTTATTCATTAAAAACAAATACTATAACTATAACTGTTAATTATGTTTCTTACTTTTTCGTAATTCATACGGATAAAGAATTGCAAACTAACTACGGTTTTAGTATTGATTATGACAGAAGTCATACAATGTCTATTAACAATGTTTTAGGAAACACTGTTGAAAAAATCAATTTTGCTCCTGATCCTTTTGTCAGTGGTTTTGTTAATTTATTACCAATGAAAAATATTTACTTAACCAGTGATAGTTTAACTAATGGCAATCAACTAGCACCTTATGGAGTTGCTCGTGTATTAAAGAAAATTCCTATTACCGCAGGGTTTGGTAATGTAATCTATGATAATGAGATTTTAATGAATGACTCTAATGATGTTTCAATGAGACATTTGAGACGCTTACATTTTAAATATGTTGATGCTTATGGAAAAACCGTAGATTTACACGGAGCGGACAGTAGTTTTAGTTTAACATTTGTTGAGACTTAATAATTCATCATAAAAAATAATTATATAATATAAATATATGAGTAAAATAGAAGTGATAGATGTTGTTAGTGAAAATAATGAAGCAGTAGAAGAGGTTAAGCCTGTTGAGAATAATGAAGTAGTTGAAGAATTTAAACCTGATGAGAATAATGAAGTAGTTGAAGAAGTTAAACCTGTTGAGAATAATGAAGTAGTTGAAAAAGAATTTACTGTTAAAAAACAAATGAAGGAGAAAATTAACTGTCCTACTTGTGGAACTTTAATGACTGCTTACAACTATAAATATAAACATGCTTGTCGTGGAGTGAAGAAGGGCACTAACAAAGTTATAGATTTAAACAAACCAATTAGAAAAAAGGTCATCAATCCAGTCCAAGCAGAAGAATTCAAAGAAGATGTTTATAACAGAGTAAAAAGCGATATTCCAAAAGTGGATGAACAAGAAATAGAAAAGCGTGTTCAACAAAAAGTTGAAGAAAGGTTAAAACAACATATAGAAAGCACAGCAAATAAAGTATTTGAAACCGCAAAAGATAGATATATTAATATGAAACAGCAGAAGATGGAAAAGAAACAAGAACATATTAATAAATTAGTATCAAAAATTATTTGATAAATAAATTTATAATCTAATTATTATTATATGAACAAGTCAGATTTTGAAAATATAACATCAACACTTACAAAGAATGGTAAAGCAGGTAAATTACCAACATCAAACAAATTTTATAATCCCATAACAAAACCAAGTAAAAAATATAAATCTAATGTCCATTACTATTACGACGGAGACAACAAAGCACACCAACCAAACTATACATATCTGAAAGAAATGAAGGAACAGTTAGAATTTCATAACGCTAAAAAAGATTATGCTATATTTCAAAATAGAAGAAGATATCAAGATGAAGCACAGGCGTATTTTAATGAAATCCAAAGGTTGGAAGGTGAAAAAATAAGACATCATCCATCAAGTGAAACAGGTAAATCCTATTCAGAAATGATTAAGAAGAAGAAAGGAATAATCAATCAATTAAGACAAGATTTTAATTTTGAATAAATTAATTAAATTAGATTAATAAATTTTATAATCTAATTAATTTCATATAATAATGAGATTAGAAAATGCACAGATGAAAACGCTAAAATCACAATTGAGATTAAGACCGTCTTATAATGAACTGATAAAGGAAATTACAAAGGAAGAATATAAAAATAAGAATATCAGAGATGTAATAGACAGAAACGCTTATTATTTTCGTGATAGTCCATTAGGAACAGTGTATGACAATAATACCGTAGATTTGAGACAACAACATTTTCAAAAAATGTTAGAAAAACCTAAAACAGTCGAGCAGTTTGATATGTCAAAGGACGATGATGAAATGGATGATTTAAGAGATGGAGCAATACAAACACTAAGCGCTACAATGGACGACGCCGAGGAACATCACGAGCAACAAATCAGTCAAATGTCAGAAGATGTTAGACGGCAATTTTTAGATGATTTACATGAAAGGGCACGGGTAGCCACAGATTGGAGAAAAACAAAATATGATACACCATCAGAGGTACAATCAATGGCAACTGCTAAATCAAGCGATGATGAATTACCACCGTTAGAACCGCTTATGACAGAAGATGAAGCAGTTAAACGGATACAAGGGGCACAAAGAGGATTAATGAAAAGGAATGAAAAAAGAAGAGAGCAAACAAGGGACAGCGCTGACAGCTCATCCACAGTCCCACAAAGACAAACAAGAACACATAAGGAAACCATTGACTATTCAACTGATATAAACCATTGGAAAGGAAGCACAGTAAAGGAAGAAGACATATTATTTCAATTACATTTACGAGGAGCAGGACTTACTGAAGAACAGGAACAACAATATTCAAACACAAAGAAAAGAGGTAAAGGTAAAAAGGAAACAGGTAGAACTTATTTAGTTGGACTGGTGGAGAAACTTATAAACAGCGGAAAATGGACAACAGAAGTAAATGATGAATTGCTAAGAAAAAGAATGGAAGATTGGAGAGATATTAAAGGCAAAGGCAAAGCAACAAAGGATTAACCAATCATTTTACATAATTTATCAACAATTATATAAAATGATTAACAACCACAAACACGAGTTAAGGAAACGCCCCACATTATGATGAAATGCTTAAACAAGCAATGACAAACAAAATAAAAACAACAGTTATACTGAAGAAATACAAGAAAGATATGTTATTGAATAATTTTGATTTTGATAAAATGGATTTAATGAATTATAAAAATAAAGAAAGATATATGAACGCTCAAGTTATGATGGCAGACAAGGCAACACAAACGCTTAACAAAGAAAACAAGGCAACACAAACAGACCTACCAAATGATAAAGAAACACAAACTTATAATTTTGATGATATGACAAAACTATTAGGTGGGTCTTCAAAGAGTTTCAAAAGTAAAATGATAACCAAGGCTGAAGCAGAAGCAGAAGCATTTACATATGACCCTGATTTATATGATGATGACGATGATGATGATGATGACAAAAAAGATGATGACATTGATAAATATAGAAAGAAATTATTTATGTTGATGAGGATTATAGAATTTATGATGAGTTCAGGTTTTAGTATAGGACAAATAGTAGCACATTTAACATACCACACTACAATAACCACAATTCAAGGTTCAGAGTTATTAGTTAATTTAACAATGAATTCATTAGTAACATCATACGATATAGCAACTGCTATAATGAATTGGTTGAATACAAATGTTAGTGAAGAAGTTGATTTAAACACCTCACCGCCTGTTAGTGTTCATAGTTCTCCTCCTATCACTGTTAATAGTTCTTCAACGCATACTGTTAATTCATCATCATCAGAAGAAAATCCTAATTATGAAATAGCACCTCCTACCGATATGCCTGTACCTACCGGTGTGGATGGGGACGAGTCTGAAAGTGAAAATGATGAAACTGAAAACCAAAATATCAACCCTGCAAAAACTAAAACTACTTAAAGAAATGACCCCTTAATATATTAAGGAAAAAATGAATAAGTGTATCAGAGAAGAATTGACAAAAGAAATTGTAAAATGCCGTGGTTGTAAGATATTCAACAACAAAGTCAAAAAAGCAAATGACATATTTCCTGACTGTATCATTGATAATATTTTGAGTTTTGTATGTTGTAAAAGATGTACCATTACAAAACATTTAATGAAAAACGAACCCGACAATTTAAAAGAAATGGATAAGTGGATTTGGTATATGACGAGGTTAAATAAATGTCCAACGAAAAAATCATTACGGACAATATTTACAACTGGTTTAGACAAAACATTAAAAGAGTATGGATATGACAATAGGCTAATCTTGCATTATGAAACCGCTACTCAATTTCATTATAATTTACTTTTTCATAATAATGATGGTTATGTATCTTGTAAAAAAATTAGCATTTCAATGTGTAGAGATTTTCTTAAAATGTTGAAATGGCAATATATAGAAAACAAAGACAAAGTCGTTTATAAAAACATTTTTAATAATGAGTTTTATCATAAATTCGTTTGTCATTTGTTAGAAAAGAAAAGGTTGATTATAGACTGGTTTAATTATAGAGATTTATGATTAAGTTTATTCATATTATCTTATAATATGAATAAACCCTTGTATCCCCCAGAAAGCCTTAAAATTGTCTGAAACCCGAACCTTGAAAATGATGAAATCTTAGACTGTTTCATAATGAAAAAATTGTAAAAAAATGTTGGGAAATGACCCTTGAAAATGTTTAAAGAAAAGACCCCTTAATATAGTAGGAATAAATGACCGAAGAAATGAAACAATGCTCTAAATGTAAAATGAAAAGGACACTTGATAATTTTGAGAACGAAAATAAAAACTGTAATATTTGTTTAGAATCAAGACGAAGATATAGACAAAAACATAATGATAAGGTAAGTCAATACAATAAAGAATATTACAAAGAACATAAAACTGAACTATTGACCAAGGCAAAAGAAAAGCGGGATGACGAATATGTAGATTGTTTCTATTGTAATGATATAGTAAAGAAATATGATATAGGCAGACACGTTAAAAGTTTAAAGCATATTTCAAATATGGAAAGAATACATAACAAACAATAATTTGATTGATAATATTATTTCATTATGATATTATTAATCATCAATTTTACATACTTATTGAAAAACTAAAAATTAATGAGTTGAAAAAACAAATAAGGTGGTGATAATTACCTCATTGAAAAACTGTAAATAATGAATAAGGGTGTCATTGATTGACTTATTGAAAAAGGAAAAATTGTAAAAAAATGTTCAGAAATTTTAGAAAAATTCCCCACAATCAACCTTGGTGTTTTGAACAAAATGGTTTGCTTGTTGAAAAGCAACCCTGCACCCTGAAGCCCTGAACTGAAAATTCCCTACCCTAGAATCAATCTTATAATAATTTTTCCCCCCCCCAGACATTTTTATTTTTCCTGGAGCCTGAACTGAATGGAAGTTTTAGGTTTTGACTATCCAGACATTTGCAGATCCAACTCGGAACCCGCTTCAGGCGCGTACTGAGCTCGAGCAGCTCAAGAGACAGCGGCAAGAGGCCAAGGCACACCGGAAGCAGGCGCGCCCGGACGTCCCGCAAAAGGACCCAGATTCCCGGATCGGGGACACCTGGCAGATGGAGGTTTGTGCTTCCCCATGAAGACTCTGAGCTTTTCGGAGTGGGTAGTTCTCTTAGTTTTGGTGATAAGCAACAAGTCTTCTAGTGCTGATCAGCCAACTCGCAAGGTTAGCATGGGAAGTCTATGGCACGCGAAGGTCCATGATGGCACCTACTGGTCACTATGAAGCACTATTAGTAAGTCTCAATTAGGCTGCAATGGCTACCCATACAAAACGTACAACTACACCCTCCAAAGAAAAAAGAACAACAGCAATCAAATACAGAAGCGGCTTGTTGTCTGATGGTCCATTTGCCTCAAACGGCGGGGGGGTTGTCCCTTGCTTTGGAAAGTAGCCAGCTGAAATAAAAAGGGGCTAACGGAGCCGACTCCAAAGAAGCCAAGCATGGACCCCCCCCCCCCCCAAATTCCCCCCCGCCCCACCTCCGCGATTTTTGCGATGCCAGCATTGACCTTTTGGATTGGTTGGACGGAACAATCTACAGAAAGGCCTCGACACTCCGACTCCCAGGGCTTCTTTTTTGCGGTCCCCGTGGCTTTCCCTGATGCTTCCCAACATGCTTTCCAACATGCTTTTTCCCTAGCTGTCTGTTGCTGTCCCTTGCTTTTAGAAGAGCTCTTGTTGCTCTCCCTGGTTCTCTTTTTTTACTTCCCTGGCTTTCCCTTGCATTCCCTTTCTTGCTTTCCCTTGCTTTCTCTTGCTTTTTCCATTTCCTTGCTTTCTCTTGCTTTCCCTCGCCTTCCCTTGCTTTCTCTCGCTTCCCTTACTTTCCCTTACGCCCATTCCACCGCAGATCAGTGCAGTCGTGTCCGTTGTTGCACTTGTGGTTGTACTTGTACTTGTGCTTCTTGCAGGTGTTCCAACAGCTGAAAGCTATGGGGTTTTTGCCCAGGGTTGGAAAGTTCCGGGTTCCAGGGGTTTTGCTGGGGATACTTGGTTCCTTATGTACGTTTGAGCCATATTAGCACATTTATGTGTACATCAACTCCATGATTGAACCAACATGTGTACATCAGTGCATGTATGACGCCACATATTGCTACTTGTGTTAGTTGCATTGGGTGTTCCAACCGCCTAACCGGGGTTAGGTTAGCTTTCAGGGTTCAAAAGTTCCGGGTTCCAGGGGTTCCAAAAATCCCCTGGGCTTCCAACCCAGATTTCCCTGAGAACGGGAGGAGAAGCTGCGCCAGAAGGCCGCGGCTTTGGCCCAGACGGAGCTCGCGGGAGCCGAGGCGGAGCCCCCAAAACCGAACACCGACGCCGTGAACAACGGGCCTCGTGTTTGGCTCGGTTCCCACCTGGCTTGCCATCGGCCAATGGGCTTTGCTCTTCTCCAAAACCCACTGCTTGGGACAAAAAGTTTGTCAACACGAGACTTGACATGTGGGTCTGTCTTTTTGTGAGGGTACCCCCCCCTTTTGGTGGTTTCAAAGCCCAACCGGGCCTGACTTTTTCCGTGAGGGTACCTTTTGTTTTTTGATCAAAGTCGCCACATTCGATTCGCTGGTTCCCTTTAAGAGACATCCAGCTGTTTGGTGTTACCGTTTTCCCTTGCAACCTTTGGTACCGACTCGCATTCCTTTTCCGCAGCCAGGATCTGGTTGACACAGCCGCAACAGAAGATCCTCAGATCCCGGGGTCCCTGTAGGGTGCTTTTGTTTTTCTATCCAGGAACACGGCCATTTTAGGGGGGGGGAGGTGCATATGTCAGGTAAGCCTGAGTTGGTGGTTTGGATTGATCTGAATTGAACCCCTGGTTCAAGAAGTTCGCACCTGAGTCGTACATGTCGTAGCCCACCTCTCAAGCTTGGGCTAGGCAACTTCCGATTTTTTTTGTTTTTTTCTTCGGGACTTATGGCAGGTGAATCGGACTTTGATTTACCCCTCTCATTCATGAATTGTGATGTTCTCCAATGCTTCTGAAAACTGTTGTTTTGGATTGCCATATCGGTCACAAACGCCCATGTACGTAGCTTGTTGTAGCCCGGTTCAGCTTTAGAGGAACATGGTCATGGCTTGTAATTAGATTTGTTTCGTGGCACCTGCAACGACCAGAAGATAGCTTGTTTGGTTTGGATAGTTGCAAGGTGGCTCCGGATGGAAGCTTTGGTTGATTCTTGCCCATGGGAATTGAGTGTTACCAAAATGACCAACACAGAGCAACGTAATCAAGTCAATCAGGCCACGGTTTCGTGCCCGAACTCTCGCAGTACTTTGAATGTTTTTGTTTGTTTGTTTGGAACAACTGGGTACGGATGCTATAGAATTCCTATACTAGGCGCAAATTAGGGTTTTGTGGTTGGATGTGGTTGGTTCGACCCACCTAGCGATGCTACACTGCACTGCGCTCACGTTGTTTCTGCAAGAAACACGGACCCCCCGTGCCCTGCTTGGAATCATAGTAAGGGGTGTCGGAAGAATTGAGACCAGAAGGGTGCTTGAAGGGAAACCAACAGAAAGATGCACATGAATACCAAGCGGTGCAGGATTTTGAGGGGTCCTTGTTCTATTTTCGGACTTCCCCTGTTTGCGAGACAAAAACAACTCAAATTTGTGTTCAATGCCTCTCAAAACACGAACAGCGACAAAGCAACACAGCCACGAATCCGCTGGCCGCAGATCCCGGCTGCCGTGGAAGTCGTGGACGATGAGGAGGCAGTGGGAAGCAGCCAGTTTGCACTTCCAAGTGTTTCCGGGATGGATGCCTGAAAGCACCGGGGTTCGGGTTCAACCGCATGCCGGAAGCTTCATGACAGAAAGGGACGTCAAACACTGTACATGTTGGGAGTGTGTCCAAAAGTTTGGAACCCCGGTATTACTTTTAGCCAAAAGGAAACCGCTCATTTCGACGGTCTTGAGAACCCAGACGTGGGGAATGTGCCTTCGGGATTCAAGTTCAAGGTCGGAGCGGGGTACTCGAACCCCCGGTCTATGCATCACCTGGGCCACCGCGTGGCCACCGCGTTTGTAAGGTGAAACATACTGTGGATGGACGAAATTCTGCACCGAAGAAACCTTGGAATGATTTGAGTCCCCTGTACATACAAACAATGGTGTCCCATGGCTTCAAAGTGGTGCAGGACTTCGTCCATCCCCAGTAGGGAGCCCTGTAGTTCTCGCACTTTTTGGCAGCGTGCAAGCCTGCGCAAAGGGTTGCCCTAGTTTGCCGGGGTTCCTAACAGTACTGCAAGTCACAGAAGGTTCGTCCCAGTTTTGCATGCACGCTCCGATTCATTTGCGTCCTCCGCAATGTTTGGAGGGTAATATGTTTTGGGTTGAAGTCTAAAATGGGGCTGTCTCAACAAAGAGACCCCCCCTCCCCAAAAACAAGGTGGGAGTTCTTTTGGTTTCCCCTTAAAGCCATCCAAGCAGGGGTACCCTCAAGAAAAAATCAGACCCATGTGAGCTGATTTCGTCATTGGCATCCCCATGAGTGGTTTTGCTTGGGATTCCCTTAAAGTGACACACCCGATCAGAGAAACAACCACGGACCCAGGGAAGACAGCCCCACTTCGTTGATGAGGGAAAAACAACATCTTCGTATGATATGGGCTGTGGTTTTGAGACACTGCAAGGTTTGGGACCGTTACAGTACTGAGGGTCAGAGACATCACAAGGGTCGCCCTCGCCAGGCAAAGCTTCAGGCACGTTTGCCGCTCGCCCGATTCGCTATTGCCTTGCAGTGCTCTTGAGCGTGAACTTGAAGGCTCAGTTGGACCTGCCTTTTCAAGCGCTTGTTGGAAATGAACATCTTCCTGCCACGTTTTGGTATTGGGCCGGGGCAATAGCTGCGTACATACCATGCACACCTTGCAAGTGACACACACACACAGACACACACCTACACCTACACAAGCGGACTCTGTGGCAAAACTAGCTTCCATTTGTTCACCGCCCTTGGCTGTAGGCCACCCATTTTTGTGTTGGCGCAAAAGGACAGTATTAGAGCACCGGCAAATTTGGAGAATCCGTCTTGTCATTGTGCTCGTTCTTTTGCTCATGTGAAAGGGCAAGGATGTTGGAACATTGGAGCATATCCGTTTAGAAACAAGACCAAGTTCAACCTACATGGGAAGTATGGACCAGGCTCCACAGAATGTCACCAGGGTCAAGTGGACCCTGTGTTTGACAGCCCAGGCATTTGCAACCTCAAGGCAGATAACTTTGCCCTTTCGGCCTGTTTGCTTGAAATATCCGTTACCTGTAGTCTGGGATACGTCCACAGGTATACACCCTAATATTTGGGCACAAACTGACTTCGGATTGCGAGGAGTTGGCCTGCGATTGAACCCTGGTTGGAATCTGGGAATCTTTGAAATCGTCTGACAGTTGAATTAAAAAGCATATGACCCAGAATCAATCACATCTTTTATTTTTGTTTTGGGTCAAACAGTTCAGGTAGTGCTTCTTGTCCTGCGCTTAGGGTTCTGCTTTTCCCTTTGCGTCCGAACGAGACGCACGAGGCGGGAGTGACAAGCATCGCGTCGCAGGCGCCAAAGGAGAAGAAGAAGAAGCGCAAGGCGGTCAGCGGGATACCGAATTCCATGGGTGAGTTTACCAGGTTCCTTCCATTTGCTTAAGAATATGCTCTCTTTTTTTTCTTCCCCTGTTGGTTTTAAAGGGAATCGATTTCACTACTGGACATATTTTTACTTTTTCCAGGGGTCTTAACCAAATGGAAGGTTCGGTTCCTGCCTGGTTTAAAGGATCTCTTTGTTGCATGCTGCCAAGGGATGTTAGGACTTTACAACTTTTTGCCGACGAACGGGCTTTCCGAATTAAACCACTAAAAGTTAAACTTTTAGCAGGCAACACCGAGACATCTTGAGGCCTACACAAACCTATATAACCATGGAGCCAAAAGTCCATGGGTTTCGGGCACGCACATCTGGGACGGTTTTTGGGAATAGGTGGCAGATGCGCGAGACAGATTCCTTGCGATGTAATATTTCCTCTTTTACAGTTTCCTTGGGTGATGTTAAAGGAGGAAGCCTCGGGAGCTCCGTCTGACCCGTCGCCTTATACCTGGACGAAACAGGAAGCAGGGGGCTTCCCAGGAATCCCCCCCGCCCCCCACAACAACTGTTGGACAGCTTGCTACGGACCCATGTGTGAGTATTTTGCAAAAAGGAGTGACTACCCCTTTTCTCTCGGGAAGTAGTTTGGAACATATTTTTCCATTTTTCAAAACTACATGGTGGGAATCCAACAGGAACCCCAATCACCAGAAGGGGTCCCCAATCTTGAGAAGCGCCCATGTCAGGAACCGATGCGACTCCTGGTAGCCTATTGTTGGCTCGGGGAGGAAGTTGGGGCCAAATATTTTCCACGGACAGGGAGAACTGGGGGCGCGCAAGTTTTCTTCCTTCGGGGCTTGGCCTTCAGACTCTGGGAAAGCCAGTGCTAGATGCCATGGCAACCGCTTGGCAAGCTGGTTGGATCACTGGTTGGTTGGTTTTCCCCAACGAGCCGCGAGAAGTCAACCCCTTGTTGCACAGGTGGCAATAGCAACCCGGGGAACCATCATGTCAGGCATAGAGGTAAGAATGCCTGGGTTTCTACCAGAGTGGCAACCGAAAGAGGTAGGGAAGTTTTGTTTTCTTCCAGACCTTCCTGTGCCTCAGAACACTTTCAGGTGGCGTGAAACGTTTTGCTTTTGATGGGATTGTTGTGCCTTGCCAGGCTGACCCGAGTCGGAATCCCAGATTGAAAGTGGACGCTTTGCTTTCCAGAATGGCCCTTCAGTTCCAATAGACCCATTTGAGGGGATGTGAGCCCCGAACTGAGACAGGAGGTTCTTACTTTGGAGAACCTGGTCTTTGAATAGGCTCCGGGTCGCTTGCGATGGATGGCAAGGTCTCTACCAGTGAGCCCGTCGCCGCGCAGTTTGGCTGAGATTTGGCCCACGGGTTGGACTCAACAAATACTCACCGTTTAGACATGTCTAGGGTAATGTTGACCCCGGTAATAAACCCCTATGAAATTAATATGGGGGTGTTCGCCTCCAAAAGTGACAACTCCCCACTATAACAATGGACACCCCCATATTAATAAACATGGGTTTATTATTCCGGGGTCAACATTAGTTGTTTAAAACAGAAAACGGGCTTTCGCTTGCAATACCTCTTGTCTTTTCTAGTCAGGGGATGACACCATGCATTAAACATGTGGGTATTCTGAGCTGTGTCCACCCTACCCCTCACTGGGACCCTCCTGCAAAGGAAGCGTTCAAGAGAGACCAGACATTGGACGAGTTCCGCCTAGCAGCGCCAGACCAAAGCCTCAGCTTTCGGTGGATCTGTAGGTCATTGGAGCCAACATACAGCGCTGGTTGGCTGGTTTTTCGAACTGCCTGAGTTTGTGGACCTACTTTTTGGGAAGGCCGTTCTACCGGGCAGCAAAAACAGTTTGGCATTGTTTGGCCAATCCACGGAAGCCTTCGATGGCTGAGCGAAAAGAAGAATTCGCTTCCGTTTTGTCCAGAGATTTATTAGGCTCTTGTCGGCTGTGGTTGCAAGAGGGTCAGCGAGAGCTGAAGCTTATGGACCAAGCTTTAAAGCGAAGCTTCGGTCTGAAGTCGGGAGTGCCATGATCAAATTCATCCAGATGAGCTATGTCTTCGAATATGGCAAGAATGGATCAATTCCTCACTGAAAGGACGCGTTGAGAAACCGATGGGTTCAGCAGGCCTCATGTCAACCACGAAAGAGGCTTTGGGGGTTCTCCTGGTAGGGATGATTGCATACTGAAGCCAAAAATCGCTAGATATGGCCGGTCTTTTTTGAGCATGGCACGGGTATGAGTCAGAATCCACACGAAAAGTGCGTGGCCGCGGCGGGTGATCGCAATCATGCCTCCGACAAAATGGACAGAAGAGGAAGTGGGTTGACCGTAAAGATCCAGATTGAGCCTCGCTGCCATGACATGGATTTTTCGCGGGTAGTGGTACATTTCTTCTGGGTTGGGTGCGAAGAGCGACCAAAGAAAAGCCACTACTTTGAGGATCCTCAAATTTCGATACATGCCCATATGCACCCAACTCGAGGGCGGTGCAAAGCGCCCCCCTCCATGTCAGCGCCATGCGACTGATTAGATTGCCGCGCTGCAAACTTTTGGCTCAGCTTGGTCTTGAATTCGGTGGGATTCGCGCGAAGGTGGAGTGCATCAGAAACAAAGCCCTCC